>JAYESA010000002.1:31708716-32081216 GCA_036927795.1 Iris macrosiphon | reverse complement strand
GGTGTATGGACCCAATCTCACCCAAAATTAGACCCAACACCAACCCAAATCCCCACTCACACCCTCAAGGTTCATACCAAACACCATACACCCTTTTTATCCACTACATCACACCAAATATGATATTTTCCCTCATTTAATCCAAATTTCTATTTTTGTACAATTTTTCAATTGTTGAGGGCTTTTATGCAAAAGTATAACGAGGTGTCACCATCCTATTGGCTAAAGCCAATGAAGAAACAACCCCCTCCCTCTTTGACCGGTCCAACCCTCTCTCTCTCCCCTTTTTATTTTTACAATTCCTTCATGATTAATCATGGCCCTTCATTCAAAATGGAGCATCATCTACACCACACACACTCTCCTATATAATCCCTCATCCTCACCCCTTTCCTATGGAGCCAATCCCATCCCAAGGAACACATGGCCGGCCTTAATCCCTAGGCTAGCATCACCATTTTCTCTCTCCTACATGCAAACTCCTCCTCCATTATTTTTTCTATACCACCATCACCCTCGCTCTTTAAAAGCTATAAACCCTAAACCTAAACCTAAACCTAATCTTTACCTCCTTCCCCCGGCTACCTTCCCGTCGGAGCCGCCTGAGCTCACCCGCCGAGCATCCACGCCGAGCAGCGGCTACCCCGTTCACTGCACCACCCTCTACCTTCTTCTCTGATCCTATTCGCCACCGCCGGAGTAGCCTGCAACCGTCGGAGCCCGACGATGAGCAGTCGACCACGACCCCCGACTCCTCTACCGCAGTCCCATCTCCTTCCAAACTTCCCTAGCCGTCTCCCCTTTGATACCCATCACCATCACCGACTTCATCTCCCTCAGCCGACCTACACCGTCGGATGACCCCCCACGACTATACAGCGACTTCAACCGATGACTGCCTCCATCAGCCGACCTTCCCGACCGACTTCTCTCCCATGACCTCCTCCCATCACCGTCAACCCCGCTGTCAGCTGAGCCCCGACTCTTCTCACCACCACACCCGCCGGAGACCACCTTCCCTCGACCCCCATAGCCACCAGTCACCACCACCTTAGCACCCTCTCTCCGCCATCATCACCATCTCCACCACCGCCACCCTCGATAATGCCCTACCAGCCTTCCTCCGCCCGTCTCCACCACCAAAGTGGCCCACTCCCATCACCAACACTATTATCACCATCACCATCGCCACCAGTAGCCCCCGACCTCTTCCACTTTCCTCTCGATAGCAGCCCCTCCTTTCATCTTTGCCGGACCACTCCTTCCGACCGACTCCTCGGCCTGAGTCATCATTGACATCCCCATCACCATTAACATCATCATCATTACCATCATCATCATCATCACGACATCGCTGGACTTTCCCTCGCTGGAGCACCGCCTCCACCGTCGGATGTAGGCAGCCGACGAGCCACAGTTTTCCCTCGGCCATGAACGACTAGGTAAACATATTTATTTTCTTCTTTTTCTTTATGTGTTGATGTGTCGACGTATCGTTGAATGGACACGGGTAATATGAAACCTAGTGCTCTCTGTGTGTGTATATTTTAGAATAAAATTTGGGTTAGATTTTACCTCTTAGAAATTAGGGTTATTTAATGTGAATACTGTGTTGACCTAGAGGGTTAGACATTGGCCTTGTGCACTCTAACATGATAGCAAGGACTGGTATTTCTGTATTATATGTTGTTTAGATTCGTAACGTAGTTTGATAATTCGTTGTCTTGCTGTACATGGTAATTGAGGATATGACACGTATACATCTTAGCTGTGTGCAAACGCGACCCTACTAGTTGACCAGTCGTGACGCCCCTGTGTCAGTTCCTAAGTACAGTGTAGCTGTGTTCCTGTGCGTACTATTGTAATGACTGATAATTATATTATATTATATTATATTATATTATATTATATTAGATTATATGTATAGCATCGCTGGACCTTTCGGACGAGACTTCAGGAGCAGGTTATTGACACTCGCAGCTTGAGGACCTAAGCAAGTATACCTTGCCTTGTTGTACTATTTAAATTCAGACATTATCTAGTTGCATATTTTATTGTTTTAATATTATATAACTGTGCGCGTCTGAGAAAGACTCGAGTGCAGTCGACGAAGGAGTTGACATTGGGACTTATATCTGACCTAATATCTAGTGGACGCATCTAAAGTTATGGAGTTATCGGTATGACTCTCCAGGCCTTGACACGTATCATTGGCACGTTACAGAGTGAGTTCATGTAGGGACGCGTGTGTCATACTCGACTGGCCATCAGTATGAGCAGCACGTGTGACGATATTTAGCTAGTTGTTTATTTCTTTAGCGACTTGCATTATATTACGAGATATCCACGTCGTGTTCACGACTTATACATTGGCATTGGGCGGGAATGATGACTAGTAGGCGTATGGGAGACCCACCTCCTCTATACAGATACCGTACTCCGCGGAGCGATACAGACGTATATATATATTACAGATACATCGTTCTTCGGAATGATGGACGTTACATGTATAGATACTACGCTCTTCAGAGCTGGACGTTATTATATTGCAGAGTGCCCTTGTTATAGGGGCATATATAGCATATACTAGCCAGTTATGGTGATTGGTGAATTACGTCAGCATATGTCTAGCCTACACTTCCCATACATACTAAATTGTCCTCAAATTATATTTTACTTAGCTGGTTAGTTCACCCTCGAGTTTTTACAGTATTTACTTTATGACATGTATTTTTGTATCTTGTTACGTCCCTCTGAGGACCTGGTTCCCTTCCAGGTTATTTATGCAGATTGCAGGATGCTTGATCTAGTGGAGTATGGACATCCTTGCAGGTATCTTTACATCTTTAGTTATTACAGTCATGTACTACTTTCCATTTTTGACTCTGCTTTTATAGTCTAGTGTTTATAGACCTATGTTGTTCTTTTGGTTTATTCGAACGGATGTATTATTGGGCTGCAGACTGATGATGCGTATCATTCTTTCTTGAGATTATTACCATTGATTGAGATTTAGTTTACTTGTTGCATGTTAGAATTTAGATTATTAATTAGATCACTTGACCATGGACAGCGTAAGTGCGCTTTGTCGCGTCCATTAAATTGGAAAGCCCTACGGAGTCGTACCAGTTGGCCATTGCCACGTGTCTGGTCCCATACATTTTGGGACTGGGGCGTAACAATTTTCCTACCAAATTTTATCCCAATTCCTTTCCAAATCACCATTAGAGACTAGTGGAGCAAGGATCTAGAAGAAGGAAGCAAGGATCTATAAAGAGGAGCAAGGATCTACAAGTTGGAGGCCGATTTTATCACATTTGGATATTTCATTGGAAATCCATCTCCCAATAGGTATAATTCAGTTTTTCCCCTTAATATAGGTTCTAAATCTAAGATTTAACCATGAGAAATTAACCCATATGCATAGGCTACCCATAGGATTTGGTTTTGTGTTCATAGGAGGCATATTGTGGAAGTTATGGTACTTTTTGTGTCAATTTTGGTAAAATTCCGTGATTGACAATTGTTCTGTGTCAATTGGTCCTATAGATCAATTTGGCATATGATTGTGTGTTTGGGGTTAGTATCATGTCCACAATTGGGTACGTGTAGGTCGTATCCCAATAATTTGGTGATACATGTTGATTTGGGGGTTTTTCCTCCGACACGGGACTTTGTACATGTCATATTTTGACACAGACACGTAATTTTGTGTTTTACTCTTCGTATTGTTCATAAATAATATATTAGACTTTGTTTGTGTCCTTTGGGGTATGTTTGGATGTGTGGTGGACTCGTGTCGCAAGCGTATTCTAGATCTAGTGGGATACGAGTGTGATACGCTCCATGTGTTGTGCAAATTATTTCTAGATCTATTTCTCTTTTATTCTTGGTCATGGTTATGTGTGTGTGTATATATATATATATATATATATATATATATATATATATATATATACTACACATAACATATACATATATATATATATATATATATATATATATATATATATATATATATATATATATATATATATATATATATATATATATATATACTACAATATATAATAGATCTTACATGTGTAGAAAGTCTACATAAATATATAACACATAGATATAATAGATACATATATCTATGACACATAATACATAAATATATATACATAATAATATATATATATATATATATATATATATATATATATATATATATATATATATATTATTGTGTATATATATTTATGTATATATACATAGATCTATGACACATAATACATAAATATATATATATATATATATATATATATATATATATATATATATATATATATATATATATATATATATGTAGCTACTTTCTACACATGTAAGATCTATTATATATTGTAGTATATATATATATATATATATATATATATATATATATATATATATATATATATATATATATATATGTTGTTATATATATACTTATATGTTATATGTATATATATTGTGTATGATTATGTATACATATACGTATATGTGTTGTTATATATATATATATATATATATGTATGTTATTGTTATACGTATTTATTGTGTACATATATATGTATGTGGGGGTGTATGTATGTATACATAGTTATATTGTTGTGTTATGTATATTGGCATATATATATTGTGTTATATATTATATATATATTGGTATTATATATATATATATATATAAGAGGGGAGAACATGGGCTTTTGTGATAACTATAGCGACAACAGCAAATAACAGCAGCAGCAGCAGCAGCGGAAATAGCAACAGCAGCCGCAACAGCAATAGTAACAACAGCATCAATAGCGATGGCTGCAACAGCAACAGCGATACAGCAGCGGCAGCTTTGGCGACAGCAGCAGGAATCCGTCACAGTAGCCGCAATTCCCGCCACAGCAGCAGCAACATTTATGACGATGGCCAGCAGCTTTTAGTGATGTTCTGCAGTTAATTATATATATAGTTATGGTTAATATATATATATATATATATATATATATATACTCCTAATTGTTAATTGTAATATAGTATACTATATTTATAATAATTAGTTGTTAGCATATATTATTTATGGGTAGTTAGTACAAACAAGGTTTTGGATATTACCTTGAGAAATCAAGGTAAGTATCAAGGTATTTGGGGATACCCAAGGTATTGGGTATGGGTATCAAGATTGAGATTTAGTGTTGTGATACCAAGTTGGTTCGAAACCAAGGTATCCATTTAATATTTGTAATTAGGATTTTATATAATTAATATTTGTTTGATATGTATATGTGATGCTTTACCTATTGTTCTACGTATCCTGAGATACGGTATCCTAGTATCCTAAGATATAGCTTTTATGACCTAGACTCTAGTATTTGAATCAAATATTCTTGAATAGACTCATGCAACCTAGAAATAGGTAGTTTGACATAATTGACCATAGTTTGACTTAGAGTTGACTTAGTTTGACTTTTGACTTAGAATTGACTTGTTGACCTAGAAGTTTACTAGTTTAACTTATTTTCTTTCTGAAACCTCGTATGGGTGTTATATTCCATATCTAGGTCTTCGAGGCACCGTATCAGACATCTGTGAGACTGTTTATTGGACTTCAGGCGAGTACATTCTCTGCTAATTTTTTATTTATGATATCCTCTATGTTCGTTGTATCTAGTGTAGATATCCATGTTTCTTGACACGATGGTTACACGGATTGGTATATCTGAATCTCGTCATGAGACATTATTCCTTGTATATGGTATATCTTATGCAAGTCTTGTTTTATTGATTATCTTGTGCATGTACAGACACTGATTCTCGGGGAGATTTGATACCTTCCTTGAGAATCTCGTGCCATAGCATACTATAGTTGGATCTATTTTACCAGTCGGGATGGGAAGTATTTTAGTGTAGATATGTGATCATACCCTCCTTGTATCAAGTCTTGCTCTTGAATAGTATTAATCATACACTGCACGTATGATTAGCCAGGCCATAAATCTTGTATCATGTTCCCAAGCCGATCACATGTTAAAGCTAGTACTCACACACTTAGTCATTAGTATTCTTGTTCATTGTCATATTTCTTATTATTGTATTTATTCCAGTGTTCCTTATTGTATATATCTCTTGTATCTATTGTGTATCTTGTATATTCACATCTATTTATTGTTATATAGTTTTTATCATTGATTAGAACTGATGTTAGAGATATACTCTGCTCCTTTCCTGACTGGATATTTTTTTCTAGATGACACTGAGGAGTGGTACCCTACACATTATGGACCTCATGATGTTGTGGATTTAGAGTCAGAGATCCTGGCTCAGGAGGGACTTATCCCAACTGAGACAGATGACCCAGGATTATTAGCTTCTTAGTATTCTTGTACTGGATTTGTCTCCAGCTTATTTTGTTAGTATTCTTTCAGACTCATTGATGTTATTATTCTAGAATCATGAGTTGTATGGAACTATTCTATTCTTTATCATATTCGTGCTCTTTTCCATTTTAGATCTGTGATTGAGTATATTGTTATTGTGGTGGCTCATTATATTGCTAGATAGATTACCCAGACAACGTTCTACCGTCGATTCTGCGGTGTAGGCTGGGCGTTGTTCCCGACTTGCACCCCTACATCGGGTGCGGGTCATGAAAGTAGACATACCTTCCAGGTTGAGCCCGCAATTGAGACTGGGGCTAGCAATCCTTCAAATAATGAAAGCAACGCAATAATGCCCCCAATCCCTGAGGAAAACGAGACTCAGACATCCCACGTAATACTAGTATACATGGCAGAAGATGAGCCTGGCATGGGGTCCAGTAACCAACAACACCTTGTGGCACACGAAGCCATGAAGTAGACTCTGAGCACCTCAATGTAGACTTTGACTCACACAGTGTTGGAACTCAAAGAAAACTTACTCCAGACATAGCCACGAACCCCAGGGCAAACAAACCTAGATCAAGGGACTAATAAGGAATCTGGTGTGCCTGAACCGGCTCCTCATGTCGCAAGCAGCCAAACAATATATCGATCCTATGCCGCTCTTCTGCCCGATGATATACATGAGACTCTTAGGGACTTGTGTGTCCGTGTTGATGCTCGAGATAATCAAGATAGTCTCCAAAAGCTTGGGATCCGATAACCCTATCCTCCCAAATGGGATAATATGGTATACCCTCCCAAATACAAACTGCTATCTCTACCTCCATTTGACGAAAAGATATCGCCCCGATAATACATGCGATACTTCCATTCCACAAAGGGCCATTTATCTCGGGATGACGCCTTACTCACCAACTTGTTCGTCGAAGCACAATTTGAGGTCATTTTTGAGTAATTTTGTACTCTCCCAGATAAATGCATTTCGTCCTTCGAGGACCTAAAGTTCCTCTTCCACGCCCGGTTCTATGAAGGTGGGATGTATATGACTATGTCCTCCTTGATGGACATCGCCCAAGGGGATAGAGAACTGGCACGAGAATACATCGAACATTTCTAACAAGAGGCATTAAAGTTGCATCCCGATATCTCTGAATCTACGCTGATGGTGTAAACCCCCTCACCCAAAAATAGGTATCTTGTGTGTATTTTGTATTTCTTATATTTGTTTTAGATTATTTTTTTAATCAAATAAAATCCAGTAATTTATTAGGATACTTCAGCGTGGTTTGGACATTAATAATATAGGATGACCCCAAAATTTGTATCACCATTCATAGGAAGTAGCCTACACAGGGACACTACTTGTAGGATCTTCTTGTGGCACAAAAATTTGATCCCATGGCATTAGTATGACATTAGTGTAACAACCATAGATCATTGTGTTAAATATTTAGATAATTTATATATATAATTTAATTATGGTTATTTTTTACTTCCAACTTTTCTATAATTAGTAGCCCATAATTCTCCGTGCTAAATTAGACAATTTCTCCTTTTTATAAGATGTGCATATTATTTACTATTACCTATTTTATTGGATATCCATTTAATTATTTATTTAGTTAATCAGATAATACAGTTATTTGATTTATATAACTAGATAAATATATAATTATTAATTATAAAATTTTTATAAAATATTATGGGTGTAAAATTTTATTAAAGCTGTACAAAGTAAAAAAATTTAGAATTTATTTTGTGTGCGAATATTATTTTTGGATTTTTAAGCTCATCTATATATGTACATATATATGTTAATAAATATATAGTTAATAATAATAATAATAATAATAATAATAATAATAATAAAAAGAAAAAGAAAAAGAAAAAGAAAATAAAAGAAAAGAAAAGAAAAAGAAAAAAAACAAAACAAAACAAAACAAAGGAAAGAAAAAAGAAAAGAAAAAAGAAAAATAACTCCAAATCCTAAACCAACAAAACCAATCCTATACTAATTCCTAAACCCACAGCTAATCCCCCCAGCAAACCCGACACCAACAGTACCCAGACCCATCTCTCTCTCTCTCTCTCTCTCTCTATCTCTCTCTCTCTCTCTCTCGATATATATATATATATATATATATATATATATATATATATATATATATATATATATATATACTACACAACCATCAAACCTAAACCCTAACCCTAACCCTTAGTTATCATCTTCATCTTCATCGTCAGGTTCTGCTGTTCTATTTGGATCAAAGAAGGCATCGGCTGGATCCAACTATTTTTGAATATATGAATGATCAATGCGAAATCCTGGTTGGTTGGGATTCCAGAGAATCAGAAATGGTAAGGATGGGTGCGGAGAGAGGGTATATTAGACATCTATCAAGGTATTACCAAGGACTTGAGTCTGAAGAGTTTGGCGGTGATCAAAAACATGAAAGCGTTCATCTTCTTTGTGGAAGCGATCACGCAACAGAGTGGAGATATATTCTAAAGTTTGCGGTGGCTCAGTGACAGTAGGAAAGGAATCAACCTAACCCTTGGGATTTTTTTTGGGCACCGTCGGCGCAAGCGGGAGCAACAACCACAGCATCCGCGGTACTCAGGAAGTTCGACGTCTCATCTTCAAGGGGACGTATCTCCCTCATCTCTGATTTTTTTTGCGATCGGTTTGTCCATGTACATTCACAACCTAACCCTCTAGGATTTTCTCCAAACGAGACGAGTTTTCGTGCTCTAGATTGGTTGAAAAATCGACCGAAAGTTGGCCGAAAAACTGACCAAAAATAGTCCAGAATTTTGAACCAAACCCCCATGTTCACGCCCAATTTGCCATCAACCCGTTTAATATTTTCAAAATCTAATTAAAAGGTTTTTTTCTCAATATAACTGAGAATTTTTTTGTTCTTTTAGTTTGTATTAGTTTGTTTTATTTGTTAAATTATTCGGCCTCCAAAACGACTAAAAACTTGATACTTGAAAACTAAAATTTTGTGATACGGAGTGCGCCCAACGAAATAGGACCACCTCATCAGAAGTTGATTCGGACGTATGTGCCTTCGTGGAAGTTGATTCGGACGTGTGTGCGTGTGAAAATCAACCCGTATCCGTAAAAAAAATTCGTATCGTAACTTTTTACAAACTACCACCCCATTTTGTGTACGCTTGTCAAAAGACGATGAAACTTATGCCATTGGATTCATGGTATCACGCTGGTCCTATGACCTAAGTTTCACGTAATTCTGAGACAGTTGACGGAGCCGCCTATTCGCGGGCCCCACAGTTTGACTTGAAGGGCAAATTTGTGATCGGCTCACCGAAATCCAAAATTGGACATACCGTTGAGTTCGTATCGACGTTTAGAATTTGTTTTACCTATAATTTGTCCCATTTAGAGACCTTTACCTCTGACACATATTTTGGTGCAAAGTGGCCCATATGTGGACCCACTTTGACCCGAAATTACCGTTTTGCCCCTGTGTCCAAATTGGACGAAAGGGTAGTATTTTCTAACTATCTCGCTGATTATGGAGATGTTGGTGATATTTATTTTAGTATCCGGAGACGTTCATTCGGAGGTCATAGTTTTTTATCCTCTCTACTTGACACTTGGACATTTACATTATGCAGCTTTCTTGCCAGGCAAGTATACCTTGCCATTGTACTGTAATTTATATTCCATTTGGTGCATGCATTTTATTTATGTTATTTAGTTCATATATTTTAAACTGCTATATAAACTGCGCGTCCAAGAATAACGTGGGTGCAACGACGGTGGCGTCGTATTTTGTCTTTATTATATATTATGCATGTCGACCTAGTTTTACGAGACCACTGTAGAAGCATGAAAAATACGCTGGATAGCTCTACGCAACATGGCGATGCAGGGCAGCGTAAGCAGGGGACCTCAAGGCCGGCGAGAGTGCAACGGAGCTTTTCCGCTGAGCACTGCGTAAAATATGATGGGACCATCCGCGTAAATGCAGTATGTCCAGGCCGCTTCAGCGTAGACGGGGTGCTTCATCGCCTCCATGGCGTAAAACTCATTCGCTTTCATGGCAGCGTTAAAGCGTACGAGGAACGCTTCATCTTCCCCGAAATAAACCTGTCAAGTCACGCAGTGAACCTGACATCTGACTCCTGACAAAAAGTGCTGCACGGCTACCCAGACGACGGCTGGAAAGATGGCAGACCACTCGGGACGCGCCCCACAGTATGATGGCGGATCTCTGCATTTAATGCAGAGGATTTGATTAAATATTACCGAACCATCGTTTACTGACATCCCCTCAGCGGAGACTGCTTTTACGCATACAAGAGGATACGCTGCCTTGTTTTACACAGGCAAACGTGAACTGTTTACGCTCCGCGGAAGACAAACAGACTGCCATGTTAAAAGCTGCTCTTCGTACAGGGCTCGAGGCACGTCTCTGCACCGAATGCTCAGAACGGTGGCAGGCCTTCGGAACACGCCTCGGCAATTAATGATGATGGAAGATCTCTGTATTTAATGCGAGAGATTTGAATATATCTCCAAGAGCCGTAATTTTGGCTAAAGACGTCCACATCACCTCGGCTTCTACGCCCATTAAGCTTCTATGCTCGTTCGGCTTCTATGCTCATTCGGCCTTCTATGCTTTTTCGGCTTCTATGCCATCAGGCTTCTACGCCTACTCGACTTCTATGCCTACTTGGCTTCTACGCCATGGTGACAGACATTGGCTTCTACGCCAACCGCTTCTACACAAGGGATACCTACCTACGTGGCTTCTACGCCGTGATCTTCGTAGCGATTATACGTATTTTTTCCCTTAGTTGGACCCGCGTCACACGTTCATTCAAAAGGTCATCTATACGCAGGCTTTGGTTATTTTAACCGTTGTGTAAAAGGGTGTTGTACTTTCTACTACTCGGTTTCCACACCGATTGAGTGGTCACTGTCACCAAAACTCTATAAATAGAGACCTCTATCATCAGAGGAATAGGTCGAGACTTTAAAAATCGAACAAGGTCAAAACTTTGAAAGAAGATCGAACCACGGGTCGAAACATTGGAGATTGAGGAAAGATCGAAGAGTCTTTGAGAGAGAGAGAGAAGCATCCAGATCTCAGGCAAAGAGTAGCGATCGACGACATTGGCATCGTGCATCCATCCTCTTTCGCCACCTACGAAGCTGCTTTCCGTCTTCCACGGAACTTCTTCACCATCGTGTAGTCCAAGGACTAAAGTGATCGACTGCAGATCAGACACCTATAGCAATCATCTACCCAAATTAAATAAATTGTACTCCTACATCCTCGTATAGGATTAAATTGTACAAGTTTGTTTGTAAACCAAAGAAAGCGGATTTCGTACAAACCTCGTATTATATATATTTCGTTCTTTCGTTTAATACCACAAACAAGATGGCGACTCTGCTAGGGACATCTTTCTCTTCTGATGAGGAAGCGATTGCTCAACACGATGTGGTATCCGTAGGATCCGTGAAGAAGACACTGGTCGTCCACTTCGACCAGTCTGCCTACGAAGACATGCTTCGGATGGGGGGTAGCTCTCACTCTCTCTCTGTACAAAACAACAGGAAGCTGCACAAGGTCTGGATGCCCAAGACATCCTCTACCATCCCTATGGACTCTCCGATCTCTCCGACCAATGAGGTTGTAGCATTGCTCCCTCCGTGCCCTGCACGTAAAATTCAGTCTTCCGCTACGCGTGGTATAGACAAAACTTCGGGCAAAGCCTCAGCGCTAACCCAAAAGTATCCACTGTGCTCCATGCGTAGAAACCAGTCTCCCGCTACGCGCGGTACAAACAAAACTTCGGGCAAAGCCTCAGCGCTAACCCAGAAGTATCCGCTGCGCTCTACGCATAGAAACCAGTCTCCCGCTACGCGCGGTACAGACAAAACTTTGGGCAAAGCCTCAGCGCTAACTCAGAGGTATCCACTGCGTTCTACGTGTAGAAACCAGTCTCCCGTCCGTGGCAGAATAGACAAAACTTCTGATGATGCCTCAGCGCCAAATCGGAAGTACAAAGCACGCTCCGCACGTAAGACAACATCTGACCTCTACGGGGAACCAGATGACCCCTGTGATCTCCGTAAGAGAAAGCAAGCGGCAAGCTACTTAACTTCTCGGCATGTACGCCAGCAAGGGAACAATCTACCCGCCCTCCAAATTACGCGAGAATCTGATGGCCACCTGAGGACATCCTCAGCCTTACGCCAACCAGAGCGAAGCTCAAAATTATGCCAGGCGAAGTCCCTAAGCGTACAGAAGGCTCGATTGACGGAAAGACGCGCTCCTCGGAGATTATCTGCCACCCAGATGGCCAATCTGTTGTATACGAGTGGCACAAGGAAGACTATGGTCCCCATCATCCGCACGCCTACCAATGGGAACAGGAGGAACAAGCCATCATCTTCTTCTTCTGCAACTTCTCCTGACCTGCGCAAGTATCTAATCCAGAGACGCAATGAGAGGGAATCTTCCAGCATGGCTATTACGCCTCCTAGCGAGCACTGTTGTGATGGTCACAGGATTGTAATTAATTGCTGTTGTTCTAAAGCAAAACAACCAGTTTTTGACCGACTGAGCTACTCTCCATCTTTCCTAGAAGAAGAGCCCACGCATGCATCTGTGAACATGGCTTCACATATACTTGGAGGAAACTCAGGCTCAAGACGTCCGTCCTCTAGAACTCCAAGCCGAAGGAGATTCAACATGCTCCTCAGAGACACTGAAGATGGGGTGTTCTAGAACACTCGTTCGAGGTCATAACAACTGACTTCATACTCCTCTGATTCCGACGCTGGGGGTCGCCATTCTCCCGAATCAAATACTGAGAGTATAGAGTCGACTTCTGCAGCGACCTATACACATCCTTCGACGATACCCAGGGAAATGGGAGTATACGCCATTGGAGATGAACATGAGGAAGCTTCGCCATCAGGAAGCAAGGAACAGCGCATTACTACACTGGAAACGTCTCTGAAACAAATGCAATCCATGATGGAGAACATGCAC
Organism: Iris macrosiphon; assembly: GCA_036927795.1. Lineage (NCBI taxonomy): Eukaryota > Viridiplantae > Streptophyta > Magnoliopsida > Asparagales > Iridaceae > Iris > Iris macrosiphon. The sequence continues at coordinate 32,067,772 of JAYESA010000002.1, read as the reverse complement.
CAGATGATGCTAACTCAACAGGCGGCTGCTATGGCTCAAACATCAGTCCTGCCAGCACAGATACGTGTGGGGGTGGACTTGCCACCATCCAATACGGTCCAAGAACCTGCTCTAGATCAAGAGTCAGCTGGTCCTCCACTTCCTCACTCGGAGAATGCATTACCTCCTGCTGGAGTCACGATACAACCGATTCTGCACCAATCCGTGGTCTCGCTACCGGCTGAAAATCCGATGCAAGCAGTACGGGAGTTGAAAGCCCAATTCGATGCCTTGAAGCACAAAGATCAGCTCAAGAAATTGAGAATCAACCAGCCTTACCCGGCTATCTGGGAAGAGGTCCCTTTCCCTCCAAGATACAAACCTCAGACTATGGCTCTGTTCGAGGGAAAAACATCGCCAAGTCAGTACATGAACTATTTTAGTATGATGACGGTGTTGCTACAAGGGAATGACGCCCTCCTCACTCAGGTATTCAAGGGCTATCTCTCAGGAGTGGCTTACCAGTGGTACCGCAGCCTGGCGGACAACTACATTACTTCCTTCTAAGACTTCAAGGCTCTATTCTTCACGCGATTCTACAAGGGAGTAATGGACATGTCTATGTCCTCTCTCATCGAAGTCAAGCAGAGGGAAAAAGAGGACGTTCGTACCTTCATCGAACGTTTTCGTCAAGCCATGCTACAGATGCCTCCAGAGGTTCCAGACTCTGTGTTGGTGGACATTTGTAGGAAGAACCTCCTTTTCGTGGTCTCGGTGTTCACAGGACCATATCAGTTCCACGACTGGCCCTCGTTCATCATCTCAACAGTGGCCGCCGATGACAACAGTCGCAAGGCGCACGACAATGGCATTATGATCTCTACCTCCGACAGAGGCAAAATGTCATCCCCCAACGGCGACCATCCTCTCAGTTCCAAAGGAAAAGAAGCTCTGGCAATCAATACGTCCAGACAAAAGACTGCGGTAACCACGCAGACGAAACCTGGGACTTCCAGGCCCGTCGAAGTATACTCTTTCGACGACGACGATATTCCGAGTATATTCGAGTATCTCGTCAAGAGTGGCAAGATCACCCGTCCGGAAGAGAAGCGGCCCAGTAAAGCCGACAGTGCCAACAACCCCAAGTACTGCATCTTCCACAGATACGTACACCACCCGACCAAGGCGTGTTACATACTGAAAAGGAAGATCCAGGGGCTGATCGATGCTAAGGCCATTACTCTGCATAACACCGAGAAGACGGTCACGGCCAATATGATCTCCCTGTAATTTGATAATCTGCCTCCCCAGGAAGTTCCGGACGGTGTGACACCTATTTCCCGGACAACGATGAACATCATCAATCTTCCTTCGGCTAGGGGTCAAAATCATGACCTGGTACCCTTAACCACCCGGCGGGTCGAGATCATGTGGGTTCATCCGGATTTAGTATCGGAACTCGAGAAAGAGACTAATGCTGCTAAGGCTAAGTCTAGGAAGAACTCCAAATGCAAACCATGCCATATGGTTGCAACTTCTTCGCCATCAGACGAAGACGAGGCTTTGGCTGCAACCCGTTCAGGAAAAGCTTACCTCAAGGACTATGGAGCAAGTCCGGAAGATGCACCGGCAGACGCTTCATCTACAGAGCCCGCCATACCACAGGCCGATCCTGCAAGACCGACTTTGGCAGACAAGGGGAAGCAAAAAGAAGTACGCTTCGATAAACCTGTGAAAAACATTCAAAATAAAGGTTTAGAGAAGCCATACAATTTTGACATCCTGGCCCAACTGGCCAATACACCAGCCTGGTTGTCCATCTTTGAGCTACTCAGGCTCTCCCAAGACACTCGTCTAGCCCTGAGTGAAGCACTGATATAGGCAGAAGCATACTTGACCCAGCTTAAGTCCCCTGACGAGGAACCAGTGGCGTGTCCTCAATGCCACTGTGTGATGGAGGTGGTCCCAAACATCACTTTCACACAAGATAACATGCTGTTAAAACATAACAGGCATGACAGACCCCTCTATTACACCGGATACGTTGGTTCCATGGAGGTCGACCGGATCCACATAGATCCGGGATCATCAATTAGCATCATTCCTCATAGTCTGCTCAGACCGCTGAGGATTCCTACCAGCGAACTGGCTTACACCACCACTACAATCGTGGGTTTCAATGCCGGAAGAAGTAAGCCGCTGGGGAAAATTTGCCTGAGAATCCAGATTGGCAACCTCAGGTCGGTGGCTACATGCTATGTCATCAATTCTGAGGTATCCTACAACATTTTGCTGGGTAGACCGTGGATCCACGACCACAACATCGTTCCTTCAACTCTACATCAATGCCTTAAATATGTAGACCCCCAAGGAACAGTACAAACGAAGGTTGCTGACCTAAACCCATTCAAAGGAATAGAATCCTACTATTTCGATGCCGTGTTGTACTCTCAAGACTACGCGGAGGAGGTGTCAGCCCAAGCAGAGAAGGAATCCCACCGGGAGCCTGAAGGACCCTCTGCCGAACAACCACTGTCAATCAAAGTGAAAGGACGAACTACTCGTCCAAAAGCCATGAAGCCTATGGCTATCCACCTGAACAAAACCAGGTCAGAAAAAGGGGGTGATCCTCTAGTGATCACTTTGAACCAGAAGCCTCCACCCTTGGTCATCAACCTTCGGCGCAACAAGCAGCCGGCTGATGTAAATGCAACCAGGAATGGAGTTCCAGATGATAATAAACATCCTTTTTTCCAGTATATCGACGCTCAGATTCCAAATCAGGAATCCTCTCCCCATGACGATATAGAACCTATAGCAAAAAAATCTTGGAAGCTATAGATTCCTATCATCCGTACATATGGGAAGTAGCATCATCATCCAATATCGTCATGACATATGGACCACATGAGGACTCTATCTTCATTGTTCCGCCCGCCCGCAGCAATCAACATTCAATAGTCTTCAGCCGCACGCACGATGAATCGACTATACAAGAAGATTCCTTCGATGACGATGCTGGTGAAATACAAGTTCACAGGTACAGCCCGCAAGCCTTAAAGATCATGCAAAACATGGGTTACAACTGAAAGCTGAGGCCAGGTCTCAACTATGGGAAAGGCAGACAAATACTGCCGTACGGCAATCCCCACTATCAACAAACTCGTTTCGGGTTAGGGTATGCCACCTCCCTTACGACTTTCAAGTCAGCTGAGGACACCTTTTCCCCTTTTCAAGATGGCTCATCGCCCTCCAACTCATCTCGTGCTGTCGAGCAAACATTACCAGTAAATATGGTAGTGACGGATCCCTTCGAATCAGACGAACAAGAAACCGAACTATTCGAGAATGACGCTTGGGCTCAGCAAATGGATACACAGTGGGAATTCTGCTTCGAGCAGAGAGAACCTTCCACCAAAGATGAAGTCATCCAGATTAATGTTGGAGATAAACTTTCACCAAAGCCGATATTTATCAGTAACAATCTTTCCCCAGCTGAAAGAGAAGAAGTCATTCAACTGATAAGAGAATACATCGACGTCTTTGTGTGGAGCTATGAGGATATGCCAGGACTTGATCCAAAGATGGCTACTCATAAACTCAACATATTTCCCGATTCAAAGCCTGTAAAGCAGCACCAACGCCGGTTCCGCCCGGATATGATGGACGCCATTGAAGCTGAAGTCAAGAAGTTGATAGCCTGCGGTTTCATCCGGGAGGAACAACATCCCGACTGGGTCGCCAATGTTGTCCCGGTCATGAAGAAGAATGGGAAAGTACGAGTCTGCATCGATTATCGAGACCTGAATGTAGCCTGCTCCAAGGATGAGTTTTCTCTTCCCATCACAGACGTCATGATCGACAATACCTGCGATTTCGAACGTATGTCTTTCATGGACGGATTCTCAGGATACAATTAAATCAAGATGCATACTGAAGACGAGAGGCATACTGCCTTTCGGACACTACTGGGGGTATATTGCTATACGGTCATGCCCTTCGGGTTGAAGAACGCCGGAGCTACTTACCAACGGGCTATGAGTAACATATTCCACAAGCATTTATGCAAGACAGTGGAATATTACGTAGACGATATAGCTGTCAAAAGCCGCCTCAGGGTCAATCACATCCAAGACTTAAAGACGATATTTGAGCTGATGCGCCAACATCAACTCAAAATGAATCCTACAAAGTCCTTTCTGGGTGTATCTAGTGGCAAATTTATGGGATTCGTCATTACCGCCAAAGGCATTCAAGTGGACCCTGATAAAGTTAAGGCCATCTTGGAAATGCGACCACCCCGTAATCTGAAGGAACTCAGGGGATTTCAAGGTCGTCTGGCCTATATCCGGAGATTCATATCCAATCTCTCTGGAAGATGCCAGCCTTTTTCTCACCTCATGAAGAAAGGTGTATCCTTCGTATGGGACGAAGCCTGTTAGCAAGCGTTCGGGGATATCAAGCGCTACCTCACTAGTCCGCCAGTTCTGGTGCCTCCCGTCGTAGGAAGACCATTCTTCCTGTACGTTCGAGCGATGGACCATTCTCTGGGATCTCTTCTCGCGCAGAAGAACGATACGGGACATGAACAGGCTATCTACTATCTAAGTAGAATGATGATCGGAGCTGAGCACCGGTACAACCCGGTGGAAAAAGAATGTTTGGCTCTGATGTTCGCTATCCAGAAAATGCGGCACTATGTCACCGGCCAGACTATTCACATCATCTCCAAGATCAATCCTCTTCGGGTACTGATGAACAAGCCAAGTGTTCTTAACTCCCGACTCGTAACTTGGGCAATGTTATTGACACCATATGACATGGTGTACGTCCCTCAGAAGTCCATCAAAGGCCAACCATTGGCTGACTTCCTAGCTGCTCATCCGATCCCGGAGGCCTCCAAATTATACGAGGACATTCTCGATGAAGTTACAGAATACAGTTCCGCAATGGAAAGTGACGCATGGCAACTGTTCTTCGACGGCGCCTCCAGGACTGGTCCCAAAGGAAACGTGGTTTCAGGGGTAGGAATTGTCCTGGTTACTCCTGATAAACTCGTCATCTATCGAGCATACTCTCTTAAAGAGCCCTGTTTCAACAATATGGCAGAGTACAACGCTCTACTAATCGGGCTCCAAGTTGCTAAAGAGCTGGGGGTCGAATCTCTGGAAGCTTTTGGTAATTCTCTGCTTATCATCAATCAAGTGAGGGGAATATATGAAGTCCAAAATCCAGACCTCGTCCCCTATCACCAAGCAACGGTCGAGATAGCTGTGACATTCAAGGGATTCTTCCTAGAGCATGTACCTCGATCTCAGAATCTGGAAGCCGATGCCCTAGCCAGTCTAGCTGCAGATTTAGCTACTCTTATAAGAAGACAGAATTCGGTAATCCTTCTTAACAGAGATCTATTTTGCGTGAAGAACAATGCTCACATCGAACGCAGTTACGCTGTGAACACCGATCCTCCTACGAGAGATTGGAGAAGTCCCTTTATAGATTTTATGGCATACAGAATCTTGCCGGAGGACCCTAAAGAAGCAGCATTCGTCAAAAGACGATCATTACGCTTCTACTTCGATGCATCTTCACAATGCCTATATCGTCGGACCTACGACGGACTGCTATTGAGATGTCTCTCAAATGACGAAGCACAACAGATCATCCGCGAAGCTCACGACGGCATATACGGGGCGCATCAACCCGGTCCTAAGCTACAGGATCGTATCAGAAAAATGGGCTATTACTGGCCCACTATGATCGTAGACGCAATCAAGTATGCCAAACGATGCAGGGCCTGTCAGGTCCATGCAGACTTCATACATCAGCCGTCTGAACATCTACATCCTACGGTTGCATCCTGGCCTTTCGAAGCATGGGGTATGGACATCATTGGTCCTATTCACCCGTCTTCTTCCAGAGGTCACCAGTTCATACTGGCCATCACGGATTACTTCTCCAAATGGGCAGAGGCGATCCCTCTCGCTGAGGTAAAAATATCCAATATGATCAATTTCATCAAGCATCATGTCATTTATCGCTTTGGGATTCTTCGAAGGATAATCCATGATAATGGGCCTCAGTTCATCAGCCAAGCATTTCATCGATTTTGCGATAAAAATCGGATACAAAATGTCGCCTCTATGGCGTATTATCCAGTTGCTAATGGTTTGGCGGAAGCCTTCAACAAAACCATTATCAAACTCTTGAAGAAATTTGTCTCTTCGAACAAAAGAGATTGGAATGAGAAGCTGGGAGAATGTCTCTAGGTATACCGCACAACGGTCCGAGCACCGACAGGTTGTACCCCGTTCTCACTAGTCTACGAGAGCGAAGCAGTTCTTCCTATCGAAATCCAAATACCGTCAATCAGGATAGCAGTCGCCAATGAGTTAACTCGGGAAAAGAATGACCTTTTAAGGCTTCAAGAGCTAGAAGGATTAGACGAGAAATGCCTTCAAGCTCAACAGAGCATCGCGTTCTATCAAGCGCGCATTTCTAGAGCTTTTAATCAAAAAGTAAAGGAAAGAGTATTCAAAGTTGGCGAGCTAGTCTTAGCTGTAAGAAGGCCAATGATTCTCACTCACGGGAGCAAGGGCAAATTTCAGCCCAAATGGGAAGGCCCCTACGTGATCGAGACAACGTTCTCAAACGGCGCTTACAGGTTAGCCCAGCCTAATGGAGACCTACTAATGGCTCATATCAATGGAAAATTCCTGAAAAGGTACTATGCTTAACCTCCTCTGCTCAAGTGGAATAAAGGCAAAAATCTTATTCTGACAAAACTACTTCCAAAACGAAACTAGTTGGGTCGTACTCTATCATGTCCATATGACCCCTGAATAGATGCGCCCTGCTAAAGTTTACTGAGAGACTATCACGTCCATACTACCTCTGATATTACTCTCACCCAAACCCGTCATTTACATTCTGAAATGATGGGTCCATAAAGTCAGATGAAAAGCCTCTTTATTATTCCCCAAAAAAGAGCGGAAGTACATTAAAAAGCGAAAGCAAAAGTACATCATGAAGGAGGAGCGGTCAAATCGTGAATCTGCTGCACTAGTCTGGCCATCTTTGCATTCCTGGAATCCAAGACATCAGCACGGGCCCGCTCCAACCGTGCCTCATTATTAATCAAAAGGGATAGCTCGCCTCTAGCTCAAAGGAAACCAGCGCGGGCAACATCCTTCCTCGGGCAACAGACCTTCTGACGACTGAGAAGCCCATTCCCTTGCCTGAGCAAGCTTCGTCTCCAGTTTAAGGACCCTCGCTACATTCCCGTCATGCTCAGCCTTGCACTTCGTCTGAATAGCAATAGCCTCCTCCAAGACGACTTTTCCTTCATCTATCTCCCGCTGATTTGTCTGAAGGATTTTATTCAGGTCTTCCACCTTTTCAACAAGTTGCGCAGTCAAGGAGTCGTATCTAGCCTGGACCAGATTGTCAACACTGCCTTGGGATAACTGTGAGTATTCGTTAATGGGTTGCTCCAAACCATTAACTACCTCTGCCAGGGCGTCAGCTAAACCAGTATCGCCAAGGTCCCTGATCGCCTCTATCAAAAACTGAGAGGACTTCTTCAGATGCTCAAAATTCAGATTCTTCTCCAACAACATTGATATTAGCGTTTTCAAAGTGTTGTAGAAAATACTGGAATACTGCTCGGTTAGCGCAGCTAGGCCTGAATGCACGCTAGGAGTGGCTGCAATGTTCTCGAACCTCGCTCCAGAGGCAACCGTAATCGACATGGCCACAGTCCTCGTCTCAACAGGGGGTGCGACAAAAGAGGAAGTGCCAACCCGCATACTCGAAGGAGGCATTGTCGCAACGACAGGGTCGTCCTCTTGAGGTATCGAAACCTCGTCGGCAGGCGAGCTGGCACCCGAAGATGCTTCCCCTTCAAAACCAGGCACCTCCGTATCAACGCCAGGACCTGACATGGAGCCGAAGGGCGCATATACATTGCCCTCCCCGAAGAGGTCGGCCCCTGAGAAGAAGACAAGAGGAAGTTAATGTCAAACACAATATTAATTTTCCTAAAGAAGAGGCACGAAAAGACGACAGTAATGCTAGGCAAGCTGTCATACCTGGAGACAAGGGCCTGCTAACTGACACTGGCAAATACTCTTCCAGGTCTTCGCCGAGATCTACTTGAGGCTCATCAACTGGAATCTCGCTAGAAGCGCTGACGGGCACGACAGGGGCCTCTCCCAATGCTGATCCGGACAAAGGTATATGGAATCTTATAACCAGCCTCGAAGGCAACTTCGTTCTACTACCTGAAGAAGTAGCAGCGGTAGCAGCCTCCATCTGAGATTCTCTGACGCCACCGGCCAAAATTGTAGAAGGTTTCTCTCTAAAAGGCGAGGAACCCCCAATCAAAGAATCATCCCCGACATAGGGAGAAGCAGGCTCACTTCCAGGAGCCTCAAGGCCAGGAATCTGGAGAGGACGAGTAACCATCCTCTTCGTCCTCTTACGAGGGGAAGCCTCCTTCAGAGCGAGAGCCCTTCGTTTCCCAGAGACTACCAACGCCCCTGCAGGTGGAGGTATTTCACCCCTTGGTACTGATACGAGAGGCTCATCCGGAGTAGCGGACTCGTCGCCCTCGTCAGAAGAAATTGAGGGGACTTCGACCCTTCCCCCAAGCTTGGAAGAGGGCACCATAAAGCTTCCACCCATATCAAAATCACGATGGGAGGTGTTCGTTGCCACATAGAACTGGGCATACGAATACAGGATGCGCAGCTCCGTGGATGGTGTGACGAAGGGCACAGTAAAAATTTCTTCGGTGCAGCCCATGATAAAATATCGCCATCCCCTCGCTCCATCGATGAGTCCACCTCTGGACCTAAAGCTGGTGACGACATTGCCCACATGCAACTGATCATACCCAAACTGCCTGGCAAACCGACTAGGCAGGTAGGGTTCGAAGAAGCAGTGATCTTCACTTCTGTACAGCAGGTGGGAAGGTCTAATGCAGACCAACCAATTGATGGCTTCAGGAGAAAGAGTGGTCCTATCTCTACCTGAGTTCTCAAGCCTAATCCCCGATTGGTTGCGATGAACAGAGGGGACACTGCAAAGGAGCTTCCAGCTGTGACCGCAATGCAGCACCCGCCGATAGTCTAAAACTGTGAGCACATTCCAAGAGAATTTCTTGTAATTCAGCAAGAAACTCCCCCCAAGCTACTACCGGAACCGGGAGACATCACCCGGGGGTTATAGAAAATTAACTATCCCATCAAATACAGGTATGGTAATTCCACCCGGGGAAAGCTTTCACGCCGAGCTTCATCAGAGAGCAGCGCCTCAGTCATCACCCTCAAGCCAGCTTGTATGCGGTACACCATGGCAGGAAGCAAGCCCAGTCTCGCCCCAAACACCAGACGCACTGCAACCCCAAGGTATTACGGTGAATACGATCCGCAGATGCGATGCCGGGTACCACTAGTCGGCGCAGCCATATAGAGAGGAAGCCAGCCAGATGAGTTTCCTTGGATAGAGCCCTGCGGCAATGCCTCAAATAACTGTAGGCCTTAGTACCTGCAGGGTATTTTCCTATCCCTTCGACGAGGATCTGATCCAGAGCCCTAGTATCCTCCAGGAGATCGTCGACTTCCTGAGCAGTCAGCACGCTCAGAGGATTCACAGGCTCATCCTTGACTTCCAAGACTTTCTCCGGCTGAGCAGCCCTAGCCCGGTGAAAAAAGAGGTAGGACGTCCATTTACTGGTGTGAGCCAAATCTGAAGGCTCAGCATAGAAGGCGGTGCAAGCAAGATAGAGGCACATCAGCTCCTGATACACTTCCACTACCCGAGGGTCTGAATCCCCCAACTCCCGGTTCGTGGGAACATACTCTTCGTACGGGGTATCCCCCATCGACAGTCTCGAGATCTCTGCCATCTCATGAAGGGCCAACCCCAACTCCCCCAACGGAGTGGCGAAAGTCCCGGTGAGTGGAATGTATCGCTCCATCAGTGCCAAAAATAGGTTAGGGTTCGGAGGTAACCCAACGCTGGTGGCACTCACAGCTGCCAACAGACCGATATTCTCCAACTCGATCCGAAAATGCTCCAAGGCCCAATCAACTAAGCGAGCCCATCGAAGATTTGTTAGGGTTATCCACCCGTTACATCGAGGATTCGCCTTGGGGTATACTCCTCCGTGCCCCATAAAATCATTGTAGAAGGTCGACAATTGTACCGGCTGGAGCACCAAGCTGTCTTCACTCGGGACACTGCCCGGGTACAATCCCCTGAACAACGTTACATGACCGGAAGGGCAGCTAACAAATAGGCCAGATCCTTTCTGGTAGAAGATCTTTCCCGGCCTACCGTGAAGATCGGGAGTCAGCGTCCACGACATCTTCCTGGGATGAGTAGCATGGGAGAATGCTGAGATGGGATAATCTCTCGGCATCTTGGGCAGACTCAAGACCAACTTCCCGGCAGGGAAAACCCAGAGTTCTTTCTTTGGCTTCGTCTGGGACTGCTTATCAATCATGTCCCCGAAAAGAAAGGCCAGATTTATGTACTGGTCCCCGTCTACATACGTCAAAGGCTCTCCATTAATCATGTTCAGCAGCGTTCGCTCGCCCTGAGCCGATATCAAGATTTTCCTCCCTTTGGGATATTGGGGCCCGGAGATAGGAAATACCATATGGGACAGATCCTTCAGATAGTTGGAGTGCAGCAACCCGGCGGCAGAACCCATCACCTCGGCTAGCGGAGACATACCCAAGTTAACTGCAAGGGTGCAATAAAAATACGTCAGTTTTATACTAGACGTTACAATATCGCAGCACATGCCAAAAGGCAACGGTCTTAGCTCTACGCCAAGACTGTACAAACTTGATCGTTTACGCCAGAATTGTCATCCAAAAGCGTAAAAGTTCAAAATTATACAGTATACAACAAGTTTTCGACGGTCAAAGCTTTTTACGCTCAACTGCGAAAATTTGGAGTTTTTACGCTGACATATTAGAAATGTGAGCGTAAAAGATAAAACGTCTCCGTGCATCATCTTCCTCAAAGAGTCTATCAGCACAGAAGATGACCTAGCGTGGTCACGTTCAACTTGTGCGAAGGATTTTTCAGCCGTTCTCATTCATCCTAAAAAGCTTTACCTATCAGCCCGGGTGCACTGCTCGTCGGCGGGATGCTCGGCTCAGAATGGGGTTCGCCCTGTCCAACCGGAGGCACTCCTCCTTGGGCAGAAGAACGAGAAGAAGAATCAATCTTCTTTCCCTTAGAGGAGGAGGAGGATTGCTTAGAGGCCATTACTGGAAACTTTGAAGACTCAGAGAAGAGCTCGAAAAGTCGGGAGCTTTCTTTCGCAGAAGACGGATGAAAAGTTTTTCTCTCAGAAAACTTGGGATATATATAGAGTTCGGATGGACTCCTCGGACCCCGAACCAAATCTCCTAATTAAATATTCGGTTATGATTGGGTCCTACGTCAGCCTATTATTCAGAGAAGACGGACAGTCAGCGAATTCAAAAAGTTTTTCGCGCAAAGCAGGTCAGCAGTTCTTACGCTAAGGAACTTTCTACGCTCGACAGCAACAGATCTACGATTTCACGCTCACAAGCTATAAGTCTATGATTTTACGCCCGGATGACTTTGTGCTCGGTAGCTTTTATGCTCGAGAGGCCACAATCCTACAATTTCATGCCAGCAGATAATAAATCGATGATCTCTCGCTCGGTGGCGCCTAGTTTACGCTCAGAAGCAACAGATCTGCGACTTCACGCTCGGAAAAATTTTCTTTTCAGAAGCTAAAAATCTACAGTTCTACGCTAAGGAGCTTTCTACGCTCGACAGCTACGAATCTATGATTTTATGTTCGACGGCTACAAGTCAGGTTTTACGCCCAGATGCCTTTGTGCTCAGTAGCTTTTATGCTCGAGAGGCTACAAACCTATGACTTCACGCTCAGAAACTACAAGTCTATGATTTCATGCTCGATGGTGTTTAGTTTATGCTCAGAAGCTGCAGACTAATGATTTCACGCTCTACGACTTCCCGCACATCTGAAGGATACGTCGTCCAGATTATGCGTACATCTGAACGGCCCTCAAAAGCAGTCAATTGCAAAGAGTTCACACAGAGGATACTCGTTCTTGACCTCAAGATATCCCAAGTACCCAAAACATACAGAGTTCAACATTGAAAAACTACTCTTCTTCATAGGTCGATTCGAAGTTCATCCAGACTCCAGTTTGAATATTTCATCTATCAAGATGGCAACTCAGTTTGACAGCCATTTCTCGACCCTGTTCCAAGGGATTTTCGAGAAGTCATCTTGAAGATGATGTCTGAACAAAGAAATTCTGTTCATCAGAAGCAGCAGTTCAGAATTCTACACGGTTCCTCACTCCTAAAAAATAGCAGGACAGTTCGAACACTCGAATGCTAAAGCGGCTTTCTAAGCATCCCTAGTTATGCGTAAGAGACAGGACAGGACCTAGCACTCTTTCTAAACAGAGTCAGCGTAAAGAATTAGACATGTCGAAGTTACACATATTCAGACTTCACAGCAACAAAATATGGCAAGATGATCATATGAAGAAGCAAGACAATTTTATTAAAAGATTAAAGTTGTCACTACCCAATTCTAGAAAATAGGGTTTTTTTTTATTTGATAAATAGTGGATTGTATTTAATTAATTATATTTATATTTATTTAGTGCTTGTCTTTTTTTTTAATGATTGTTTTAGGGTTTTGGCTAGTCTGGACCCATGTCAGACCCTAGTGGACGCATGTCTGACCCGACCAATGTCACGACCCAATTCCGTAGAATTACTTGAGGCGTCCCCCGAATCGTGACCGCCGTGCGGGCCTGGGGTTGCGCCCGCACAAGGCTTTAATGATTTGCATAGCAAGCACATATTCAGAGTACGCAGATAAATTGAAACACAGATTTGAAACATGAAAAAGTTCTCTTTATTGATAATGAACATCTATTACAAACTCCTGAACGAGTCAGCTAATATGCCGAACGGCTTAAAAAAGGGTTGACTCAAAATGAGATAGCAGTCATGTACATTACATCCTTTTATAAACTCAAAACGATAAAGACCTCCAGGCTGGAGGACGGCTTTGCCACGGAGCTGCATTTGTGTATGAAGAGTTGCAGCTTCGGACTTTAAAAGGCTTCAGGGGCGCGGTGAAGATGCGCCAACAGCTAGACTGGATCGGAAAGACGACTTTGGCTCCTCGCTCGGTTCGCCTTGGTGCGGAGAACCTGTTTCAACGAGGGTCAGCATATCGAAACATGCTGGTGAAGGTGAGCTAGCCGAACTATACCAATCAACACGTTGTTTAGTGAAGCATGAATATTTTTGTGGGTTTCTATCTTGCCTTAGTTCATTTACAAGTAAGCAGCATATTAAATTTACTGAAAATGAATGTGCCACCGTTCGGTGGATTTTACTTGACCGTCTGAATTACCTGCACAATACTTACCATGCCTTCCCTGCCACGAAGACACAAGTTAGTATACAACAGGTTTAAATATACACGTTGAACACACGATGCATTGCAAGCCATATTCACACAATAAACACACGAGGCATTGCAAGCATATACACACGAGGATCACTGGCTTGATGCCATAATGGACTAGTCAAGGACAAGGATAGCATGCAACGGGAAAACATGAGGAGCTCAGAAAACACAATGCGTTGCAAGTTATCCCGTCCGCACACGATTGACTATAAATACGAAGTCTGCCCGGATCGGATCGGTGCCAGTGCCCCAGCGACCGTCCGCAGAACTTATATCCTTGTGCACAAGTTGTCCATGATCGACTACAGGGCTCTGAACAGCCTCACAATCAAGAACAAGTATCCGCTGCCGCTTATTGATGATCTATTTGACCAGTTGAGTGGAGCGAGGGTGTTTTCCAGGATTGATCTGAGGACAGGCTACCACCAGGTGAAGGTCAGGAAGGAGGACATTCCGAAGATAGCTTTTCGGACCAGATATGGACAGTATGAGTTCTTGGTGATGCCGTTTGGGTTGACTAATGCCCCGCCAGTGTTCATGAATCTGATGAACAAGGTGTTCCATCAGCATCTGGACAGGTTTGTGGTAGTGTTTATAGATGATATCTTGGTGTATTCGAAGATCCCAGAGGAGCACGAGGAGCATCTGAGGATAGTGCTGGAGACTCTCAGGAAGGAGAAGCTTTATGGAAAACTCTCGAAGTGTGAGTTCTTCCTTGACAAGGTAGAATTCCTTGGTTATGTGGTGACTGGAGAGGGTATCTCGGTAGATCCGAGAAAGATCATGGCAGTTGAGGCATGGAGTGCTCTGAGTTCAGTAGCCGAGGTCAGGAGTTTCTTGGGACTGGCAGGCTACTACAGGAGATTTGTTCAGGATTTTTCCCGGATTGTAGAGCCGTTGTCCAGGCTGACTCGGAAGGACATGGAGTTTGTTTGATCAGAGGAGTGCCAGATCGCCTTTGATGAGCTGAAGAGGAGGTTGACGACAGCTCCAGTGTTGACGTTGCCATCAGGTTCTGGAGGATTCACTATCTATAGTGATGCATCGGGGAAGGGACTGGGTTGTGTGTTACAGCAGAATGGGAGGGTGATTGCCTATGCTTCTAGGCAGTTACGTCCTCATGAGAAGAACTACCCTACCCATAATTTAGAGTTGGCAGCGGTCATCTTTGCTCTGAAGTTGTGGAAACACTATTTATACGGAGAGCGTGTGGAGATCTTCACAGACCACAAGAGCTTGAAGTATGTGTTTACCAAAAAAGAGCTGAACATGAGGCAGAGGAGATGGTTGGAGTTGATGAAAGACTTCGACATATCGTTGCAGTATCATCCAGGGAAGACGAACGTAGTTGCGGATGCATTGAGCAGGTATCCAGTAGCTATGTGCCTGACTACAGATCGTTATCTTCTGGCAGATTTAGAGAGCTTGGGCATTGAGGTGATAGTGCCTGGAGTTGAGATGCAGATGTGGGGACTACAGATTCAGTCAGAGTTGGTAGACCGGATCAGGGCTACACATTTTGAGGATGAGTCCCTGAGGAGCATCAGGGCGCAGGTTCAGATGGGATTAACAGATGACTTCACCATTGCTGATGATGGTTCTTTGCGGCACGGTACTAGGTTGTGTGTGCCGAGTGGGTCGTTACGCGAGGAGGTTCTCTACGAGGCGCATCGATCCCAGTATTCTATGCATCCAGGTGCCAACAAGATGTATAGAGATCTGAGACAGCATGTATGGTGGTACGGGATGAAGCAGGAGGTAGCACGCTTCGTATCCCGATGCTTAGTGTGCCAGCAGGTGAAGGCAGAGAGGCAGAGGCCAGGAGGATTGCTCCAGCCATTACCCATTTCACAGTGGAAATGGGAGCATGTGACCATGGATTTTATTTCTGGACTTCCCCGTTCTCCAGGCGGGAAGGATGCGATTTGGGTCATCGTGGACAGGTTGACCAAATCGGCCCACTTTTTACCATTCAAAGTGGGTACGTCTACAGAGAGACTAGCAGAGATGTATGTGCGCCAGATAGTCAGACTGCATGGAGTTCCTGTGAGCATAGTATCAGATCGGAACAGTCACTTTACTTCGTATTTCTGGAGGAATCTGCAGGCTAGCTTGGGCACCCAGCTCAAGTTTAGTAGTGCGTATCACCCACAGACAGATGGTCAGTCAGAGAGGACCATTCAGACACTTGAAGACATGCTTCGGACTTGTGTTTTGGATTTCAGAGGCTCTTGGGAGGATCACTTGCACTTGGTAGAGTTTGCTTACAACAACAGCTACCAAGCCAGTATCGAGATGTCACCTTTTGAGGCGTTGTATGGGCGGAGGTATCGCACTCCGTTATCATGGGATGATGTAGGTGAGAGAGCTTTGCTTGGCCCGGAGATGGTGGTGGATGCAGCGGAAAAGGTCAAGCTCATTAGAGATAGACTTCGGGTGGCGCAGGACAGGCAGCGGCATTGGGCCGATAGCCACCGGAGACCTTTGGAGTTCGAGGTATAGCTTAGAATCTAGATTTTATTTTTGTGTTTGCTTGTGATTGCTTATTTTAAACTAAGTATTGAGACCTTGTTTGTGCTAGGTTGGAGATCTGGTGTTCCTGGGGATTTCTCCGACGCGGGGCACTATTCGCTTCGGTGGAGGCGGGAAGCTTAGTCCACGTTTCGTCGGACCCTTCCGTATCCTCGAGAGGGTCGGCGCCGTGGCGTATAGGTTTGAGTTGCCGCCTACGCTGAAAGGAGTTCATGATGTGTTTCACGTGTCACAGTTAAGACGGTACATGTCGGATCCCAGTCACGTATTGGATCACTCGGAGATCGCGGTGGGCCCTACTCTTAGCTATCCAGAGCAGCCGGTAGAGATTCTGGATCGGCGGAAGAAGGTGTTGAGGAACCAGACTATTCCCTTGGTTCGCGTCGCGTGGAGGCATCACTCTCCAGGTGAGTCGACCTGGGAGAGGGAGGATGAAATGCGCGAGCGATACCCCTATCTCTTCGAGCCCTGAGGTATGGTTCTTTCTTTGCATTCCTGTCCTAGTTTCGTCTTTTAATTTTGAGGACGAAATTATTTTAAGGAGGGTAGACTTGTCACTACCCAATTCTAGAAAATAGAGTTTTTTTTTTATTTGATAAATAGTGGATTGTATTTAATTAATTATATTTATATTTATTTGGTGCTTGTCTTTTTTTTTTAATGATTGTTTTAGGGTTTTGGCTAGCCTGGACCCATGTCAGACCCTAGTGGACCCATGTCCGACCCGACCAACACCCTTGTGAGAATTATTTGTGGGCTTAAAAATATTTATTATATTTTTAGAAGATTAGTGAGAGATATTTGGAGCTAGTTTGAGTGCTTTTGGAACCCGAAACCCGAAACCAAGTCAAATAGGGGCGTTTTGGGAATTTGGTGACTTGTGTGAACCCATTTTTAGTGCTTTGGCCGCCCCCCTACCTAACCCACCCGTGGAACAGCAAGAAGCCAGCAGCTTCTTCTCCCCCTCTCTTCATTCTTCACTTCTTCCTTCTTCTTCTTCTCCTCCACTTCTTCTTTCTTCTTCCTTCTTCTCCAAGTAAGTCTTTCTTCCATTTTTCTTCTTTCTTTCTTTCATTCCTTCTCCTTATGCTAGCCCTAACCTTGCTTTTTTTCCAACCTAGGTGTGAGGATCTTAGGTCTAGTGTGGAAGCTAGATTTGGTGGCTTGGAGCTTGAGGGAGGTGATTCCAAGTAGATCGGAGACTTTGGCCTTAGGATTCCAACTCCCAAGAGGTAAAACCTAATTTTCCCTTGCTAATTACTTTTATATAGTATAATTAGTGTTGTAGAACCTTCCTAGACCCTAAGCCTACATGTAGGAGAAAGTTTGAACTAGTTTGGTTGAGTTTAGAGACTTTGACATTAGGTTTTGTGTCAATTTCGGGTGGAATCCGAATTTGGCCCAATTTTGGGTGATGCCCTAGGTTAGACGGACCTAAGTAGATGTTGTTAGGTGTCTTGAGGGTGAGTGCGTGTCTCCGTTTAGACACGGGAAGTCGTGTCGCAGAGAAACGGGCATTTCGGGCGAAATTGGGGCTTTTCGTCGTCGCCGATTCTAAGTGCGTATGCGTTTCCGCCATGGACCTAGAATCGACGCGGGAGCGCATTTTCTAGGATCTAGGCATCGTTTAGAGTACATGAGTAAATTTTGGGCCGATTCCGAGTTCGTTTGGTGTGCGTTTCAGGAGGTTTTCCGAACCGCGCACCACGTGTTCGTCGAAATGACCGAACAACCATTTCGGCGTGGTTTCCTCGTTTTGGGCTTGTGCGCGCGTTGGGTTAGTATCAGGGAGTGTGTGCTAGAGTTTTCGAGTTATATTTTATATATTTTAGGGTATTAGTGAGTGTCGGGGTTGTTGGACGTGAGTGGGGCGTATGGTTTGTGTGTTGTTGTGTGTTGTGTTGTGTTAGTGTATATGTGTCTATATATATATATATATATGTATATATTTATATGTATGTGTGTTTATGTATATATATTTATATATATGTATGTGTATTTAGATCTATGTGCTTGTGTGTGTATATGTCTATGTGTATATATATATATGTATATGTGTAAGTATGCTTGTGTGTGTATATGTATATATATATATATAGGTGTATGGATATATATATATATTTGATGAGTGTGTGTATATATATATATAAATAGGTTCCATATATATGTATATAGCTATGTATATATTTATATGTGTGTGTGTGTTGATGTGTGTTTAAGAGAGTGTGTGTGTGTATTAGTGTGTGTTGTGTGTGTGTTAGTGTGTGTGTGTATTAGTGTGTTTGTGAGTGCGTTAGTGTGAGTGTTAGAGAGTGGATATAAGTGTATATATATAGGTATTTAGTTGTTTATATATATAGTTATATGTGTGTGTATATTTATATATATATAGGATGATATGTGTATATGAGTATAGGAGTGTGTATGTGTGTTTGTAGCTAGAAGGGGGGGTCCAGACTGCACAGCAGCAGCTGCTGCTGCCCCCAACAGCAGCAGCAATAAGGGGCAGCAGCAGCAGCCAATATGAAGCTGCAGCAGCAGCAGCCAAGAGCAGTAGCAGCAGCAATGCGAAGCAAGCCAGCAGCAGCAGCAGCAGCAGCAAGCACATGCAGCGTAGCAGCGAGACAGGTTACGAGGGAGAGGGTGAGGAATAGATAAGATAGATAGATTGCTATATAGATAGGATAGATAGTTAGATAAATAGGTTAAGAGATTGATAGTTGGATAGATAAATAGGTAAGATAGATAATTAGATATATAGATAAGTAGATGCATAGATAGATACCTATACCTATAGATATTTAGATAGGTAGATATATGGTAGATACCTATATCTATATGATAGATATATATATACCTATAGCTAGATAGATAGTTAGATATCTAGATATAGTTATATATACATATATATTTATGCGTAGGGTAAGGTAAATGGGCATTTGGGTATATGTGTGTGGATATCTATATATATAGGTATATATATACTTAGATATATATAAATATGGTAGATATCTATATTACCTAGCCTAGATTAATAACTAGGTATATATTCAATAGCTAGATAGCTAGTTAGAGGGGTTTTAGAGCGAAACCTCAATACTTTGAGATACCGAGGTATCTCAATACCTTGAGATATCCAAGGTATTGAGTTTCGAGCGGGGTATTTGAGCATTAGCCTAGGAAATGTATTGGAATGATTTTTATATGTTTATATATATATATTTACGCGTGCTAGCTTAGGTTTTAGTGGGTTTAGGCGGGGTGCGTGGCCTAGGATGAGGTATCGGATACCGAGGGTATCCCGGTATCTCGATTAGGCGAGTTTGTGAGTTTAGTAGCTTAATGAGCTCGGTTTGACCTAGAATTTCAGGGGCACCCTAGTTTGACCTAGCTTTGACCATAATTGTCCCCGTTGACCGTAAAAGTCAACATTTGATCTAGTTTTGACCTAGAGTTGACTTTTTGGACCCCGGGTTGACTTTTTGACCCAATTTTCACCGGTTTGAACCGTTCGACCTAGAATAGCCCTAGAAGCCTGTTTTTAATTATTTTATATCAGTTTAACTCCTTAGAACCCTGTTTAATTCTGCTTTTCGTATTAGGTCCTTGCGACACCGGTCCGGATCTCGATCCTCATCAGTTGCTCAGGACATCAGGCGAGTACCTACCTCTGATAGTTTCTATTTCATGATAGCGTTTATATCACCTGTTCTAGAACTGTAATACTTGATTCTGACACATTATTACACGAGCTGGTACTAGTGGATCCCGTTATGAGATGCTATCCCCCTTACCGTGTTCAGCGGGTACTCTATCACGTGTATTTCATCATGTGCTTCGGTTATTGATTCTCATGTGCTATCATGTGCTTCTTGTGCTCTCGCCTTCATATGCGTGAGCTATTATCATGTACGTAGTGTGTTGTGGTTGGATCCAATGATATTAGTGGGGGAGGGAAGTATGAGTTGGTTATGTGATCAAAGCCAAACAGTATTCATGTGTATGTCGGTTATGCAACTCACGCATAACGGAGTTATCATAGTATTTTTCATGTGCAACCTAAGCCGATCATATAACGAACTTGTGCTCAAGGCACTTAGCTAGTATTCATGTTTCTCACCTGCAGTTACTTTTCTACTACTTGTATTGTTCTCCAGTTTACATTGCAGCTACTTATTGTGCTCCAGCATATATTTATTTCCTGTGCATCTTGTATACTTTTTCTATTGCTCGTCATATACACCTTACCATGCATTTGGAGTTGCTTTCAGAGTTATGTACTTCGCTCCAGTCTTGACTGGGTATATTTTTCCAGAGGATCCTGAGGACTATTGCCCGACGTTCTACGGGCCGGGTGTTGACGACTGTTGTGACCCCGTGATCGAGGAGGAGTGCGCCGAGGAGACGCCTATAGCACCCTAGTTAGCTAGGTGGGTTTCCTGGGTTGGTCCCAGTGTTTTATTTTGGATGATTGTACTTATTCTTTTGTTGCTGTGATGTTGTAGCTATTATGGCCTTGGACTGTATTATTTTGGATTGTCTTGCTCTCTTGGTTCTGTTTCTTTGTTTATATCATATCGTGCTTATATTCTTCCTCTAGATTTTGTGATTGAGATTATTGATATATATATTGCGTGGTTGCCCTCCTTTTGGAGAGGTCATGTCAGATTTTACTGTAAAATATAGATAGATATGGTTGACCTAGAACGGACCTTTACAGCGTTCTACCGCCGATTCTGCGGCATAGGCTGGACGTACCCATGGCTCATGCCCGATTTTCGGGTGCGGGTCGTGACAAAAGTCATGATTACATATGAGGGAAATCCAATCTACAAGGGTTTTTCTTAATTTTCATGATTATATCTGAGGGAAACCCCGTCTATAAAGGGCTTCCTCATCATCGTCAGAAGATCGCACCAAGAAGCTGTTCTGACAGGTTCTCACGTTGGTGATGGTCTTCCTCTTCTTCCAAGAAGATGATCAGTGGTGGAAGGATACAAAACTGGGCATAGACACATCCTCCAACAGAAGGAAAGGAGGGTAAATCTGCTGTCCTACAGACCACCGCCACTCAAGCCGGGACAGAGCTAGTCTGTCTGACTCTCGCCACCGGAGGTAACAGGAGAAGGCGCCACTTGCAAGCGCCATGGTAGAAAATGATTCTTCCTCTCTCCCGAAGAACCACCATACAAAGTTGCTGATTATCCCGGGCAAAGGAGGATATGATATCCTTCCATGATCCATCGTTGCAGATGAGACTTGCTCGAAGACTCCATCTTTTTTGGCTCCCTACATGCTGGAAGAACATGGTCTTCTTCTTCCTCAGATCGACCCGATGGACTCCGGCGATAATCCTTGTGTGGCGAAAGGGATGCGGGAAGAACAGGTTAAACTTCTTGGCCTTTTATAGGCGAGAGAGGTCACACCGGTCCCCAATAAACCCGCCATAAAGTCAGCATCGACCGTTTTAATGCTCCATTCAGAAACATTTTGAGTTTCGAGGAACGACTCATGCTTCATTCAAAGCGTTCCAAATTCCGAAGAAATTTGAAAGCTTTGAAAGGGGTCTTGTAGAAGCATAAAAAATACGCTGGATAGCTCTACGCAACATGGCGATGCAGGGCAGCGTAAGCAGGGGACCTCAAGGCCGTCAAGAGTGCAACGGAGCTTTTCCGCTGAGCACGGCGTAAAATTTGATGGGACCATCCGCGTAAATGCAGTATGTCCAGGCCGCTTCAGCGTAGACGGGGTGCTTTATCGCCTCCATGGCGTAAAACTGATCCGCTTTCATGGCAGCATTAAAGCGTACGAGGAACGCTTCATCTTCCCTAAAATGAACCTGTCAAGTCACGCAGTGAACCTGACATCTGACTCCTGACAAAAAGTGCTGTACGGCTACCCAGATGACGGCTGGAAAGATGGCAGACCACTCGGAACGCGCCCCACAGTATGATGGCGAATCTCTGCATTTAATGCAGAGGATTTGATTAAATATCACCGAACCGTCGTTTACTGACATCCCCTCAGCGGAGACTGATTTTACACATACAAGGGGATACGCTGCCTTGTTTTACACAGGCAAACGTGAACTGTTTACGCTCCGCGGAAGACAAACAGACTGCCACGTCAAAAGCTGCTCTTCGTACAGGGCTCGAGGCACGTCTCTGCACCGAATGCTCAGAACGGTGGCAGGCCTTCGGAACACGCCTCGACAATTAATGATGATGGCGGATCTCTGCATTTAATACGAAAGATTTGCTTATATCTCCAAGAGCCGTGATTTCGGCTAAAGACGTCCACATCACCTCGGCTTCTACGCCCATTCAGCTTCTATGCTCGTTTGGCTTCTATGCTCATTCGGCCTTCTGTGCTTATTCGGCTTCTATGCCATCAGGCTTCTATGCCTACTCGGCTTCTATGCCTACTTGGCTTCTACGCCATGGTGATAGACATTGGCTTCTACGCCAACCTCTTCTACATGAGGGATACCTACCTATGTGGCTTCTATGCCGTGATCTTCGTAGCGATTATACGCGTTTTATCCCTTAGTTGGACCCGTGTCACACGCTCATTCAAAAGGTCATCTATACGCAGGCTTTGGTTATTTTAGCCGTTGTGTAAAAGGGTGATGTACTTTCCACTACTCGGTTTCCACACCGATTGAGTGGTCACTGTCACCAAAACTCTATAAATAGAGACCTCTATCAACAGAGGAACAGGTCGAGACTTTAAAAATCGAACAAGGTCGAAACTTTGAAAGAAGATCGAACCACAGGTCGAAACATTGGAGATTAAGGAGAGATCGAAGACTCTTTGAGAGAGAGAGAGAGAAGCATCCAGAGCTCAGGCAAAGAGTAGCGATCGACGACATTGGCATCGTGCATCCATCCTCTTTCGCCACCTACGAAGCTGCTTTCCGTCTTCCACGACACTTCTTCACCATCGTATAGTCCAAGGGCTAAAGTGATCGACTGCAGATCAGATACCTATAGCAATCATCTACCCAGATTAAATAAATTGTACTCCTACATCCTCGTATAGGATCAAATTGTACAAGTTTGTTTGTAAACCAAAGAAAGCGGGTTTCGTGCAAACCTCGTATTATATATATTTCGTTCTTTCGTTTAATACCACAAACAACCACTGTATGATTTGGAGGCATCATTAGGTTTTATTGGCCGTGACACATTTGTTACACGAGTGTGAGTCTCATATAGAATACGGACTTGCGTGACAGGCTGGCCACCTGTACGTATGGGACATGCGATAGGAAGTAACTGCTAATGGAGATATGTTAGAAGACTTATAGTTATTAGAGGTACCATCCTGTCATGGATATGGCATGAATAGAGCATACGGTGGAGAGAACAACAAGTAAGGCATTTGGGCTCTTTTGTACTTTCCTTATGTAACTCGCACGCTCTGCCGGAGATGCGTGGTATGTTGACCCCTATATTATCTACAAGCGGCCTCTGACGTTCAAAAGACGTCATTCTTTTTAGGCCCCTGATTCTCCGAGAGAATCATGCCAATCATATTTTTGCCAAATGTCATGCCCCAGTCCCAAAAATACGTAGGACTAGGACACGTAAGCATGACAGCCGCATGGATTTGGCAACTCCAATATATGGAAACCAAAATCCACACGTACGCTGTAATATGAATATCAATCCATAAGTGGTATAAATATATGTCATAAGTCACAGGGTATAATCTAAATCTTATCCACGAAAATCAAATATAAATAAATAACCAGTGTCTATGAAACTAGATCTCAATATAAGTATCTAAGGATGATAGTTGGATGGAAACAAATCCACTACCAACTCGAATGTAAGGGTACAACACAATAAACACAATATAAGAATACCAGCTAACGACCACGAGCTCGAAGAGAAGACATCCTCGAAACATATGTAACCATCCAAATCTACGCTCCTGCAAATACTCAAGAATAGATACACCTGGAAAGGGACTAGGTCCTCAGAGGGACGTAACAAGATACATAGAAGCAAGCCAATTTGAATACAGTAAACATGCATAATGTCTAAAAATAAATAAGTACGCTGTACAAGACAATCTATATGAATGAAATTGAGGACAACTTTTTGACGTATGTGCAAGGGTAGGCTACTCGATCTAAGCCTCACAACTCACACACATGTCAGTGGACATCATCAGCCGACATACCTCGGGGGTAGCGACCCTCGGACTGTCACGACCCGCACCCGGTTTAGGGCACGAATGCGTGGGTACGTCCAGCCTACGCCGCAGTATCGGCGGTAGAACGCTGTCTAGGTCGAGTACTATCTAACAATCTCACGCTAGTATCCAACTCCATAAGGAGACTCGGATGATACTATAAAATATCAACAACATACTCAATCACAACTACAGCACGATAGGAATTTGAAGAAGTAAAAGAAAACAACACAAGTCTAAAGACAACATAATCATACCTGCAATCATTAACTTCCAATCCCCAAGTGTGTCGGAACCAGTCTACTAAGGTCACAGTCTGGAAAAATATTTTCCAGTCAGGAAGGAGCAAAGTACATCTCTAAATAGCAGTTCTATATAAATGACATAAACTATGTAGCAGTTCTAGATGAAAACATACCAGATGCATGTATAGGTACGAGAATGTACAAGAAAAGAAATATACTGGAAATACTGTAAGTAAATGCAGGAAGAAAAATAATATGTCAATGAGCAAGAAACCTATGACTAAGTGTGTGAGTACTAGCTTTAACATGTGATCGGCTTGGGACTAGTAAACTCATTACATGGGTTAGTAGGGCTAACCGATGTAACAGTGATGAGGCATGTAAACTCATTACAGGGGTTAGTAGGGCTAACCGATGTAACAGTGAGGAGGCATGTAAACTCATTACAGGGGTTAGTAGGGCTAACCGATGTAACAGTGAGGAGACATGTAAATGGTCAGGCCGCACCCGACGTGAGATGTGGGGTGAGCTATGGTGCATATAAAGTTGGGTATGATCACATATCTATACTAAAGTACTCCCCAAACCCCCGACTGGTATAGTAGATCCAATCATGGTACGCTATGGCACAGGATTCCCTAGGAAGGTAGCAAATCTCCCCGGGAATCAGTGTCTGTACATGCACAAGATAACAAGGAAACAAGTCTCGTACAAGCTACACCATGAATAAGGAATAACATCTCATGACGAGATCCGTGTATACCAATCCGTGTAACCAGCGTGTCAAGAGCAATGGATATTTATACTAGATACAGTGAACATAGGAAATATCATAAATTAGAAACTAATCAGAGAATGTACTCGCCTTTGGTCCTTAGCTGGTAAAACCAATGTCCTGTCCCAGAGTATCGTCTGGAGGAACCAACAGTCCTAAAAATATATCAAATACAACATTTGCATCAGGTGCTACACTAACACATCACAAATACATGAACTCAGGGGCTCTATTAGGTATGGCACTAGTCAACTAGGGTCACCTAGTAATTTACCAATTAATCATATTATCAATAAATAATTTAATACATATATATATAATTATTCCAAAGTATACAGAATAGGTATAACTGTATGTACATAAGCGGAAATATATTTTATTTATGTGAGAAAATATACATCACTCATACCTATAGACTAGTATACATGTACCAAATACATATTAACTTATATTATATATATATACATACATACCAAAATAATACTATACTATATACAGGTAATATACCAAAATATGTTTTACAAGTACATATATATCGATACAGTTTTTATATATATATGTGTATACTATATATATATATACCAAAAATATGTTTATACATGTTTATATATATAGGTACATATATTTATACCAAAATACGGTTACATATACATATATACCAATATACATTTATTTATATTTAAATACT
The DNA here is from genome assembly GCA_036927795.1 of Iris macrosiphon. Classification (NCBI taxonomy): domain Eukaryota; kingdom Viridiplantae; phylum Streptophyta; class Magnoliopsida; order Asparagales; family Iridaceae; genus Iris; species Iris macrosiphon. The sequence goes on along the minus strand of JAYESA010000002.1, from coordinate 32,041,835 downwards.
GAAACATACATTAATACTTAGTATACCAATAAACGTATATAATATATATATAAGTGTCTATTAGTAATTTACAAAATACGTATCTGTGTATATACACTAGTAGATGTATATACATATATACTTTTTATACCAAAATACATATTTGTATATATATATCAATCAAAAATCCTTATACATAATACATAACTAAATTATAAACAATAAACTAATATGCATATATATATATTACCAAACTTATTATAGGAAATTACTAAACTAATTTTATAAATTAAAACAGTAAAACTAATCATGTTGTATTTACTAAACTAGTTACGTGAATTTACTAAGTTAATTATATGAATTTACTAGACTAATACATATTAATAAAATCAATTTATATAAATAACCAAATTACACATTAATATAAACTAATTATATTAATATAACCAATTTACATTAATTAACTAATTATATAAAATAACTAATCATATATACTAACAGATTATATAATTTAATTGACTAATTATAAATTAACTATTACAATACATTAACTATTTATTAAACTTAAACTAATTATAATTTAATTAACTTAAACTATATAAAAATTAATCAACTTAAACTATATACTAATACATAACTAAACTAAATTAATTATTCTAATTAATTACTTACTTAACCATTAATTTAATTAACTAACGCTAAATTAATTAAAACTAATTATAACTACTTTACTTACTAACTACAGACAGAACAGAAAGGGGAAAAGAGGGGAAAGGAGAGAGGGAAACCTCACCCGAGGGTTTTCCGGCGAGGTCGCGGTGGGGCTCCGTCGAGCAGGGCGTCGGCGTAGGTGAGGCGGCCCGAGGCGGCAGCAGGAACTCGGCGGCGAAGGGATCCTCTGCGGCGGCTCCCCGGATCTGCTGTGGCGGCGGATGTTCTCGGCGGTGGTCGACGGATCCAAGGCAGCGGTCTCCGAGGAGGCGACCGGCTCAGCGAAGCTCGGCTCGAGATGCTCCAGGCGGTGGTGGCAGGCAGCCAGATCGAGGAGGCGTCGGCGGAGCTCGACGAACCAGCGGCCAACGACGGCGGCGGGTGCTCGACAGATCTGCGGCGGTTTCGAACGCGGCGGCTTGATTCAGCGGCGCTCACCGGCGGCGGCCTGATCTAGGGTTAGGGTGCTGACTGTCAGGGGGTCGTGTCCGGGCTGCCGGACACGGGGATGGTGTTGTGTACGTGTCCGGGTTGGACACGAGGGTGGTGCTCTGTGGGGGACGTGTCCGGGGCAGGACACAGAAATCTGATGTACTGTGGGCGTGTCCGGGTGTGTCGGACACGGAAAGCTGGTTGTAAACTGTAAATCTGGACACAGGAAATGAATGGATACGGTGGGACACCCGGGGTCGGACCCGAGGCCATCACGGCTGACACGGTGATGCTGGACACACGGACACGAGCACACAAAAAATGGTGGTGATGGCTTGTGGGAAATTGTGGGGGCTAGCTAATAATTTGGAGATTAGGATTTCTAGGGAGTTGTGATGAGGGACTTAAATAGGGAGAGATGGTGTGGGATAAAGGGTTGTGGGTTGGCCCAATAATGAATGGCCAAGATTAATACTTGAATAAGTTCTTCATGTGGGAAAGGGTGTGGGCTAGTTAATAGAAATGGCGACTTGTAAAATTAAAGAAACAAAGGTTATAATTTCAGAAAATATTTTTAGGAAAGCTAGCTAATTTTCAATTAGCTACTAATTAATACATTTTGCAAAATCTTAGAAGGTATGACATTTATTTATTTACTATCCCAATAAATAAAAATCTATTTTATTTTACCAACTAGTCTTTTAAATAACTATTTAGTTAAAACAATAATTTTATGACTCAAGCCAATAAATATTTGAAACTAGAAATATATATTATTATTTATTTATTTATTTTGTAATACATCGTCATTTAGGAAAAAATGATTTTTATAAAGATTTTTAAATTACCTTCTAAAATCAAACATCGTTCAAAATCAAATAAAAATTTTCAAGGAGAATTATTTTATAAAACTTGATATTTTAAAATAAATTAAAATCTAATTATTTTGGAAATTGGAAATCGGAGGTTACAAGTCTATCCACCTTAGAAAAATTTCGTCCTCGAAATTTTAGGGATGACTAGGATAGAAAAATTTGTTGTTCATAATGATGAATATATCTTTGAAGAAAATATTTCTATAAGGAAAATATTTACCAAACAGAAGGAAACATGAAGAAAAAGAAAAATATGGTTTAAGACAGGGATAACTTGAAGGAATCATGGCTCGGCCTTGAATCCTCTAGAAGGTTTAGGTTTTGGGAAGTAGACACGATCACTGAAAAACAGATAATTGGAATAATGCACGTTACCTTTTCAAGGTAACTAAACCAAGGAAGACCCAGTATAATGAATGATATAGACATGAAAGTTATAGCTAATTCGAAAGATACGGTCGACAATTGATTTAAGAACTTAAATATATCCTTCAGAATGTAATCAAGAGACATCTAATCGCCTTTCTTAATTTCTAGAAAAAAGTCTTTACTACCATATGAAAATAATCCTTCCTTTTTATCCTCGTTCATTTTACTTTTCTCAATCTTGCGATTCATCATTAACTAATATCTATAAAAGTTTTAAATTCCACAAACTTTATTAGATTAGATCCTAAAATTTCTGAATCAAAATTTATTACATGTCCAAAACCCTTATCATCAAATTCGAGTTTGTTTATCTTAACATCAGCTATACCTCGATTATTTTCTTCGATTTCAAATGTTACTGTCATGGTTAAGATTTTAATTTAAATCACAACCTCAATATACCATGATCTTACCTTACGACCTTCAATTATACGATCCCATAATCAATTATATTATAATCTTCTTTACCATGAGCTTCATTTCATTCCATATTTCTTTATCCGTATGTATAATGTTTTCGAATTTTGAACCAATATATATTTTTTTTTTTCACCCTCTGAATTTATTATCCCAAAAAATTTTTTTTTTTTTTTTTTTACTACTCAATCCTCAATATTTTAATTGAATTCCAGTCGTATCATAATCTCCTCAAATTTTGAGTAAATAACTAAATACAAAATTTTACTATCCAATCCTTTTAATTGAAATCCAATCGATGCATATTTATAAAACTTAAAAATCTGCATCCCAAAATTTAACTTTAAACACTCATCAATCATCTAACTCAAATTCAATTGATGCTTATTCCAATCTAACTCCTCATCCCAAGAATTTAATTTGACACTATTCCATTTACGATTTTATTTCCTGCTTTTCTTTTTCCTCAAATACTCAACGATGCGATGCTTCTAGAGTCTTCAATGCAACATTCATAATATATAAAATTTCTATCTTGCAATCAAATAGATAAAATGATAATCTCTCAAATTTCTCAAATTTTTTAAATATCAATTCAATCATATCAAGACCTCCCTAATATTAATAAATCCTCAAATTTTTGGCTCTGTGAATTTCTAAATTCTCCCTTTAAGTTAATGTTTGTCCTCGAATTTCAATCATACCTTAATTTCCATAAAATCAATGATCCATCAACTTCGTTATAACAACCCCTAAATTCTTTATTTAATTTAATGCTCATCCACAATTTAATCCTCTTGTCTCTTTTGTCGGTCATAACCTTGTCATAGATCTTTGCTATGGTCAAACCCAATAGCCAGGTCGAGACTTTAAAAATCGAACAAGGTCGAAACTTTGAAAGAAGATCGAACCACAGGTCGAAACATTGGAGATTAAGGAGAGATCGAAGACTCTTTGAGAGAGAGAGAGAGAAGCATCCAGAGCTCAGGCAAAGAGTAGCGATCGACGACATTGGCATCGTGCATCCATCCTCTTTCGCCACCTACGAAGCTGCTTTCCGTCTTCCACGACACTTTTTCACCATCGTATAGTCCAAGGGCTAAAGTGATCGACTGCAGATCAGATACCTATAGCAATCATCTACCCAGATTAAATAAATTGTACTCCTACATCCTCGTATAGGATCAAATTGTACAAGTTTGTTTGTAAACCAAAGAAAGTGGGTTTCGTGCAAACCTCGTATTATATATATTTCGTTCTTTCGTTTAATACCACAAACAACCACTGTATGATTTGGAGGCATCATTAGGTTTTATTGGCCGTGACACATTTGTTACACGAGTGTGAGTCTCATATAGAATACGGACTTGCGTGACAGGCTGGCCACCTGTACGTATGGGACATGCGATAGGAAGTAACTGCTAATGGAGATATGTTAGAAGACTTATAGTTATTAGAGGTACCATCCTGTCATGGATATGGCATGAATAGAGCATACGGTGGAGAGAACAACAAGTAAGGCATTTGGGCTCTTTTGTACTTTCTTTATGTAACTCGCACGCTCTGCCGGAGATGCGTGGTATGTTGACCCCTATATTATCTACAAGCGGCCTCTGACGTTCAAAAGACGTCATTCTTTTTAGGCCCCTGATTCTCCGAGAGAATCATGCCAATCATATTTTTGCCAGATGTCATGCCCCAGTCCCAAAAATACGTAGGACTAGGACACGTAAGCATGACAGCCGCATGGATTTGGCAACTCCAATATATGGAAACCAAAATCCACACGTACGCTGTAATATGAATATCAATCCATAAGTGGTATAAATATATGTCATAAGTCACAGGGTATAATCTAAATCTTATCCACGAAAATCAAATATAAATAAATAACCAGTGTCTATGAAACTAGATCTTAATATAAGTATCTAAGGATGATAGTTGGATGGAAACAAATCCACTACCAACTCGAATGTAAGGGTACAACACAATAAACACAATATAAGAATACCAGCTAACGACCACGAGCTCGAAGAGAAGACATCCTCGAAACATATATAACCATCCAAATCTACGCTCCTGCAAATACTCAAGAACAGATACACCTGGAAAGGGACTAGGTCCTCAGAGGGACGTAACAAGATACATAGAAGCAAGCCAATTTGAATACAGTAAACATGCATAATGTCTAAAAATAAATAAGTACGCTGTATAAGACAATCTATATGAATGAAATTGAGGACAACTTTTTGACGTATGTGCAAGGGTAGGCTACTCGATCTAAGCCTCACAACTCACACACATGTCAGTGGACATCATCAGCCGACATACCTCGGGGGTAGCGACCCTCGGACTCCATCAATCGACATACCTCGGGGGTAGAAACCATCGGACATGACCACCATAGTGCGTGTTAGTTACTACGGTTTACCAGAGTGGTTAAAGCCCATACGCCTACTGATTGTCCTCTCATGATACTAAGTGTTATGTGTGTGTCAACATATCTAATATACAGTAATGACTGAAAGAAAACTATACATGCAAGAAATATACAGAAATGCAATGAATATACAAAAAAAAATTTAAGCATGCAAAATACTGTAAGCAATTTGGCAAGGTATCTTGCCTGGCAAGAAAGCTGCAAAATGCAGTGTCCCGATGTCAACACCAAGATTCAGAAGCTACGGCATCAGAATGAACGTCTCCGGATGCTGAAATAAATATCACCAACTTTCCTAGAATCAGTAAAATAGCTAAAATTCACTTTCCTTTCGTCCAATTTGGACAAAGGGGCAAAACGGTAATTTCGTATAAAAGTGGGATCATTTGTGGCCCACTTTGCACCAAAAAATGTGCCAAGGGTAACAATCTCTAAATAGGACAAATTATAGGTCAAACAAACTCTAGATGTCAATACGAACCCAACGGTATATCCAAATGTGGATTCCGATGGGCCGAACGCAATTTTGCCCAAAAAGTCAACTATGGGGCCCGCCAATTGGCGACTTGGTCAACTGTCTCAGAATTGTATGAAATTTGGGTCACAGGACCATCACGATACCACGAGTCCAGTGGCGCAAGTTTCGTCGCAATCTGACGAGTGTGCACAAAATGCGAGCTACTTTCGCAAAAATTGCGATACGGGGTGTGTCCGCGGATACGGGCCGATTTCGACGTGCACTCGCGTCCGAATCATTTTTCGTAAACTCTCACGTGTCCGATTACGCTACGCACACTATTCGGTACACTTGGTACACGGCGGAGCGGTCCCGTTTGGCGGGGCGCGCTCTGTTTCATAACTTTTGGAAATCTGGAAAAGTGTGTTCGCGGGATTTTTCAACGAATTTAATTCTGTTTACAGCAGTTAATAATCTAGGGTTATTTAACAGAAATTAAACTAGGTCAAGTGGTCTACGAGTACCAAAAAGAATCATCAAATTTGGATCTCTATGGTGGGAGATACAAACTCGGAAACATGGATGATCACCGCAGTTTTCTGCGATCCTAGAATTTGGTCTATTTCCGCTAACTTTGGCGCTATTTTTGTCTATGGTTACGCGTTGTTCGAGGTCTACTATCACACAGATAAGGAAGAGGGTTAGGGGTGAGCATACCGGTGAATACGGGATAACGTTTAGTTGAGCAAGACGATGGAAAATAACTCCTGAACACAGGTACCTCGCTGCGAAAATCTGCAGTACGCGGGGTCGCGGTCGTCAGAATTGGTTTGGACGGCCTGGCGGGGTTCTCCGGCTGCGGTGGCGGCGCTCTATAGGTCTAAATGGGTAGAGGAAGGGTTTGGATGATTTAGGCTTAGGTTTTAGATAGAATAATGATATATATATATTAATATATACGAGGGAGAAGGGGGAATCCGGTTTAGTAAAAGGCCGCGGGGGGTTCTACTTAAATGGGTGTATTGCTTGGGCGGGTCCTTGCTGGGTTTGTTGCTAAGGGTTATTAGCAGCGGGTGTGGTATTGTAGTTTGGGTTGGGGTAGTTGTTTTAGGATGGGTAGGGTAGTAATTTAATGAATGGTTTTTTTCTTTTCTTTTCTTTTCTTTTCTTTTATATTTTTCTTTAAAATATATATGTATATATATATATATATATATATATATATATATATATATATATATATATATATATATATATATATATATATTTATTTATTTATATATACGTATATACTCATAGAAAAAATCTAACATTAAGCTAGCAACTGCTCTAGGGGTCCCCTACATGAAATAAATTCGGAAAAATTCCTAATGGTCCCATAAATTTCCTGAGTGCACCAACACCTAAAATAAAAATTAATAAAAATCTATTTCTCCTAATTAGCCAATAATTACTACAATTAAGTTAATAATTAATAAAAAAGGTATATATGGTTTCTAGGAATAGGGGTTTTATATTCTACCCAACTTATAAAAATTTTGTCCTCAAAATTAAAACTAAGCCACGATAGCACGTCAAGGGGGTGTAAGATTTGCATTGTTTAAAATGCAAGGCTAGGTTTAAAGGGGTGGGCGATGTTGCGCGTTGCACATCCCAAAAAATTATGGAAAAATCCACATGAGCGAAAATAGGTTTCTTCATGTGTCGTCCAATGGTGTGGACACCTAAATGCTCTTTTGTATGAAAGTGCCCAACAATTGAAAAGTTGCACAAGGATCAGAACGGATGATGGGCACGTCTAGGATAAGGGTGTAGAATTTGTAGGAAGGCAGTGGCTAGTGTAGTGCTCTAATTATCGAAGCACAGTAAGGTGCACTAAGTGGTATAATTATTGCAAAATTAAATAAGAATATCATGTTCTATCTCTAACTGGACTCAATCTAACCTTAGTCTCACTATCTCAGCCAAGTAGGTCTAATTTTGGGTGAGGGGTTCACAATCTACCGAACTTAAAATTTATCCATCTATCACCTAAGGCTATACATCTAAAAAAACTATTCCTCAATTATTTAACCACATTATTCAATCCTCAAAGTTTTAACACCAAATATATCATCTATGATATGCCCTTAATCAATGATAAAAGAGAGTTACTAGGTCATGTGATTAGCCTTATGGGGTATATCTAGTACTATCAGTGTCAACGTATACCAGCACGAGGTTTCATCTTTCCGAAATAAGGAAAGACGGAGATCAATAATAAAGAATTCAAGGTGAAGGTGATAGAATGCGAGTACGAGGTTCAAAGAGATTAAAGGATTCGAAAAGAGAGTTGTCAGGGTAGTTATGGATTGAAATCCTATTTTGGTAATTTTCTATTTACATGCTCGTATCAGTACAGTTATATAACCGATACGATATGTCAGACATGTCTAGGGGCAAGTATATCCGTCTACTACCATATATCTTAATCCACGTAAAGTAGTTATGCGAAGAGCGAACCAAGCGCACTAAGGTTAGCTAGACCTTAATACACCGATTCTGATTAGGCAATTGTATTATTGTGTGCACCCAATAATACATATGTCATGAGCAAGCTCGATAAAAGAATAAGCTTGCAAAAACTAGGCTATAATAGCAGCATAAGTTAAAGTAGTACAGCAAACATAAATACGCTGGATTATGATGAAAGAAGGTACATAAACATTCAAGTTCACAAAAGATAAGACTCCATAATCTCTACGATTGTCATACTAATTCCTTGTCAAAGTCGATAGTCGACAAAGTAGGGGTATAGCCTCTAAGTTCTACAGTTTGAAAAAAAACACTGTTGTCCTAAGCTAGCATACAGTTAATGTTGTTCATTCACACTTTAATAATAGGTCAAAAGACTAAGTGATACTATGTTGTGAGGTATACTACCCAACTTATAACAATAACTAATACTGTAATTGTCTTAAGGATATCGTAGAACTCCTGTTAAGGTCTACGAGAAAGGGTCTCGGTACTTATTAGGGTATCCTCTTATATTACATCGGTCATGGTTGTCTTAAGTCTTAATCATAGTGCTCATAGAGCAAGTGTCAATAGTAAGGATATAAGAGTTACTGGCCGTCAAGGGGAAAGGGATCTAACTTGTATCGAGGTGGGGGTACAAATTACGCGACTTAAAGCTAAGGGGTAATCATTAGGTCATAATCTACAATAATAACTTAAACTGTCAAGTTCTAATTTACTAAGCACAAAATTTCAAAATTTAACATTAACAACTTGAATCCCAGCAACTATATGTCCTTAACACAAAATAAATCACCTGGCCTACAATCAGAAGTGTCAGATGGCACGAGTAGAAAGATGAAGAATAGTGGAACAAAATTTAGTCATCGCATAATTAGCGAACGCTAAGGTCGTAGAGGAACAATATATAAAATTAAAATAGAGGGCTCTAGATAGCATCATAGTTTTCTAAGGAGGAGTGGTATGCTAGTTGTGATGTTTGAGGTATGATCAAGAGAAATGTTATATTCATTACTTTTGGCTTCCTAAGGTACTGTCTGCTACTAATAAGACAATGATCTAAGTTTATAGTTCTCTAATACTATCTAACTATGAAGGTTAGGTTCAGTCCTAATATTCAATTTTGGTTTTTTATTGGTTCCTCAATACTAGGGTCAAACATTATGGTAAAACTTTTAACTAACTCTAGTAGCGTCTATACTACTTTCAAGTCTTCATAATACATCAAGGGGTAATGGTAAACCAATCCATAGATAAGGAATTCTAGTATTCACTAGATATTCTAAACTTAGTGGTGTGTCTATATTCTCGTTGTATTCTTAATAGGTGTGCTACCATAATTATCATCCTAATAACAGGGGTTCCTATATTCTAGCAGAAGGATATACTCAAAGAACTATTAGGGAAGTATATGAATCAAGCAGGATACAATTATTCAAATAGAATGGATTGGAAGAAGAGCGAATCATAGTCAATTGTGGATGAGATCCTATACTCTATATTCCTAGGTTCAGGCTTGTTCGGTACAATAACGTAACCGAGACAATATGCTCTCGACCTGCATGGGCCACCACAAAAATATGTCACGCCCCAGTCCTAAAAATATGTAGGACTATGACACGTAACCATGCCAGCCGCATGGATATGGCAACTCCAATATATGGAAACCAAAATCCATACGTACGCTATAATATGAATATCAATCCACAAGTGGTATAAACATATGTCATAAGTCACAGGGTATAATCTAAATCTCATCCACGAAAATTAAATATAAATAAATAACCAGTGTCTATGAAACTAGATCTCAATATAAGTATCTAAGGATGATAGTTGGATGGAAACAAATCCACTACCAACTCGAATGTAAGGGTACAACACAATAAACACAATATAAGAATACCAGCTAACGACCACGAGCTCGAAGAGAAGACATCCTCGAAACATATGTAACCATCCAAATCTGCGCTCCTGTAAATACTCAAGAACAGATACACCTGGAAAGGGACCAGGTCCTCAGAGGGACGTAACAAGATACATAGAAGCAAGCTAATTTGAATACAGTAAACATGCATAATGTCTGAAAATAAATAAGTACGCTGTACAAGACAATCTATATGAATGCAAATAAGGATAACTTTTTGACGTATGGGCAAAGGTAGGCTACTCGATCTAAGCCTCACAACTCACACACATGTCAGTGGACATCATCAGCCGACATACCTCGGGGGTAGCGACCCTCGGACTCCATCAATCGACATACCTCAGGGGTAGCAACCATCGGACAAGACCATCATAGTGCGTGCTAGTTACTACGGTTTAACAGAGTGGTTAAAGCCCATACGCCTACTGATTGTCCTCTCATGATACTAAGTGTTATATGTGTGTCAACATAACTAATATATAGTAATGACTGAAAGAAAACTATACATGCAAGAAATATATAGAAATGCAATGAATATACATAAATAAATTTAAGCATGCAAAATACTGTAAGCAATTTGGCAAGGTATCTTGCCTGGCAAGAAAGCTGCAAAATATAGTATCCCGATATCAACACTAAGAGTCAGAAGCTACGGCCTCAGAATGAACATCTCTGGATGCTGAAATAAATATCACCAATGTTCCTAGAATCAGCAAATTAGCTAAAAAGCACTTTCCTTTCGTCCAATTTGGACACAGGGGCAAAACGGTAATTTTGGGTAAAAGTGGGGTCCACGTGTGGCCCACTTTGTACCGAAAAATGTGCCAAAGGTAATAGTCTCTAAATAGGATAAATTATAGGTCAAACAAACTCTAGATGTCAATACGAATCCAACGGTATGTCCAAATATGGATTCCGATAGGCCGAACATAATTTTGCCCAAAAAGTCAACCGTGGGGCCGCCAATTGGCGACTTAGTCAACTGTCTCAGATTTGTGTGAAAATTGGGTCACAGGACCAGCACGTTACCACGAGTCCAGTTGCGCAAGTTTTGTCGAAATCTGACGAACGTGTACAAAATGCGCATGACTTTCGCAAAAGTTACGACACGGGATGTGTCCGCGGATACGGGCCGATTTCGACGCAAACACGCGTCCGAATCAGTTTCCGTGAACTCTCACATGTCCGGTTACGCCACGCGCATCATTCGGTATACTTGGTACACGACAGGGAGGTCCTGTTTGGCGGGGCGTGCTCCGTTTAACAACTTTTGGAAATCTGGAAAAGTGTGTTCGCGAGATTTTCCAACGAATTTAATTCTGTTTATAGCAGTTACTAATCTAGGGTTATTTAACAGAAATTAAACTAGGTCAAGTGGTCTACGTATACCAAAAAGAATCATTAAATTTGGATCTCTGTGGTGGAAGATACGAACTCGGAAACATGGGTGATCATCATAGTTTTCTGCGATCCCAGAATTTGGTCTATTTCCGCCAACTTTGGCATTATTTTTGCCTATGGTTACGTATTTTTCGAGGTCTGCTATCACACAGATATGGAAGAGGGTTAGGGGTGAGCATACCGGTTAAGATGGGATAACGTTTGGTTGAGCGAGGCGACCGAAAATAACTCCTGAACACAGGTACCTCGCTGCAGAAATCTGCAGTGCGCGGGGTCGCGGTCGTCGGGATTGGTTTGGACGGCCTAGCGGGGTTCTTCGACTGCAGTGGCGGCGCTCTCTAGGTCTAGATGGGTAGAGGAAGGGTTTGGATGATTTAGGGTTAGGTTTTAGATGGAATAATAATAATATATATATATATATATATATATATATATATATATATATATATATATATATATATATAGGACGGAGAAGGGGGAATCCGGTTTAGTAAAAGGCCGCGGGGGGTTCTACTTAAATGGGTGTATTGCTTGGGTGGGTCCTTGCTGGCTTTGTTGCTAAGGGTTATTAGCAGCGGGTGTGGTAGTGTAGTTTGGGTTGGGGTAGTTGTTTTAGGATGGGTAGGGTAGTAATTTAATGAATGGTTTTTTTCTTTTCTTTTCTTTTCTTTTATATTTTTCTTTAAAATATATATATGTATATATATTTATATATACGTATATACTCATAGAAAAAATCTAGAATTATACTAATACATAACATTAAGCTAGCAACTGCTCAAGGGGTCCCCTACATGAAATAAATTCGAAAAAATTCCTAATGGTCCCATAAATCCCCTAAGTGCACCAACACCTAAAATAAAAATTAATAAAAATCTATTTCTCCTAATTAGCCAATAATTACTACAATTAAGTAAATAATTAATAAAAAAAGGTATATATACCAGATAACCCACGTGTTGGAAAGTTGTTCTCAAAGTGCATTCACATAGATGGTTAGACGACCCTTGGATGTTTAATTTTTAGTAATTTATTGGCATGCTTTTATGTATCTTGTTACGTCCCTCTGAGGACCTGGTTCCTTTTCAAGTGTAGACGATCTTGACTATTTGCAGGAGCACGAATCAGGACTTGCTACTTATCTCTCTTTCGAGGAGGTCTTCTCTTCGAGCCTCATTGTTCATTAGATGTACTTATTTTATTTCTCTTATATTCTAGTTAGTAGTGGATTTATCTTCACCCAACTATTGGTTTTTATCAAGCATCTTATACTTGATTCAATTATATAGTTGATTGGTTATTTATTTCTTTATGATTTTTGTGGATGAGATTTAGTCATGCCCTGTGACTTGTGACAAATATATACCACTTGTGAATTATTGTTCATAATACAGCGTACGTATGTGTTATGGTTTCCATATATTGGAGTTGCCATATACATATGGCTGACATGCTTAGGTATTTCTAGTCCGATGTATTTTAGGACTGGGGCGTGACAATGGACACGTGTTGAAAGAACTTTCTACAATCAATAAGACTCTTAATGGCATTTAGCCCATTCAGTAACTAGACGACGTTTGTCATAAGTATCGCTGCTGCAGAAAATAGCTCGAAGGAAGCTCGCCTGTTGGGATTACAAGCTTCCATTATTGAGAATAAGGAAATTCATCCTTTTATCTCCAACAAATATCGTGACAGTAAATGAAAGAAAGCCCTGACAGTCAATGTGTCCAAAAGTCTGACCTCGCCTGCCATGGCGACGATGGAGCCATCGAAGTCGAAGAAGAATTATTCCTTTGACGACAATGATGTCATGGAGATCTTTGAAGTATTGATAAAGGACAACAAGATCTGATTACCTAACGTCAAGCACCCTAAGGTACCATCCTACGATGATGTAATCCCTTTAGAGGATATACCATATTTCTTTAATAAATGCCTCTCTTTGAATTGCTCTATTATCGCACATTGGGGCACCGCATATTCTTTGGAATATGGTATAAGTTTACACCTTTATACACAAGTAACTACAGCTAACACGGTAAACCAAATCCTCCTTAGCTAAGATCCTTGTTTCGTTATTCCAGCAAGGAAGAAAGGTGATAAGCCCGTCATTTTTGGGAAAGTCGAAGGTCACCAGAACTTTGTCTCAGAAAAGCCAGAACCAGAAAGTAGCAGAATTCAACTTCACTGCTACAACATACAGACTAAGTGTATTCTCCAGAAGATGTGATACATTCTGAAAAGCGACCAAGGCCTAAACTAAGACAAGGGACGACGTTTACCACTGTATCAATTTTGCCCCCAAGGGCAAGCCTGAGAAATATTATAAATGAACTGGTCATGGTTTGGGATATGTCACGCTTCCTACAACTTTCAAAGACTCGGAGGAGGAAAATGAAACACAATCTCACTCTTCACATTCTTTCGCTTAGGACTCTGACATCAGCATTGGGGACATACTCAAGCAAACGTTGTTAATGAATATGGTATCAACAGATTAAGAAGAGGACAACGAGTACCCGATTGAGCTCATTGAAATAGAACCATGGTCTAAAAAATGGAGTCACAGTGGGGTTATGATTCGAGCAGCGGGAACATCCTACTGAAGATGAGGTTATTCAAGTTGATCTGGGTGACAATTTTGCTCCTAAGCCCATCTTCATTAGCAAAAATCTCTCGACAGAAGAGCGAGAAACCATTGTCCAACTGGTAAGAAAATATATCGACGTCTTGGCATAGCAAGGATATGCCGGTTTTGGATCCTCAAATTGCAATGCACAAGTTCAATATAAAGCAACAACAACGACGATTCCGCCTGGACATTATGAACACCAGCGAAGCTGAAGTAAATAATCTAATAGTAAGTGGCTATATCCGTAAAAAATAGCTCCAAATTGGGTAGCTAACATTATCCCCATCATAAAAAAGAATGGTAAAATATAATTCTGCATAGACTTTCGTAATTTAAATGCGGCATACCCAAAAGACAAAATTTCTCCCAATTACAAACATGATGATCGACAACACTTGTGGATTCGTGCATATGTCCTTCATGGACGGGTTCTTAGGCTATAGCCAAATCAAGATATTTTCAGACGATGAGAAGCATACATTATTTCGGACGCCAATAGGGGTGTATTGTTATACCTTAATGTCGTTCGGTCTTAAGAATGCAGGTGCGATATACCAACAAGCTATGATCATCATATTTTATGACCATCTACGCAAGACAGTGAAATGTTATGTTGATGACATCGTCGTCAAGAGCCATTTTCAAGATGATCATCTCCATAACCTGAAGACGGTATTAGATTTAATGTGAGCCTACCAACTTTAGATGAACCCCACCAAGTCATTCTTGGGAGTATCCAGCGACAAGTTTCTTGGTTTTATGATAACCTCAAAAGATATTCATATTGACCCTGAGAAGACTACGACTATCCAAGATATGCACCCTCCAAAGAACCTGCGAGAACTTTGCGGTCTGCTGGAAAGGCTGGCATATATTAGGATATTCGTAACTAATCTCTCCGAAAGATGTTGACCCTTTATTCAGCTCATAAAGAAGGGAGTCTATTTCTCCTAGACGAAAGAAAGCTAAAAAGCGTTCGATGACATTAAGAAGTATCTCACGAATCTCCCGGTGTTGGTGGCCCCAATCATAGAAAAATACTTCTTACTCTATGTCCGTGCAATGGATCACTCTCTTGGTGCCCATCTAGCCCAGAACAGTGATGAAGACTATGAATAAGCTATATACTATCTCAGCAGAACGATGATGGACCCAGAACATAGGTACATATGGTCGAAAAAGAGTGTCTTGCTCTAGTATTCACTGTCCAAAAGACCCACCATTACTTGACAGGGCAAACCATCCATGTGATATCATGAGTGAACCCCCTCAGAGTCCTCATGACCAAGCCCGAGGCATTTAACTCTCACCTAGCCACATAAAAAATTCTATTGTCACCCTACGACATGGTATTCGACTCGCAAAAGGCCGTCAATGGCCAATCATTGGCCTACTTTCTGCAGCCCATCCGGTGCCAGAGACTTCAAAGCTCTACGACAAAATCTTCGATGAGGTGTTAGAATCTAACACCGTCACGACATGAGGATCAGTTTGGCGAATGTTCTTCGACGGTGCCTCCAAAATAGGGCCCAAAGGCTATATTGTTGCCAGAGTAAGGATAGCGTTGATCTCTCCTGATGACCTAGTCTTCCATCCCGCATACTCGCTTACGAAGCCATGTACCAACCACTACCAAAATAACAAATTTTAGCGTCGCCAAAAAATATTGCTAATATTAATTAGTGACAGAATTAACGACATTTTTATGTCGTCACCTATTCCCGGGTCACTGACAACAAAAAATTCGTTATTCGGCGCAATAACGACGTAATTTTGGACGTGGTGACATTGCCGAAGTACCGACATTCAGCGACTCAACGTCGGTACATCGGCGACTGTGTACAATGTCGCAAAACGTCACCAAAGTAGCAGTATTATCAACGAGGCCCAGTGACAACAATACTGACATAGCATAAATTGACATCTCAGACTTTTAGCGACATTCAGCAACTTTTAGCGACTGAAACGTACATGTCGCTAGACGCCGCTAAACGTCACTATTTATGAAAATAGTACATATGATATATTTACTAGGATGTTCAAATATTATGAAAGAAAGGCTATTGATTATCTTTTCTATGCACACAAGGTTCTTTGTGAATTGCTAAAATTCACAAAAAATCCCAAAAGCACGAAAAAGGTAATCGATAACCTCTCTTCCTAACATATGAACATCCTAATAAAGATACTATAAGTACTATATAATAAAATTCAAGATAACCATAATTTTTTTTTGGAGATGCTGCACGATATGCTCGGGACATTATGCACACTGCATTAAATTTTTTTTTATTCATTTGGAGTGTCCATGGCAATCGAGGTGGTCGGAGATGAGGTGGTAGATGGCGTTATAGAGGCTGTCGACGGCGGAGATGAGAGCACAGACGGCCTGGCTTGATCCGACACGCTCCATAGCATGATCGATCCCAAGCTCATCCCATGCCCCAACAGCCTCCTCATCTTCATGTCTGGCTCCTCATTCTTCTCCTCCGCCTCCTCCGATTCCTACATCTGTGAACAAAAAGGAGTAGAGGGTAAGGGGACTGGACATCGACGCACGTATGGGGAGGGACTGGACGGAGGGGAGTGGAGGTGAAGAGGGGAGGGACTGGACGTCTGTGCACGGGGGGGGGGGGACTGGACGCCGGAGGGGAGGCGCTGAGGGCGAGGCTTAGGGTAGGGGAAGGGGGGTCTAGGCGGTGGGGAGGAAAAAGGAGTGGGAGATGGGAGATGGGGTGATTTATAGGTGGGGAAGAGAATTTGAACCTACCAAAATATTAAGGATTTTAAAGACGTCTAAATTTGGTGTCGCTAATTGTCGATATAGAATTTAAATTTAGCGATGACGTTTAAAATATAGTAACGTTAAGCGACACCTATCAACATGTTAAAGCAGGAATAGAATTTGTACCGACTGCACAAATTTTAAATATTAGCTACGCACTATCCACGTCGCTAAATGTTGCTACCTTTTTAATATACTCCGACATATAAGATATGACGTTGCCAATATTAAAAATACAGTGACGTTCGGTTACTCCTAGGCGATGTCATTTCTATAATACTATTGGTAGTCTGTAGGCGTCACAGAAAGTCGCCACCAGGAACGTATAGCGATGACTATTTTGTACGTCGCAGAAATATCGAGACTGATGCACTCGTCGGCGTCGCCGCTTCCTTAGCAACTCCAATTAAAACCCATCAATTGATCACGGTGGTGGGTCAAGAACTGGTCTGCCCAAGGAACAACTTATGGTTGAGTCTAAGCTAATCTGTGGACGAAGATATCAATGTCTAAGATTGGAGGCACCCATTTATGGACTATGTTGTCTACGAAATACTTTTAGATGACCCAAAGGAGACCACTTTCGTTAGGAGACGTTCCCTCCTGTTCTACTATGACACAGCCACTAAAATGCTCTATCGTCGTTCACACGACTGGCTCCTGCTAAGATGCCTATCGGACGGAGAAGCAATGCAATCTCTTTGTGAAGATCACGATGGTGTTTGTGGTGCACACCAAACCGATCCTACGATTCAAGATCGCCTCAGACGCATAGGATATTATTGGCCAACGATGGTGGCGAATGCCATCAATTATGCGAAGAACATCTTGATGTGTCAAATCTATGTCGACTTTATTCACCAACCCTCGGAGTTTCTATACCCGACCGTTGCGTCTTGGCTATTCGAAGCCTGGGGTATGGACTGTGTTTGATTATAAACGAAAGAAATAAAACTAGGTTTATACGAAACCCTTTCTTAGGTTTACAAACAAGAAGTACTATTAATCCTATACGTTGATGTTAAGTACAAAATTTAATCTGGGTAAATATTGCTATAGGAGTCTGATCTGCGGTCGATCACTTTGTCCCTTGGACCACACGATAAGAAGTATTGTAGAAGAAGGAGATGCTTCAAAGATTGTAAGAACAAGTGGATGCTTGATGCCAAGATCGTCGCTCACTACTCTCTGTCTATGCTCTTCTCTCTCAAGAATAGATTTCTGATCTTTCGACCTTCTGACTTCTATTCTCCAAGTTTTTGACCTTTTCTGACCTATTTCCCCCGAACCTCTGTGGACGGAGGTCTCTATTTATAGAGTTTTAGTGACAGTAATCGTCCAGTCAGTGTAGAAGCCGGACACTGGAGAGTGTGGCACTTTTTATGCGGCGGTTAGAATAACTGTCACCCACGTATAAAAGATCTTCTGAATCTGCGTGTGACGCATGTCCCATTATGAGGTAACGCGTATAACTGCTGCGAAGATCACGACATGCAAGCCACGTAGGTAACTGTCCCTCGCGTAGAAAAAGTTGGCGCAGA
The DNA here is from genome assembly GCA_036927795.1 of Iris macrosiphon. Classification (NCBI taxonomy): domain Eukaryota; kingdom Viridiplantae; phylum Streptophyta; class Magnoliopsida; order Asparagales; family Iridaceae; genus Iris; species Iris macrosiphon. Next base: position 32,023,292 of record JAYESA010000002.1, on the reverse strand, counting down.
AGCCAATGACTGTCACCATGGCGTAGAAGCCAAATAGTTGTCAAACTGGCGTAGGAGCCAGGTAGTTTGTAAGCCATGCTTTCTTTAGGATTTGCGATAAAAACTAAATTCAGAATGTAGCTTTAACCGGCTATAATCCAGCAATAAATGGATTAGCTGAAGCATTCAACAAGACAATCATAAAGCTACTCAAAAAGTTTATTTCAACCAACAAACGTGACTGGAATGAGAAGCTGGGCGAATGTTTATGGGCCTATCGTACGATGGCTCAAACTTCGATTGGCAGCACATCGTTCTCTTTGGTCTACGAGAGCGAAGCCGTGCTTCCCTTGAAAACCTAAACTCCTTCCTTCCGGGTTGCCCTTACTATTCAACTAACCGCCGAAGACAACCATTGTCGACGTCTACAAGAGTTGGAGGAACTTAACAAAAAATGCCTCTTGAAATAGCAGCATAATGAGCTATATCAAGCACGACTCTCCGGGGCCTTCAACAAAAGGGTGAAGGAAAGGACATTCTAGGTCGGCGATAACGTCCTAACCGTAAGAAGACCAATGATCATGACCTACAAGAACGCAGAAAAATTCCAACCAAAGTGAAAGGGTCCCTTTATAGTGGAGAAGGTCCACTCCAATGGTACATACATGCTTGCCATGCCTAATGGTGACTTGCTCATTATGCCAATCAAAGGCAAGTTTCTAAAAAAATACTATGCCTAAGTTAGGCACGCAAATAAATGTGTGTCATTTATATCCCTAGCAGAGGGACATAAAAGTTTAATGCTCACGGCCGATGTCCTCCCCAAAAAACTATTTCTGTCCACAGAACGCGGACAAATCTGTTATCCGTACTCAGGAGTCATGAATACGTAGTGGGTAATGGATCCTCAAAACTTCTCAAAGACAGACAGTTTACGTCCAAATTACCTCTGAACTATAAGACGTTCTCCCAATATAAGAAGATAGTGACATCCATACTACCTCTCCCGACATGACCTCCCATGTGCCAAACAATTAGATGCACTAAGCAAGAGAATGTTTCATACATGCGCTGAAGCAGCCCATGTGCCTATCTTCCCATGCTTATGTTCAAAATATTCCAAACTTAAATCTAATAAAGTTTAAGTTTAGAAACTTTGAAGGGGGGCTTGTAGAAGCATGGAAAATCAACACCATGCGCCAACAATAATCAACAGAGCCATGTGCCACAATGATCAAGAGCCATGCGCTATCCACAACATAAATAGTGCTCCCATGTGCCAGCAGCACCATGCACCACTACTACTCCATTGATCTCCATGCGCCAAGCTATAGCATTCCCAAAGTGCAATTAAAATTTTCATAAACTAGGGCATGACACATGTCAAGAGTATTATGGGCATCAGCAACCCCAAATCTTGAATGACCACGTGGCAGCCTATTACAACATGCACCACCATACGACAGCATGAGAAACGCATATGCATACATGTATAATGCCTTCTCAAGGCTATAAATAATGGGCGTCTTCCACATACAAAGAGAAGAAGAGCAGAGAAAAAGACAGAAGTATCACAAGGGACACCGGTTGAGTCGCATACTCAAACTCCCTTAAGCCTCGTTACCCTCTTTGGTCCTAGATCATCAACGGAGTAAAGGAGCCTCTGCAGTGCTCGATCTACACTTGCCCAGATTCTTATTTTTATTGTACTTAGACTCTACGTATTAGAGATTCTTTTTTACTATATCTTTTTTCCAATCAATACAAAGTTCGTTCAACTCTCCCGAGTATTATTTTGGCGATGTCGACACGGAGGATTTAGAGTAGGATAGACTTTTGATGTACTTGATGATGTATCAACTATGTTGTATTTGATTATGATGGTTTATCAAATTCGTCTCCTGATTGGACATTGTTTGATGTACTAAAAGTATACTAGTGGAGTGTGGTGAATGGGTACGTGTATGGGTAGTATTCTTGCTTAGTTTCTGTGATTAAGCACGGTTGATTATTTTTAACATTTGACGATTATTGAAGTTTAGAACAGCTGACTACCACCGATATTACGGTATAGGCTGGGCGCACTCACAACCCATGTCCCATCATACGGGCATGGGATGTGACACATGGAAGAGTTATGTACATGGTATGAGGAAGAGTTTTGAATATGTGAAGAAGAGTTCTGTACAGTGGAATGAAGTGACTCAATTTCTTTGCTTCTTATCTTTTCCTTTCTTTTGAATATGTCAAGAAGAGTTATGTACATGGAATGAAGTTCTTGGCATTTATCTTGAAGGAAATACTGATTTAGAGCTGTATGGGCTTCATGAATAATAGGGGTTTAGGAATTTTGGGCTCATTTTACAGGGTAAAGTTAGGAAGGATTAAATTGGGATTTAAATTTTGTACTAGATTTGGAATTCGGTCATGAGTATATAGGTTCTGAATAATTGTTTCAAAATCATAAATTTATTAGGCCAGCTTATAACAGAATCAGTTTTTGGGCTTATTGAACTCATATCAGATATCAATAGTTTGATTCTTAGGACTTAACTTGTAAATTATATTATTATTAAATATTCCTTAAAGAAGGCTATATATAAACTTACTTTGGGTTTATGCTGATAGAACAAACTTGAAGTAGGCTGATGGACTAAATACAAGAAAGTGATATTGGGCTATTTTAGATTTCTTTTGGACCTAATGGAACTATAGTATCAAAACTTTGGGGATTTCTTGAGGAACCTTCTGGAATAAAATATGGTGAGTAGTGGAGTAGTGTAGAATCTAATACTTAATTTTGTATTTACCCATAGGTTTGGATTTGGAGTAACAATATCGACAATTTTGACCAAAGTCAAGTATATTCCTTACTTATGTTTCTCAATACAATATAAATGCATTTTATTTTTGCCTGGTCGAGTTTCATATTATGACACAATTCTGGCACGATGTCTCTATATTATTATTTTTTATTATTATTGTTTTTGTACTCTGCACATGGAATCTAACTGTTGCTCGATATTGTTTTCTGATTCTCGAGGAGGAAAATGTCAAGTAGATATGTGGGTAAACCATCTAAAATCTGACTAATAGTTCGACATGCACTGCACGTATGTTAAACCGGATTATCTTAGTAAAAGCCCAGCCACCCACCTATTGAAAATGGTATTTCAATTGTACGTAGATATTGGTTATATTTATTCTTGTTTATTTTTATTCTTATAATTTTTTGTGTTGCAGGTTGCATTTCATTTGAGCATTCGATTGCATTATCTGGTTCAGTGTTGCATTTATCAAGTTTATTTACTATATTTCTTTATTGATTTATTTTGTATCGTGCAATATTTATTTGGATGTATTGTGCTCCAACCCTGATAGGGTGTTGACATATTCGGCCAGGGAATGGAGGTGAAATTTTAGACCAGCTAAGGACTCAAAGGATTTAAGGTAGGATAGACTTTTTGATGTACTTGATGATGTATCAGCTATTTTATATTTGATTATGATAGTTTATCAAATTTGTCTCCGGATTGGACATTGTATGATGTACTAAAAGTATACTAGTGGATTATGGTGATCGTATGCATGTATGTGTAGTATTCTTGTTTAGTTTATGTGATTGGGCACGATTGATTATTATTGAAATTTGGTGATTATTGAGGTTTAGAACAACTTACTACCATCAATTCTGTAGCAAAGGCTAGGCTTGCTCACAACTTGTGTATGATTATGCGGGCACGGGGCATGACAGTAATTCCCTATATCCTGAAAATGATACAAAGATGCCAGCCTTCCCTGAGAACATCGACCCTCAAAAGTCAGAAGTTGATAGTGTAGACTCCATCTATACTGCCCTATCTACCAGTCCTCGTATATGACCTATATATATGGCTGGTGACGACAATGAGGAAGACAACAGTGACCGCCAATGTCTCAGTACATAAGAAACTATGGTTCAAGACATGAGCACCGCAATGCTTGCAATAAAGCAAACGATGTAGGAAATTCGGGTAGCCGTGGTTCCACTGCAACAATCGACACCAGGACCCGCAAACAAGACCAAGAGGATTCTTTTGCTCCTCCTCTTATAATTTCTCTAGTTATTGGAAGCACTCCTTTGCCAGTGGTACAAAGGACTCTACCAACCACTCTATGATCAACTTCTCTTTCCCCGACAGACGATATGCAAGAAGCTATTCGGGAACTAGGTGGCTGCTTCAATGCCTTGAACAATAAGGAGAAGCTTCAGTAGCTCGGGATATGGCAACCATACCCTCCTTAGTGGAATAACATAGTTTGTCCTCCAAAGTACAAGTCGCAGTCCCTGATCCCGTTTGACAAAAAAAATTACCCTGTCAATTCATGAACTATTTTAGATCCACGACGATACACTTACCTCGGGAGGATGCTTTACTCACCCAATAATTCATCGGAGCATTGACCGATGTAGCCTAGGAATGTTTCTGCATCCCGTCGGATAACTGTATTACATTATTTGACGACCTCCAGGGACTTTTCCTCCCTCGATTCTATGATGGTAGAATGGACATGACTATGTCAACCCTCATCGACACATTAAAGGGGGTGAAAGAATCTGCTCGTGCATTCATAGAGCGCTTTAGACGTACAACTTTGAAGATGCCTTCCGGTATCCCCAGCTAGTACTTATGGACACTTGCAGCGTAATCTGTCACCCACATTAAAATTCTCTATAGGCACAATACAGTATGATGATTGGTCAACATTTATTGGCAGTGGTGACATGGTTGAGAAGAACGTAGGCACCATCTCGCTACTCTAGATCAAAGTACCTAGTTCTGATGAAAGAGATAAGCGTCCCCAAAAAAATAACAACAAAAATTGCAACAACAAAGGGAATGAGGCTTTGGACGTCAATGTTTCCAAAGAGACGTCTTCTTCCCAGTATAAGCAGAAGCCTCCAGAAGATCCAAAGCCTAAGGAGGCATTCTCCTTCGATGATGAATATGTCGTTGACATCTTCAATGTTCTTATGAAGAGCAACAAGCTCAAATAGTCTGACATCAGACGGCCTAAAGAAGCAGATTGGACTAGCCATCTGAAGTATTGCATGTTTCACCGATACGTACATCGGCCTAAAGAAGCAGATCGGACTAGCCATCCGAAGTATTACATGTTTTACCGATACGTACATCACCCCACCAAAGAATGCTACATATTGAAGAGACGTATCCAGCATCTGATAGACTTAAAAGCTATTATACTGCACTCTAAAGATAAGATAGTTACAGCCAATATGGTGTCATTACAGTTCGATGACTTCTTGGTGGTAGAAATCCAAGATGGTGTTGTCCCAGTTCGTAAGGTAACCATGGAGATCATTAATCTTCCACCGGCTCGTACTCAAGCAACATGGCTGGTACCGCTCACCACAGGATGAGGTGAAGTCATGTGGGTTCATTCTGATCTTATTCAAGACATAGAACAACAAGCACTGTTTAAGCCTTGTCCGATGAAACTAAGTCTAGAAAGACCTATTTACCCAGCTATGATCCAGCTCAGGACGATGCTGCTCTTTCGACTCCACCCACTGCTCCAGTAGTATCCGAAGCAGGTTCGTCCAAGCCTTCCATGTCGGACAAGAAAAAGTAAAAGAAGACTCGCTTCAACAAGTCACTGAAGTAGAACTCTCCACCAGGGTTTCACAAGCCCTACAATTTTGATATATTGACACAACTCGCCAATATGCCTGCAATATTATCTCTCTTCGAACTTCTTCATCTCTCCAAAGAGACCCAAGATGCTCTGAGCAAAATACAACAATATGCCGACTCTTACTTGGCTCAAATAAAAGAGCTAGCTGAGGATGCTGCTGCATGCCCCATTACCACAACCTGGTGGAGAGAATTCCTAATATAACCTTTTCTCAACATGACATGTTAAAAAATAACTGACATGATAGACCTTTGTACTATACAGGGTACATTAGTGCTATCAAGGTGGATCGAATACACATCGACCCTGACTCATCTCTCAATATCTTTCCTCGAAGTTTGCTTTAAGTTTTAGAGATTCCCAAGCACCGGTTGTCTGCAACCAATACAACCATCAGTGGCTTCAATGCTGGAAGAAGGTACCCTCTGAACAAGATTCGGCTAAAATGTCAGATAGGCGATCTCCCAAATGAGGTCACTTGTTATGTCATTGATGTTGACGTATCCTATAAAGTCTTGATGGGACACCCATGGATACATGAGCATATGATTATACCATCAACACTTTATCAGTACCTGAAGTACGTTGATAACGAAGGAGTTGTCAGAACCGAGTTCGCTGATGTCAACCTATTTAAAGGGGTTGAAGCTTATTAGTCTGATTTAGTATTGTACAGACGAACACACCAAGAAGATAAGGCCAATGATGTTGATGACGAAGATGAGACAGATACAGATTCTAACGGACCTTTAAGGATCCGTGTAAAAGGTCGAGTCCTCAACAAAGTCACTCCTTCTCCCTTTGTCATCAGAATTCTCAAGAAGTCCACAGAGCCTTTTGTGATTAATCTCCATAAAACCTCCCATGGAGAGAAACAAGATCACTAGCTGAAGAATGATCTTCCTACTATGGAGTTTTTGAAACCTTTGGTAGTGAACCTTCATAATTACAAAAATCTGGTTCCTGATCCATCTTTGGTATCTGTGGCGGAGGCCAAGGATGATGACACGCTTGAAGATTACATTAGCGGACAAATTGATATTTTTTCCTTTGATGATGTAATCCTTGATGAAATGATAATATATTTTCTAAATAAAGGATTACCTTTAAACTACTCTAATGTTGAACACATGAGTACTATGTACTCCTCAGAATATGGCCTAAATCCACAGTTGTATATGCCAGTGACGGTAGCCTACAAAATAAAAAAAATTAAAGTACTCCCATATGGAGATGATTACTTTGTTGTTCCAGCAAAAAAAAGGAAGAAAATCCTATAATCTTTGGCAGAATAGAAGTTCGCCGAGACTTCCTCATCGAAGATCCAGAACCTGATAATGGTAAAATATAGCTTTACCGTTATAACCCACAAGCCAAGAGTCTCATCCGGAAGATGGGCTATGACTTGAAGAATAATCAAGACCTTAATTACTACAAAGGACAATGTTTGCCATTACTCTACTTTGCTCCTAAGGGCAAGCCATAAACCTATTACCAATGAACCAATCACGTTTTGGGATATCTGACTCCTAGAACAATACCTATTTGTTCAGAAGTAGAAACAGAGACGCATTCTCACTCTTTAAAATCTTCTGTTTGGGACTCTAATTCCAGCATCGAAGAAATTTTTAAGAAGCCATTATCTGTCAACATGGTCTCGGTGGACTAAGTTGAAGATGATGATCACTCACTCGAGCCCTTCGAAGTTTAGCCTTGGGAACAAAAGTTAAAGTCTTAGTGGGAGCTACGTTTCGAGCAACAAGAATCTCCTATTGAAGATGAAGTTGTGCAGGTTGATTTAGGCAATGAGTCATCTTCAAAGCATATCTTCATCATTAAAAACCTCTCCAGAGAAGATCGTGAATCTCTTATATAGGTTATAAGAGAATACAATGATGTCTTCGCATAGAGATACGAAGATATGCCAGGTCTGGATCCCCAGTTTGTAATGTACAAACTCAATAACATTTCAAATACTAAGCTGGTAAAGCAATACCAGCAACATTTTCGTCCATATGTCATTGACGCAATCAAAGTAGAAATGAATAAGTTGATAGCAAGTGGCTTTATTCGCGATGAACAATATCCTGACTGGATAGCCAATGTCATTCCGATTATAAAAAAGAACGACAAAATCTGAGTTTGCATAGACTATCATAATTTGAACGTGGCATGTCCTAAGGATGTGTTTCATCTTTCGATCATGGATGTGATGATTGACAACACTTGTGGCTTCGAGTAAATGTCCATCATTGATGGGTTCTCAGGCTACAACCAAATCAAAATATTTTTGGAGGATAAGAAACACACATCATTTCAAACATCGTTGGGGGTATACTGCTATACAGTGATGCCCTTTGGTCTAAAAAAATGCAGGTACGATATACCAGCAAGATATGAGCATAATTTTTTACGAACATTTCTGAAATACAGTGGAGTATTATGTTGATGACATCTCTATTAAAAGTTATCTCATGGGCGATCACCTCCATGACTTGAGAACGATGTTCGAACTGAAGCGTGCGCACCAAATCAAGATGAACTCAACCAAGTATTTTCTAGGAGTCTCCAGTGGCAAGTTTTTTGGCATTGTTATAACTTCAAAGGGGATTCATCTTGACCCTAAAAAGGGCAAAGCTATCCTGGCAATGAGTCCACCAAAGAATCTCAAGGAGCTTCGCGACCTTCAAGGAAGATTGGCGTACATCAGAAGTTTCATATCTAATCTTTTTGGGCAATGTCATCCATTCACGCAGTTGATTAAAAAAGGGGTCTCTTTTTATCTGGACTGAAAAATGTCAGCGTGCCTTCGACGATATCAAAAAGTATCTTACGAACCCCCCCAGTGTTGGTGGCTCCGATTATGGGAAAACCCTTCCTACGCTATATCCGTGCAATGGACCATTCTTTTGGTGCACTGCTAGATTAGAAGAATAAGACGGGTCATGATTAGGCTATCTATTATCTTAGCAGAAAGATGGTTGGTGCCGAACACAGGTATAATTCCGTAGAAAAGGAATGCCTTGCATTAATGGTCGTTATCCAAAAAATGCGTCATTATGTGAAAAAATAAATAATCTACGTCATCTCAATAGTTAATCCTCTCAGAGTACTCATGACTAAACCAGGAACACTAAACTTTTTCCAAGCCACATGGGCAATATTGATGTCTCCATACAACGTGATCTTTGTTCCTCAAAAAGTAGTCAAAGGCCAAGCATTGGCCAATTTTCTAGCAGCACACCCAGTACTGAAAACTTCAAAGCTCTATGATGATATTTCGGATGAAGTGTTAGACTCTAACACAATGATAGAGTAATCTATTTGGCGAATGTTCTTGGACGGTGCTTCAAGAATAGGGCCCAAAGGAAATATTATTACAGGAGTGGGTGTAGTATTTGTCTCCCCTGATAATCTGGTCATCCATCGTGTATACTCTCTCAGGGAACCGTGCTCCAATAATGTGGCAGAATATAAAACTCTTATCATCGGTCTTCGATTGGCAAAACAGCTGGGGGTAGACTACTTAGAATCTTTCAGCGATTCTAAGCTAATAGTCAGTCAAGTCTATGGGGAGTACGAGGTTCGGCATGAGACCTTATTCCCTATCATCAAGTGACACTTGATATAGTTTCAATCTTCATCGGTTTCTTTATATAGCACATACCCTAGTTATGGAACACTAAAGCTGATGCTATTGTTGATCTCGCAGCTTATTTAGCTATTCCTATCAAAACCTAGTATTCGATCATGGTGACTGGTCTATAGCTGGTCTGTGTTAAGAATAATCGATATATTGGTCAAACCTATACTACGGAGGCAAATATCGACATAAAAGATTGGCGATTTCCTTTCATTGACTATATTGTCTATAAGATTCTTTCAGATGATCCGAAAGAAGGTAGTTCTGTTAAGAGACGCTATCTCCGATTCTATTATGATACAACAATCAAAATATTGTATCGTTGTTCATATGACGTGCTCCTGCTATAATGCTTATCAAACAAAGAAATAAATCAAGCACTATGTGAAGTTCATATCACAATACGTACCCGGTGTAAGGGTACAAGTCGGGAAGAAAACCCAGCCTACGCCGCAGAATCGGCGGTAGAATGCTATTTGGGTAATCTATCTAACAATGTAATGAGCCACCAACAATATCAATATTCTCAATCACAGATCTAAGATGGAAAAGAGCACGATTCAGATAAAGAATATAATAGTCACATACAACTCATGAGTCTAAACAATACATCAATGAGTCTGAAAGAAATACTAAAAAAAGTAAGCTGGAGACAAATCCAGTACAAGAATACTAAGAAGCTACTAAACTTAGGTCATCTGTCTCAGTTGGGATAAGTCCCTCCTAAACCAGGGTCTCTGACTCTAAACCCACAATATCTTGGGGTCCATAATGTGTAGGGCACCACTCCTCAGTGTCATCTGAGAAAACTATATCCAGTCAGAAAAGGAGCATAGTACATCTCTAACAGCAGTTCTAATCAATAAGAAAGACTATGTAACGGTAAATAGATGTGAATATACAAGATGTAATAATAGATACAAGAGATATACAATAAGAAAATACTGGAATAAACAATAATGAACAATATGTCAATGAACAAGAATACTAATGACTAAGTGAGTGAGTACTAGCTTTAACATGTGATCGGCTATGAAACATGCACAGGAATAATGGCCTGGTTAGTCATACGTGTGGTGTATGACCAATACTCACAGGAAAATAATACTTGCACAGGAATGTATAATCACATATCTACACTAAATACTCCCCACCCCCGACTGGTATAATAGATCCAATCATGGTATGCTATGGCACGGGATTCTCTAGGAAGGTAGTAAATCTTCCAGAGAATCAGTGTCTGTACATGCACAAGATAATCAATAAAATAAGACTTGCACAAGATACACTATATACAAGGAATAGAATCTCATGACGAGATCCGGATATACCAATCCGTGTAACCATCGTGTCAAGAAATATTGATATCTATACTAGATACAATGAACATAGAGGATAACATAAATGAGAAACTATCAGAGAATGTACTCGCCTGAAGTACAAAGAATAGTCTCACAGATGTCTGATACGGTGCCTCGAAGACCTAGATATGGAATACAACATCAATACATTATTTCAGTAAGAAAATAAGTTAAACTAGTCAACTTCTAGGTCAAAAGTCAAACTATGTCAACTCTAAGTCAACTATTGTCAAACTATGGTCAACTACCTATTTCTAGGTTACAAAAGTCTAACACAAAGATATTGGGTTCAAATACTAAAGTCTAGGTCATAAACTATATCTTAGGGTACTAGGATACCGTATCTCTGGATACGTAAATCAATAGGTAAATCATCACATATAAGCCAAACAATATTAATTATATATAATTCTAATTACAAACATTAAATAGATGCCTTGGTTTTGAACCAACTTGGTATCACCACACTAACCCATAATATTGATACCCAAACCCAATACCTTGGGTTTCCCAATTACCTTGGTATCTCAAGGTAATACCCAATACTTTACTTATGCTAACTACCCTTTAAAAATAATATATGCTACACTAAATATTATACATATAGTCTATTAAAACCTATTAGCCATTAGGAACATATTTACATATATATATCAATTACCATATATATATATATATATATATATATATATATATATATATATATATATATATATATATATAATAACTATAAAAACTGCCAAACTATCGCTAAAGGCCCCTGCCTGCTGTCGTTGAACCCACTGTTGCTGCTGAGACTCTGCTATTTTATTGACAAATTTCTGCTGCTGTCGCCAAAGCCATCGCTATAACCTCTGATACGGCTGTTGATTCCTTGTTATAGCGACAGGCTCCTGCTGTTTGTCGCTGATGCTCTTATTGCTATTGTTGTTTGATATGCTACTACTGCGACACTTGTTGTCGCAATAGCGGCCGCTGCTGGCAGCAACAGTGGGTTCAACGACAGCAGGCAGGGGCCTTTAGCGACAGTTTGGCAGTTTTTATAGTTATTGGATATTTATATAGCGAGACTGTGCTATTTTAGTAACGAATTTCTGCTGCTGTCGCCAAAGACGTCGCTATAGCCTCTGATACGGCTGCTGAATCCTTGTTATAGTGACAGGCTCCTGCTGTTTGTCGCTGATGCTCTTATTGTTGTTGCTGTTTGATATGCTACTGTTGCGACACTTGTTGTTGTCGCTATAGCGGCCGCTGCTGCTGTTATTGCTGTTGTTGTTGCATTCGGCGACGCTTGCTGCTATCGCTAAAGCTCCTGCTCTCCTCTATCTCTAATATATATATATATATATATATAACACATCATAATATATTTACTAAATATATGCATATAATTACAACTAATAAATACACATATTTACACACATATATATGTACATAATATCTACATAGTAATATAAACCTATATACATAGTAACATATTTATAACAACACACATACGTATACGTACATATAAATACGTACACAATATAAAACATACATTATATAATTATAAATATAACAACGTATAAGTATCTATTTAACATATACATATCTATATATATACTACAATATATAAATATGCTTACATGTAGAAGAATAGCTACATAACAATAAATACACATATGGTATACCCATAGATACATAGATCTAAGACACAATATTACATATATATATATATATATATATATATATATATATATATATATATATATATATATATATATATATATATATACATATAATTATATCTCACCATGAATAAGAACACAAGAGAAAATAGATCTATAATTAAATTGTACAACACATGGAACGTATCATCCCGTATCCCACTAGATCTAGGATACGCATGCGACATGAGTCCACCACACATCCAAACGTACCCCGAAGGACATGAACAAGACATATATATCATTTATGAACAACATGAAAAGTCAAATACAAATCTACGTGTTTATGTCAAAATATGACATGTTCAAAGTCCCGTGTCGGAGGAAAAACCGCTAAATCAACACGTATCACCAAATTGTTGGGATACGACCTACACGTACCCAATTATAGATACGACACTAGCCCCAAACACACAAGCACATGCCAAATTGATCTATATGACTAATTGACACACACATGTCAATCTCGAAATTCCCCCAAAATTGACACAAAAAATACCATAACTTTCACAATAGGCCTTCTATGAACACAAAACCAAATCCCATGGATAGACTATGCATATGGGTTAATTTTTCATGGTTAAATCTCAGATTTAGAACCTAAATTAAGGAGAAAACTGAATTATACCTATTGGAAGATGAATTTCCAATGAAACCTCTAAATATGATAAAATTGGCCTCCAACTTGTAGATCATTGCTCCTCTTTGTAGATCCTTGCTTCCTCCTTCTAGATCCTTGCTCCACTAGTCTCCAATGGTGATTTGGGAATGAACTGGAATGAAATTTGGTAGAGAAATGAATTGGGAATAAAGAAATTTGGTTGAGGGAATTCTAGATCTAGTTTCCAAATAAAAAAATGAGAGAGAAACAAATTTCCTCCCTCTTTAATAGGCCGACCCCCTCTACCCCTTCCTTAAGATACTATGTAATGTCCATTATACCCCTTGGGGCCTCTCATAAAGAAATAATTAAGAAGGGAAGCTTCTAGTCTAATGGTTTAATTAATTTAATCATCCTCCTAATCAATGGGCTTTCTAAATGGGCTCAAATCTAACAATTAATACATGTTGGTCCATGAGTCTAAACTAAACTAGTTAGGTCCACTAACACAAGTCTAAAATAAATAAATAATATCTAACAACAATTAAATAATACAACAAATAATTATTTATCATGCATAATATTTAATTAATTATGAAATTACTAAAATACCCTTTCTTAGAAAATGTGGTAGTGACAGTTCATGACGGTACTTGTGGTGCTCATCATCCAGGTCCTAAATTAAGGATCGTCTCTGACGTATAGGTTATTATTGGCCCACTTTGATATCCGATGCTGTAGAATATGCCAGAAAATGCAGGATGTGCCAAATTCATGTTGACTTCATCCATCATTCTTCAGAATTTCTACACCCAACAATCGTGTCAAAGCCTTTTGAAGCATGGGGTATAGATGTCATTGGTCCAATCAGCCTACCGTTAACCAGAGGATATTTGTTCATCTTGGCCATAATTGATTACTTCTCTAAATGGGCGGAAGCTATACCGCTAATCGAAGTCAAAATATCGAATGTGATCAGCTTTATCAAGCATCATATCATCTATTGCTTCAGGATTTCCCGTAGGAGTATCCATGACAACGGTCTATAGTTTGCAATCCACGCATTTTACCAATTTTGCGACAAAAATATAATCCATAACATAGCTTCAACAACATACAATCCAACAACGAATGGATTAGCTGAAGCGTTCAAAAAATAATTATCAAGTTGCTAAAAAAGTTTGTTTCGTACAAAAAACTTGAATAGAATGAGAAACTTGGAGAATGTCTTTGGGCCTATCATACAACGGTCTGAACCACAACTGACAGCACGCCATTTTCTTTGGTTTATGGGAGCGAAGCAGTTTTTCTCTTAGAAATCCAAATTACCTCTCTCCAGATAGCTCTCTCCAATAAGTTTACAACCAAAGATAACTATTGGTTGCGGTTACAAGAGTTAAAAGTGCTCGACAAGAAACGTCTGTTAGCTCAACAACAAATTAAGTTATATCAAGCACGTATTTCTGAAGCCTTTAAAAAAAAGGTGAAGGAAAGAACATTCCAAGTCGGTGACATTGTCTTAGCAGTGAGAAGACCGATGGTCATGACACATAAAACCAAAGGAAAATGCCAGCCTAAATGAGAGGGCCCATTCGTTGTGGAGTCAGTGTATTCCAATAGTGCGTACATGCTCGCAAAATCTAATAAGGATTTACTAATGATGCAAATCAATGGCAAATTCATGAAGAATTACTACGTCTAAATCATAATTAGACATGTATTTCCTTGTCCCCAACAGGTGCTTGAGTGTATAATATTTATATTCCTTTTATTTATCCCCTACAATATAAATATACAGTAAGACATTTATTCTTTCACAGTATGTTGTAAAATTTATTATCCGTATTCAAGAGTCTTAAATACATTATGGATAATATGTCCACTTAAAATTACTCTTTCACAGTGCGGTTAGAGATTTTTGTCGAAATTGTCCTTAGTAGATATTTTGCTATCCCTAGCATATTAGTAGTAACCTTTTCAGGATAGTCAGTGAAACTCTTCATTACTTCGAGCTATTACTTGTATTCAAAAGTTTTGAATACGCAATAGATAATAGATCCCCCAAAATTCTCCAGTGGAATAGTCATCAGATCCTATAAAACTTTCTCGTTGAAATCACATAAATAAAAAATTCCCTAAGAAAATGATCGTATTCCTAGAGCCCAGCCGTTCTAAGGATGTCTTATTTTTAATCCCCAGCCAGATTAAAGATACTCTTGAATATTCCATTCCCAGCTAGGATGGAGTATTTCTAACATTATTTCACATCCATATTACCTCTGAACTATTTCCTTTTCATTCTCCCCAATAGAGTGAATTTAATTATCGAAGAAAATAATCACGTCCATATTACCTCTGTATCGTTTTCTATAAAAAGTTGAATTCCTACGGAGTTATATTCTGCCACATCCATATTACCTCTGAGTAGATATCCCCAGTGGAATCCTAACTTAAAAGGTTTGCCACCTCCACATCACCTCTGAGTAAACTTTCCTTCTATCGACTTTTTGCTATCACATTTGCATACCCCTGATAGTGTCAGTCGTTTCAACTTATTATCTGCACTTAGCTTTAGGTGTTCCATGGATAATAAGTCTATATATCACCAGCAAATTCTTTTCTCAAATTTTTTTCTATGTCCATATTACCTTTGAGCAAATATTTTATTTATCGACTGTTAACTATCATGTCCATATTACCTCTGATGATGTCAGTATATTCAACTTATAATTCGTGCCTAACTTTAAGGTGCACCATGGATAATATGTCTATTCAATATTCCCTAGTGAAGATAATTTTCTTCCGTAAAATACAATATTTTATTAAGTTCAGCCATATGTTTGCAAAATTAATTTTTTTGGCAATGAAAGGTGTTCTTCATTTCTTCAGTACAAAAGAAAGGGAAGATACATTATACCCAAAACAAATTTAAAGAGAAAGAACTATTGTTGATGAGGTTCTTCTATATTAGCACAGTGCTCAGCGATTCGACGGCTCAAGAAGTCTATTTTAGCCCAGTCGTTGGCTTCTATAATCCTGAAAGACTGCCATCTCTCTATGCTTCAATTCTAGTTGGGCCAGTTGGGCATCCAGGCTCGCAGAATAACTGGATACATCACCAGCCTGAGTATGAAGGGTTATTTGTTCCTACGCTACCCTCGTTGCATCGGACTACAACCTTTCATGATTTTTCTTGAGCAGTTTGATCTTCTCATCAATTTTTGTCATGTACTTGACAGTGTCTCTTGGACGCAAATATGAGCCTCCTCAGCAACAGTGAGTTCTTCGTGCTTTACATTGGATTCAGTAATCTCACGATCGAGATTCTCTTTTTCAATGGATATAAGTGGATCTCTTATTCTAGATCTCACCAGCCAGCTTGTTTTGATCTTTAGCAACCAAGGCGAGTCTATCGCCCATCTGCAGCTTTTTTAGCTCCATAAGTGTCATGTCTAGATTCTGTAAAATCGATAGTCGTCCCCCGGGTGTGATGCCGTGCGGGCCTAGGTTGCGCACTGTACAAGGCTAAGGTATTTTGCATAGCGAGCACATATTCAGAGTACATAGATAAATTAAAACACAAGTTGAGACATGGAAAAGTTCTCTTTTATTGATAATGAACATCTATTACAAACTCTTGAACGAGTCATAAGGTTGCCGAACGGGCTTACAAAATATTGACACAAAATGAGATAGTTGTCCTGTACATTATATCCCTTTACTAAACTTCAAAATAAGAGACCTCCAGGCGGGATGATGGCTTTTTCTCTGAGCTGCATTGAGTTTCGTTTGCTAGCTCCTGGCTTCAAAATGCTTCAAAAGATGGCGCGATCAGGACACGCCGACTGTTGGACTAGATTGGGAAGACAACTTTAGCTCATCGCTCGGATCTTCTTAGTGCGAGGAACCTGTTTCAACGAGGGTCAGTACATCAAAATATACTAGTGAAGGTGAGCTAACCCAACTATACCAATCAACACGTTGTTTAAATGAAGCATGCATATTATTTATGGTCTTTCTATCTTATCTTAGTTTATTTTACTAGCAAGCAGTATATAGAATTTACTGAATAAACTTGCCACCGTTCGATGATATTTACCTGTCCGTCTGAATCCCCTGCACAATACTTACCATGTCCTTCCCTGCCACGAAGACACAAGTTATCTTGCAACAGGTTCAAACATTCGAAAGGATCACTGGCATAATGCCACAAGGAACGGGTTATAGTCTCGAGACGAGAATGATATGCAATGCAGGTGGAGAGCCCCGCTACATAGCACTCGTCCATGACAAACGACTATACTACATTTTTTGTCCAGATCGGATCGGTCCCAGTGCCCCGGCGACCGTCCGCGGAAACCAAAAACCTTGTGCACAAGTTGTCCATGATCAAACGACGTTCATATTGAGTTAACCATTCATGTAGTTGAGGCAACACGAGTACAAGACAAGTAGTATTGCATGATTCATTTTGCATAGTCTTTCTGAATAATTTATTGCATAGCAAGGTGTGTTCCATACTTAGCACAATTTATAGAAGAAATGTATATTCTAACTAAAATTGAAGCATATGAAGAACATTGAAAATGAACTAGCATGCAATAGGTAACCGTTCATAAGTTAATTGACAAGCATAATAATCCAAGTCTATTCCTTTTTATCTTGACATCTTTTAGTTATTACTTGGTATCATTTGATCGGGACAAGCAAGAATAGAAGATTTTATATGTGAAGACTTGGAATAAGGGTCAACTGAATCGAATATAAGCCATTCACAGTTGGTTGGGGAAGGAAAGGAAAGAGGTGCTTCAGGACTTCGCTAGCACGTCGCCTACTGCTCGTTCACCAGCATTACCACGAACAGTTGATCAATACCTTTTTGACTCTTTTCAATCTTGGAATTGAAGTACAATTCAACGAACAAAAGTAATAAAATCCATCAAAACCATTCAAAAAAATGCAAGCAAATCCAAAAACCAACTCAAAGTACGAAAGCAACAAAGCGAGAGCGAAAACTAGGCAAGAAAACTTGCAGCGGAGAGGTCCCTCATGACTCTGCCGCTAAGCCGATCCTGGGGGCACGGTCCACTGAATATGGGAATCAATTTCGAAGAAGCAAATCCATAATGAAGATAGGTTCTTATTTTAATCTCTCCCGATCGAACGATACCGTCTTGTATTCTTAGCCGCACTCCCTGAATAGGAGGAACGAGGCACCACATCCTAACCAACTAATTAGAAGTTTCATCCACAAAACTTAGGAATATAACCTACCACTAGGAAACAATGAAGAAAACCTTTCCCTCATCTAAGATTCAAGCTCCCAAGTGGATTCTTTGACCGAATGGTTTTGCCAAAGCTCGTGCACAAGAGGAACCGAACGACTTCGAAGCAGCTTCTCCTTACGATCCAAAATTTGCACAGGTTATTCGACATATGTCAAGTCTTCCTTAAGATCTAGTTGATAAAGATCTACCACATGACTCGGGTCGTACACGTACTTCCTAAGTTGAGAAACATGGAAGACATTGTGCAGTTCGGATAGTGACGGTGGTAGGCAACCTGATATGCAACTGAGGCGACTCACTTTAGTATCTCAAACGGACCAACAAATCTTGGACTTAGCTTCCCCTTTGCTCCAAATTTGGTGACTCCTCGCATGGGCGAGACTTTAAGAAACATCCGATCACCTTCAAAGAACTCAAGTGGACATCGATGCGTGTCTGAGTAGCTTTTCTAACAACTCTGAGCTACCTTTAGCCGTTCCCGTATCAAACGAATCTTTTGGACAGTTTGCTCCACGATCTCGGGGCCAAGAATTTGCCGTTCGCCAACTTTATCCTAACAGATCGGGGATCTGCACTTCTGCCCATACAATGCCTCATATGGCGCCATCTGAATGCTGGATTGAAAGCTATTGTTGAAGGCAAATTCTGCTAACGGTAGATGCATGTCCTAACTTGTCTTCAAGTCCAAGGCGCAGAGTCGTAGCATGTCTTCGAGGATCTGGTTGAAACATTTTATTTGACCGTCTGTCTGTGGATGGTAGGTAGAGCTGAACTTTAATATTGTCCCCTTTGCTGACTACAGGCTTTCCCAAAAATGCGATATAAATCGACCATCTCTATCGGAGATAATAGATATGGGCACGCCGTGGAGCTGAACGATTTTGTTGAGGTAGATCTGAGCCAAGCGGTCAACACTCCAAGTACTTTTGATAGGCAGAAAGTGAGCTGACTTTGTGAGTTGATCGACGATAACCCAGACGACATTATTCCCTCGTTACGTCTTTGGCAAGCCAACAATGAAATCCATTGTTATATGTTCCCATTTTCCCTCCGGTATAGCGAGGTTCTGCATCTCTCCGCCTGGTTTCTGGTGCTCGGCCTTTACCCTCTGACAAGCCATACAATACGATATGAACATCGCCATATCTAGTTTTATGTCGTGCCACCAAAACATCGTACAGAGATCTTGATACATCTTTGTGCTATCCGGATGAGAAGTATAACTAGCATAATGGGCTTTCGTGAGTATCTCCTTTCTGAGGGCTGCATCGTTTGGAATGCATAATCTCTACTTTACTCGGATCATCACGTCCGTGCCTACCGCAAAGTCGGTTGCCTTTCCTGCTGAGATAAGACCTTGTACCTTTTGCAGGAACAGGTCATCCTTCTGAGCAGACTTAACCTTTTCTAATAAGTCAGGTTCGAGGCACAGTTGTGCCACTTGTGCCCCCTTTTTGTATCTGATTACAAGTATAATGCCCAAAGCTTCTATATCTCGATGCAGCTTGTTATCAATAGCCAGGCTTCCAATGAATACTCGACTCAGTGCATCAGCTACAACATTTTTCTTTCCCGGGGTGTATCTGATCATCAAGTCAAAATCGCTAAGAAGTTCAGCCAGCGCTGTTGACGAACATTCAAATCCTTTTGGGTGTAAAGATATTTTAGGCTCTTATTATCCGTATAGATCTCGCATGGTACACCATAAAGGTAGTGGTGCCACAACTTCAATGCGAACACCACCATGGCGAGTTCCAAATCATGGGTTGGATAATTCTTCTGGTGAGTCTTTAACTGCCTCGACGTGAAGGCTATCACCTTTTCCCATTACATAAGAACACATCCCAATCCCTTGTCTGAGACGTCACTGTATATTTTGAAATCAACGGGTCCGTCTGAAAGGGTAAGAATCGGTGCTGAGATGAGGTGCTGCTTTAACTCCATAAACGAAGCTTCACAGTCATCCATCCATGCGAACGCTACTCCTTTCTGAGTGAGCCGAGTCATAGGAGAGGAGATTCTAGCAAAGTCTTTAATAAATATTCGGTAGTAGCCCGCCATACCAAGGAAACTATGAATATCGCTAGCTGACTCAGGCCGTTTCCAGTTCACGATGGCTTCAATCTTCTTAGGGTCAACTAAGATGCCTGTTGCAGAAATAATGTCTGAAAAAGGATATTCTGTCCAACCAGAACTCGTATTTACTTAGTTTGGCATATAACTTGTTGTCTCAAAGGGTTTGAAGCACCATCTGTAGGTGTCCTGCGTGTTTATCCTTATGCTTTGAGTACACCAAGATGTCGTCTATAAAAATGACCATAAATTTATCGAGGAATGGTCAGAACACTCGATTATCAAATCCATAAAAGCAGCAGGGGCATTCATCAGACCAAAAGGCATGACGAAAAACTCGTAGTGTCCATAGCGGGTTCGGAATACAGACTTGGGCATGTCTTCTGGCTTAATCTTCAGCTAGTGGTAACCCAAGTGAAGATTAATTTTCGAGAACACCATTGCCCCTTGTAGTTGATCAAAGGGGTCATCTATCCTGGGCAGAGGATACTTGTTTCTGATGGTGACCTTGTTTAGCTTCCGATAATCGATGCAGAGGCGTAACATTCCATCTTTTTTCTTTACGAAGAGCACAGGCATGCCCCAAGGAGACACGCTCGGATGGATGAACCCACGATACAACAAGTCTTGCAGTTGGCACTTTAACTCCTTCAGTTCAGCAGGGGTCATTCTGTATGGAGGCTTAGAAATTGGCTGAGTATTCAAGAATGTGTCGATGATGAACTCGATCTCTCGGTCAGGTGGCATGCCGGGTAGTTCGCTCAAAAACATATCAGGGAACTCCGCCACAATTGAAGAAGACTCAACGTTAGCGTAGTCCAGCTGTGTGTCCCGAACCGACGCTAGGTATCCCTCGCAGCCTGAGTATAGCATTCATTGAGCAGATATCGCCGAAATCACCATTCAGGCCCCAGACGCATCAGTTGCTGGACTACTCGTGTAGCAGAATTCGGCTTCTCCAGGCAGGCAGAAGATGACTCATTTTTTTGCCCATTCGATAGTTATTGAGCAGGCGCCGAGCCAATCCATCCCCAAAATGATATCATAATCCTGAGCATCTAGGACTAAACCATCTAACGATAGCTTCCTTCCTCCAAACAGATATATCCACCTTGGCATACTGAACGGACAGGTATTTTTGTGCCGAAGGGGGTGCTAACACTAAGGTCCAAATGCAACGTTGTTATTTTTTATTGTTTTCTACGGCAAAATTTATGGATATAAAACTATGCATTGTACCAGAATCAAATAGCACACGTGCAGGTATGTTATTAAAAATCAATATACCTAACACAACAGTGTCTGAGGCCAGAGCTTTCTCTCATGTCATAGTGTAGACCCAACCTTGAGCTTGGAGATGCTCTGGCTGAGGCATAGCTCGATTGGCCTGGGGTACAGGGGCAGGATTCGGATGTTGAGGGGGAAGGAGCGGGCAGTTTTTGATCAAGTGGCCCTTTCTACTACAGTTGTAGTAAGACATATTCTTCAAGTAGCAATCATCGATGGTGTACCCTGGCTTGTTACAGTGTTCACAACGTGCCCTCATATTTCCCTTGTGTCGCCCGTCGTTGTTTGGATGCTTTGCAGTGTTGTTTCCTTTCTCGTTGCTATGGCGTTTGTGATTGGAGGTATGCACAGTGCCGACAACAACAGGAGGATACTGCTGTTCGAGGGAAAGGACATGGTTGAGAACTTCCCGTATTATCTGGTACTGAGGAACGACCACGTGTGCATGGATAGCAGGATGCAGACCGCCTTCAAATCGTCTGGCACGACTCGTTGCATCAGGTAAATATGAACTTGCAAATTTAGCGAGCCGGTTGAATTCCTCGGAATACTGCTTAACTATTATGCTGCCTTATCGTAGTTGCACGAACTCATTCTCTTTCTAACAACATACGGGAGGGGGTATAAACTCCTCTTCAAACGTGCCACGGAAGGTAGCCCATGCGATCGTCTCTTCATCATCATCAACTGGAAGAGATCTTTAATGCACGTCCCATAAATCGTGCATATTTAAACGGGTTAGAGTTTGGCACACGTAATACGCTTCTGCTCGGGTACCTCCAGAAGTTTGAAATGGTCTTCCAGTTCGACAAACCAATCTAGAGCCATGATTGGATCCTCAGTCCCTTTAAATGGAGTATTATAGACTTTTTTGAAGTAGCCAAAGTCGAAGGCAGTCACATCCTTCTTCCTTGGAGTCTGAGGCATCTCGACTTCAAGTGCAGGTTGCTCCACCGGTGTCGCTGCTGTTGTCGCAGACTGGTTGGAGGCCAAGGTCTGAACAATCTTCTATAGGGTATCTACCTGCTTTTGTTGGACTGAGAATCAGACTTCTATATGGTCTTGAAACTGGTTTTGCCTTTCTTCCGCTCGCTTCTCGGCCCGTTCATAATGAGCCTCCTCCCTCTGTTGGTTAGCCTCCAATATCCGCATCATTTACTGAATGGGATATATATGGGACATATATCGCTGGCTCCGAGAACTTCCCGATGTGCCGGAATGTCATAACCCGCACCTGAAATTTGGGCATGAGTCGTGGGTACGTCCAGCCTATGCCACAGTATCGACGGTAGAACGCTGTCTAGGTCACAATAAATACTAACATAACTCACAACATGTCAATGATATCAACTCCATAAGGAGGACAATATATATCTCATAATAGCTCATAATGTAAACTCAATCACAACAACTATAAGAGTATAAAGACACGATAAAAGATAAGAAAGAATGACATAGTTAAACACCATGTCTCAAAATAAAGATAAACCAAAGTCTAGCTGTCTAACATAAAGTCTCTACAAGTCCCAACAAAAACTAAGAATAAGTCTAAACATAAACTGAAATAACCTCAAATAAGTCTCAATGCATAAAATGAATGCTGTCTAGATAATTGCAGGTAGAGTCTCCTCTAAAGGAATAGTCTCCTCTAAGATCTCTGGTGTGTAGTTTGCATCTATACCTGGTCCGTAATGTGCAGGACAGAAGTCCTCAAGATCCTCTAGAAAAAATATCCAGTCAGAATTGGAGCGAAGTACAAGCACTAACAGCAATTTCATATATATTGACAAAAACTATAACACAGTGTAAAGAAATACAAGATAGATATGAATACTGGCAATAAGAAATACTGGAATAAAAAAGTACTGAAATAAAGGAATACTGGAGCATATCCTCATCAATGTACATCTAGCAATGAATGGAAATACAAGTGCATGCTAGAACAATGAACTAGAATATAGTGAATGCTAGAACAATAACTAGAACATAAGGAATGCTAGATCAATATACTAGAGATACATGTCAAAAATATTTGGCTAAGTGTGTGAAACATCAGAATATCATGTGATCGGCTTGGGACTGATCAGGCTTGTTACATATGATTAGCTATGATTCATGTAAGGTCAGGCTAACCATCTGGATAGCTATAATGCGAACAATAGTCAGGCTAATCACATATAACAGGCTATGAGGCATGTAATGGTCAGGCTGTACCGACGTGAGGTGTAGGTGAGCTATGATGCATGTAGAGTTGGGTATGATCACATAAGCTACTAATATTTTCCCGTTTTCCAGATAGCACGATGGATTCCAAATCATGACTCCTTGAAACAGGTCTCAATGATGCCAACTCGTATAAATAACAGGGTCAGAATCATATATGCCATACAACTAGAATTATAGAGATAATCAATATAATGAAAACTGTCAAAGAATGTACTCGTCTGTGGTCCTTAGCTGGCAATACCAATGTCCTATTTCCAAAGTATCATCTTAATGATCCAACAGTCCTATAGACATATCATATAATACAATATTGCATCAAACATTATACTAACACACACAATCAAAACACAATGAACTCAGAGACTACGCTAGGGGGTGACACTTGTCATCTACAGGGTCAAGTGTGCGTCTAGTTGCACGGTGTCATGTCTGTAATTGATGTGCATAACATACAGTCAATTAATACGGGTCTTGCAGGTACGTCAGTGTACATATGGCAGTCTGCTAACAATTCACATGGTCATAGGTTAATGTAACTACGGGATATCCGTAATTACACTAGGGTCTCATAGTACATCTATAAATATGCATATAGTCTTAAATAGCATATAACATTAATTACTTACAATATATATATGTACACCAATTAAATACATATATAATATATATATATGTGTATATATACTAATTGAATTCATATACTATATATATATATATATACCAATTATACATATTAAACATATACTAATGGAATACATATACTATACATATATATACTAATTGAATTCATATACATTATATATGTATATTTATACCAAAATATCAAATATACAATATACGTATATTAAACCATAACTAAAATATGTATGCATACTAATGAGAGATACGCATATGCGTGCACGTGTACATGTACGACAGAAGAAGAACTCAAAACTGTATACGTGGGACATGGCATTCGTGTCGAGATCGTCGAGAAAAAGGTGCTCGGTTCAGTCGAGCGGGTCGACTCCGACGTTCTGGTCGGTTGAGCAGCGTTGGGTGGCAGCGGGTTCCGGCGATCAACGGTGCTCCGGTCAGTTTGGCCCAGGCGGAGGGGCTCTGGTCGACGGTCAGCGGGTTGGCAGCGGGCTTCTCCGGTCGTGCAGGCGTTGTGTGCTCAGGTGCAGCGGGTGATGGGTCGAGATGAGTCTCTGGTGGTCGTGTAGGCGGGTCATCGTCGGCTGGCGAGTACAGGAGGCTGCGGCGGGTCCAGGTGCAGTCGGGTTCAGCTTCAGCGGAGAGATGACGAGGTGGCGGGTGGTGCCGTGTAAAGGAGAACGACGGGTTGGCTGGGTTCACGGTGGTCCAGGCGAAGGGATAGTAAACTCCGGCGAGGGAAGTCTCATTTCTAGGGGTTGAAGGAAGGGGATGGGTGAACAGGAAAGATCGGAAGGTCGGCTGGGTATTAGGTTTTTCGGTTGAAGGAATTAAAGAAGAGAAAGAAGAATATTTATATATATATAGTGTTGGGTTGACCTAAAATTGGCTTGGTCAAACCCTTGGAAAAAGGGCTTCTCATATAGGATTTCAAGGACTATGATTTCCTAGATTCCAAATAGATGGCTAGGATTGCATTTGGTTCAAAGTTTGGAGGGCTATGGTTTAAGGAGGTTGATATTGAGTTAGAAACTCCCAAAATTTATGAAAAAAATCACATGAAGGAGAAATGGGTTTCTTCATGTATTGTGTCCAATGGGGTGGACACCTTAATGCACTTTTGCATAAAAGTGCCCAATAATTAAAAAATTATACAAAGTTGGGTTTATGGTTTAATTTAATTAAAGTAAATATAATTGGTGTTGTAAAATTAATTAGAAGTACCTGTGGCTGAAATTAAGTGGGACACAAGTGTCATGAATGAAGAAGACTCAGAATAGAATATTACCCTAATTTGGGTTGCTCAAAATGGGTCGAGATTGTGTCTCCAATTTCGATTGGAACGCACAAGGATACAAAGTTGGATTTATATTGAACTAAATATAGTCATCTGCGACGAATATTGTGCGACTAAAATAAAGTGCATCATGGCATAGTTATGAGTCACACAAGGATCAAAATAAAAGTCTGGCACGTCTAGGACAAGGGTATAAAATTAGTTGGAAGGCAATGGTTAGTGTAGTGCTCTAATAATCGAAACAACGGTAAAGTACAACAATCAAATAAAATTATAGCAATTTAAATATAAATAATTATCATACAATCATTTACACATTAAATTATAAAAAGACAAAAATATCCCTATTCTGAAATGAGGCAGTGAAAAGTCTACCCTCCTTAAAAAAAAATTTGTCCTCAAAATTAAAAATAAAGTAGCACAAGAACAAACAATCAACAAAGAATTATACCTCAAGTCTCGAAGAGATACGGATACTGCTTGTACTTTTCGTCCTCTCTTTCCCAGGTTGACTCGCCTGGAGAGTGATGTCTCCATGCAACACGAACCAAGGGAATAGTCTGGTTCCGCAATACCTTCTCTCTATAATCCAAGATCTTAACGGGCTGTTCAGGATAGCTGAGCGTTGGTCCAACCTCGATCTCTGAGTGATCTAGTATATGACTAGGATCTGCCACATACTGTCTCAGCTGCGACACATGGAACAAGTCATGCACTCCATCTAGAGCAGGCGGCAAGTCCAGTCTATAGGCCACTGCACCGACCGATGCAAGAATACTGAAGGGCCCGATGTATCGTGGACTAAACTTTCTGCCTCTACCAAAACGAATCATGCCCCATGTGGGAGAAATTTGTAGGAACACCAAATCGCCAACCTAGAACAAACAGTCTTAACACATAATCTGAAACAAAATAATCACAAATCAATAAATAATAAAACCTATACCTGAAACTCTTGGGGTCTACGGTGGCTATCGACCCAATGCCGCTGTCTGTCCTGCGCCACTCGCAGTCTGTCTCTGATGAGTTTCACCTTTTTCTGCTGCATCTACGACTATTTATGGTCCTAACAAGGCTCTCTCTCCAACATCCCAATATAACGGTGTACGATACCTTCATCCGTATAAAGCCTCAAATGGTGACATCTCAATGCTGGCATGGTAGCTGTTGTTGTAAGCAAACTCTACTAGATGTAGATGATCATCCCAAGAACCTCTGAGATCCAAAACGTAAGTGCATAGCATATCTTCAAGAATCTGAATAGTCCTTTCAGACTGCCCGTCTATCTGGGGGTGATACGCGGTACTGAACTTGAGCTGAGTGCCCAACCTAGCCTGCAGACTCCTCCAGAAGTGGGAAGTGAAATGACTATCCCGATCTGAGACAATACTCACAGGAACTCTATGTAATCTGACAATCTGTCGCATGTACATCTCGGTTAGCTTTTCTGTCGATGTACCCACTTTGAATGGTAAGAAGTGGGCTGATTTGGTCAACCTATCTACGATGACCCAAATTGTGTCCTTTCCTCCTGGAGAACGTGGAAGTCCTGAAACAAAGTCTATAGTCACATGCTCCCACTTCCATTCTATTATAGGTAAAGGTTGAAGCAATTCACCTAACCTCTGTCGATCTGCTTTTACCTGCTGGCACACTAAATATCGGAATACAAAGCGTCCTACCTCGCGCTTCATACCATACCACCATACGTGCTCCCTCAAATCTCGATACATCTTGTTGGCACCGGGATTCATCGAGTACTGAGAGCGATGTGCCTTCTGCAAAACCTCTTTGCGCAGCTCTCCACTTGGCACACACATCCTCATGCTATGTCGTAAAGATCCATTATCCGCAATGGTGAAGTCATCTCTCAATCCTGTCCAAACTTATGCCCTGATACTTCTCAGAGTCTCATCATCATACTTTGCAACTCTAATTTTGTCCATCAGCTCTGATTGTATCTGCAATCCCCACATCTAAATCTCAATACCTGGAACTAGCACTTTAATTTCGAAGCTCTCAAGATCGGCCAATAAATGTCTATCTGTCGTCAAGTACATAGCTATCGGATACCTACTCAAGGCATCGACGACTATGTTGGTCTTTCCTGGGTGGTACTGTAATGAGATATTGAAGTCCTTCATTAACTCTAACCACCTTCTCTGCCTCATATTTATCTCCTTCTATGTAAACACGTACTTCAAGCTCTTGTGGTCCATGAAGATCTCCACACGCTCTCCGTATAGATAGTATTTCCACAGATTCAGAGTAAAGATAACTGCTGTCAACTCCAAATCGTGAGTGGGGTAGTTTTTTATGAGGGCATAATTGTCTTGAAGCATAGGCAATTACTTTCTCGTGCTGCTGAAGAATGCATCCCAAACCTTTTCTTGGAGCATCACTGTAGATAGTGAATCCACCTGTCCCTGATAGAAACGTCAAAACCAGAGGTGTCATTAATCTCTTCTTCAGCTCATCAAACGCGGCCTGATATTCCTCTGTCTAGACAAAATCCACATCTTTCTTGGTTAGCCTAGTCATTGGATCTGCAATCTTGGAGAAGTCTTGTATAAACCTTCTGTAGTATCCTACTAGTCCGAGCAAACTCCTGATCTCTGCTACCGAACTGGGGGTAGCCCATGACTCCACTGCCTCTATCTTCTTTGGGTTAACTGAAATTTTGTCACCCATTACCATATGTTCAAGAAATTCAACCTTGTCAAGGAAGACTCACATTTTAAAAACTTCACGTACAACTCTTTCCTGAGAGTCTCTAAGACTATCCTCAGGTGCTCTTCGTGCTCCTCTGGGGTTTTTGAATACACAAGAATTTCGTCAATGAACACGACTTATAAACTTTTCAAGGTACTGGTGGAATACCTTGTTCATCAAGTTTATGAATACTGCTGGTGCATTGGTTAAACCAAACGGCATTACCGTAAATTCAAACTGACTATATCTGGTCCGAAAAGCTGTCTTCGGTATGTCTTCATTCTTTACCTTCACCTGGTGATAGCCTGACCTCAAGTCTATCTTTAAAAATACCTTTGCTCCACTCAATTGATCGAAAAGATCATCTATCCTCGGCAACGGGTATTTGTTCTTGATAGTAAGGTTGTATAGAGCTCTATAATCGATACACATGCGTACCGTACCGTCCTTCTTTGGTATGAATAATACTGGGGCTTTCCATGGCGATAAACTGGATCTAATAAAACCTTTTTCCTGCAGCTCCTTAACTTGCTTCTTCAGTTCTACCAACTCGTTATTGTTGACCCTATAGACATGTTGTGAAATAGGCTCCGCACCTGGTACCAAGTCTATAGAGAATTCAACATCTCTGTCTGGTGGCAAACCTGGCAACTCCTTTGGAAATACATCCAGGAACTCCGCTATCAGTGGATGTGGTAACTCCTCATTTGCTTCCTTTCTAGCTCCATAAAAAGTGCCTTTGCTCTGCTTTGCTGCTCCTCTGGCGACCTTAAACTCTGGCTCTCCTGGCGGTCGAAATATTACTCTGCCTCCGTGAAAATCTATAGAAGCATGGTTTTTACTCAACCAGTCCATTCCGAGTACAATATCGTATCCCAGAAGTGGCATGACAAGTAAACTCACGCTCAACTCTCGGCCTTCCAATGACACTCTCCGATCCTTACAATAATCACGGACAAGGATAATGCCTCCTCCTGTCGTGATCTTGCAAGTCCTATCTAATGGTTTCATTTCTAAATGATGCTTAAGGGCATAAGATGCAGATACAAAATTATGGAAAGCGCTAGAATCAAATAATGCAAGTGCTGGAATAGAATCGAGAGAAACTGAACCTGAAATCACGCCTCCAGCTGGCTCGGCCTCCTCAGTCGTCATGGCATAAGCGCGTCCCTATGGTGCTCCTTCTGCTGCTGCTGGTGCTGAGCAAACCTCTGCTACTGTGGTGGAAGTGGAGGCCCCCTCTGCTGGCCTCCTGGTACAGTAGGTACTCTGGCTGGTCCTCTCGGAGCGGCTGCTCCACCCTGACGAGCCTGAGATGGGCAGTCCCTAAGCTGATGTACTGATGATCCATAGGACAAAAAGTACCCAATCTCTTCCTGCAAATATCTCTAGTATGTTCTATCTTCCCGCAATATGTATACTGGGCAACGGGCTGATTCTGTCTCTATGGCTGCTACTGCTGGATGTGTCCACGAACTAGTGCCTGGTGCTGCTGATGCTGCTACTGCTGGTACGACCTCTGTTGTTGTTGAAAGTGTGGGATCTTGGCCGGTCCTGTGTTACCACCTGTTCCTCCAGAAATGTCATATCCTCTCTTGGGCCTGAGGTCCAAGTCATCTTCAGCAATCTGGGCATCCATCAGAATACCCTCAAACGTAGCAGTGCGTCATCCCGAAGTACGAGACTTGATCTCTTTATTCAATCCCTCCCTAAATTTTGTGCTGTCTCCTGGGTCTCGAATCATCGATGGCACGAATTGACTCAAACGGCAAAACTCTGCGGTGTATTCGTCAACTGACATGCTCCCTTGGACCAAGTCATGGAACTGACTTTCCAATGCTCCCAAAGCTACGTCAGGAAATAACTTCTCCTTGAAGAGCTCCTTGAAGTCCTCCCAAGTAATTCCTCCGTCAGTGAGTCTCAGCTCTTTACGATACCATGTCAGCGCGATATCAAACATCTGACTGCCAGCGGCCTCGATTTGAAGGATCTCCGAAATCTGTGTCAAACGCAAGTTTCTCTCTATATCCTCTAGCCATTCGTCAGCGTAGAGTATCCCCTCAGTGCCTTTGAACTCTCGAGGCATCATCCTCTTAAAGTCACTATAGTACCTGGCCTCTGTTGTTGCTGGCCAGGATGCTGCGGTTGTCGTGCTACTCTCTCCACAGCTTGGAGAGTCACCTGATGAGCATTCTCCATGATCTCTCTCATCAGCTCTGTCTGTGCCTGGTGCGCCTCTGTTTGCACCCTCTGAGCCTCAGCTTGAACACGCTGAGCTTCTGCTATCACTCTCTGGGCCTCTAACATGCCCTGGATCAGTGTGAACATCTGTGCCCAGTCATTGGGCACACCTCCGGGAATCGGTATCGGTGGTGGTGGAAGGTTGTCCGTCACAGCTGGGGCAATCCTCTGAACAGGTGGAAGAGAAATTCTATTAGCTATAGATACTCCCACATGAACAGGAGACGTAGGAGGAACTCCAGATGTCTGTTCGTCAGGTCGAGAGGTGACAGACCTCTCTGAAGCTGCTGCTCCCAATCTCAAAGACCTAATCTTCGGTGGCATCCTGAAGACAGACTGAAAAGAATTAATTAAGGTAACAGATACGATATCATCAAGGAAGGACAGTAAAATTCTAAAGGAAGCAATTATTTAGAATAGCATTATGAAGATCAGAATTTTCCTAGTTGTGATTGAGCATACTCTCATCATAAATCCTATTTTCTATATCCTATCGCAGGCTCGTAATAGTACAACTAAGTTGTTGCACTACCACGATATGGCACAACTTGCGAAGCTAGACCTGTATGGACCACCACTAAAAATATGTCACGACCCGCACCCGAAATTTGGGCATGAGTCGTGGGTACATCCAGCCTACGCCGCGGCATCGGCGGTAGAATGCTGTCTAGGTCACAATAAATACTAACATAACTCACAACATGTCAATGATATCAACTCCATAAGGAGGACAATATACATCCCACAATAGCTCATAATGTGAACTAAATCACAACAACTATAAGAGTATAAAGGCACGATAAAAGATAAGAAAGAATGACATAGTTAAATACCATGTCTTAAAATAAAGATAAACCACAGTCTAGCTGTCTATCATAAAGTCTCCATAAGTCCCAACATAAACTAAGAATAAGTCTAAACATAAATTGAAATAACCTTAAATAAGTCTCAATGCATAAAATGAATGCTGTCTAGATAACTGCAAGTAGCATCTCCTCTAAAGGAATAGTCTTCTCTAAGATCTCTGGTGTGTAGTCTGCATCTATACCTGGTCCATAATGTGTGGGACAGAAGTCCTCAAGTTCCTCTGGAAAAAATATCCTGTCAGGATTGGAGCGAAGTGCAAGCACTAACAGCAGTTCAATATATATTGACAAAAACTATAACACAGTGTAAAGAAATACAAGATAGATATGAATACTGGCAATAAGAAATACTGGAATAAAGAAGTACTGAAATAAAGTAATACTGGAGCATATCATCATCAATGTACATCTAGTAATGAATACAAATACAAGTGCATGCTAGAACAATGAACTAGAATATAGTGAATGCTAAAACAATAACTAGAACATAAGGAATGCTAGATCAATATACTAGAGATACATGTCAAGAACATCTGACTAAGTGTGTGAAACATCAGCATATCATGTGATCGGCTTGGGACTGGTCATGCTTGTTACATATGATTATCTATGATTCATGTAAGGTCAGGCTAACCATCCGGATAGCTATGATGCGAGCAATAGTCAGTCTAATCACATATAACAGGCTATAAGGCATGTAATGGTCATGCTGCACCGATGTGAGGTATAGGTGAGCTATGATGCATGTAGAGTTGGGTATGATCACATAAGCTACTAATATTTCCTCGTTCCCTAGCTAGCACGATGGATTCCAAATTACGAATCCTCGTGACAGGTCTCGATGATGCCAACTCGTGTAAACAACAGTGTCAGAATCATGTATGCTATACAACTAGAATTATAGAGATAATCAACATAATGAAAACTGTCAGAGAATGTACTCGCCTGTGGTCCTTAGCTGGCAATACCAATATCATGTTTCCAAAGTATCGTCTGAATGATCCAACAGTCCTATAGACATATCATATAATACAATATTGTATTAGACATTACACTAACACACACAATCAAAACACAATGAACTCAGAGACTACGCTAGGGGGTGACACTTGTCATCTACAGGGTCAAGTGTGCGTCTAATTGCACAGTATCACGTCTGTAATTGCTGTGCATAACAGACAGTCAATTAATACGGGTCTTGCAAGTACGTCAGTGTACATATAGCAGTCTACTAACAATTCACATGGTTACAGGTCATTCTAACTACGGGATATCTGTAATTACACTAGGGTCTCGTAGTACATCTATAAATATACATATAGTCTTAACTAGCATATAACATTAATTACTTACAATATATATATGTACACCAATTAAATACATATACAATATATATATATATATATATATATATGTGTGTGTGTGTGTGTGTGTGTGTGTGTGTGTATATACTAATTGAATTCATATACTATATATATATATATATATATATACCAATTATACATATTAAACATAAACTAATGGAATACATATACTATACATATATATACTAATTGAATTCATATACTATATATATATATATATATGTATATATATACCAATATATCAAATATACAATACACGTATATTAATCCATAATTAAAATACGTATGCATACTAATGAGAAATACGCGTATGCGTGCACGTGTACATGTACGCCAGAAGGAGAACTCGAACCTGTATACGCGGGATGAGGCATTCATGTCGAGATCGTCGAGAAGGAGTTGCTCGGTTCAGTCGAGCGGGTCGACTTTGGCGTTCTGGCCAATTGAGCAACGTCGGGTGGCAGCGGGTTACGGCGATCAATGGTACTCCGGTCGGTTTGGCCCAGGCGAAGGGGCTCTGGTTGACGGTCAGCGGGTTGGCAGCGGCCACTACTAGAAAAAGCGCTATTAGCGACGTATTTTAGCGACGTCAAAAGAAACGTCGCTAATAATATATAATTAGCGACTCCTTATAAAAACGTCGCTAGGCGTCGCTAAATGGCGACATTTAGCGACGTTTAGCGACTTTTATTAAGATTTTAAAAGTTAAGTCGCTATAAGTTAAATAAAGGTCGCTAAACGTCGCTAATATGTCTAATTTAGCGACGTTTAGCGACGTATATAGCGACCTTTTTATTAAAAATATTTAGCAACGTGTTTAGCGACGTCAATGACGTCACTAAAATTTAAGTTAGCGACGTTTTACTTGGACGTCGCTAAACGTCGCTAAAATTTGGTTAATTAGGGCTCGGTTTCATTTTTCCCCATCTGCTGAAAATTCGAAAAGAGAAAAACTCCCCCCCCTCCCCCGCGCTCCGTCGACCGGCTCTCCACCCTATTCCGGTAAACCCTACTCTCTCTCTCTCTCTCTCTCTCTCTCTCTCTCACAGGACACATGTGACATTGACACAAACACTACACACACAGACACTGACACAGACACAGACACGGCACACACACACACTGACACAGACACTGATGAGGACCTAGGGTTAGGGTTAGGGTTAGGTTTGTTGACATGGGGTTAGGGTTAGGGTTAGGGCCGACTGGCCCAAGTCTACGAGAGAGGTAACAGCAGCAGTGAGCACTGCTTACTAGCTTTGATTATCAAATAAAATAAATTGATTATCAATTCGGTTCTGTTTCGGTTATAGATAATTTATTTCAGCTTTGGGTTTTTAAAATTTTTACTTATTCGATTTTTATTATTTCGGTGTTGAAACCGAATAACCCGAACGCCCACCCCTAGCTAGACCTGACAATTGGACCGGGATGACCAGCCCGGCACGAATCCGGCCCGCAAAACCCTGTCCGAATTATCGTGGGCTCGGCCCGGCCCGACCCAATATATAGGGACGTGTCGGACCTCATATCTCGGCCCATAAGAGAGGTCCGGCCCCGAAGCCCAGGCTCGTTCCGACCCAAGGCACAGCTCGGCCCGGCCCGACACGCTGCTGCTTGCTAGCCTGATCGACAACCTGGTTTATACTATTTGATGTATTATACACATCCATGTATTACATAGTCCTACGCCAATCTATGGGATTTGGTATGCATACAATCTGCCAAGTTCTTGTATATAGATTGAAACAAATGGATTGTGAATCTCCAAGACAAATATGAAGCAAGAACTTGCAGTGTGTTATTTTTTTGTGCTATGTTTACATATCCCAAAGTAGAGAAGTTCATCCGAGAGAGCATACCATCTGTGTTGTTTCTCCCGGAAACAAATGCGCTCCCAACCATCTCCTATGCACATTCAACCCTACACTTCATAATTTAAAAATAAAATGTTAGTTGTTCTTCAATCTCTACTTTGAAGTCCTTGTAGGGTTCACGGAATCCCAAGTCCGATCCGGTCCGGCTCGGTCCAGTCTGAAACTCACTGTGCCGTGGGTCACGTGTCGAACTGGACTTAGATTTTTACCCTTAGGTCCGGTCTCGGCCCACTCGACAGCTCTACTCCTAGCTATGGCATATTTTCATAGAGCAATAGCCCGTGTACTTGGAAAACTTTTGATGCAAAAATTGTTCAAGCACCAGGTGCCTTAGTGCAATGCCATGACTGCTTTTCCCATAACGGACACTGACCTAGGAGTGTGGTTGGGGGCAGCTGCAGTTCTATAGTATGACACACTATTTGTAGTGTTGACTGCACACTTATAGTGCAGTTCATAGTACTATGGGGTTGGGGGCAGCTGCAGTTTTGATAAATGAAAATATGTATTATATCAGTTATGATTTTTATAGTACGGTTAATTTTGCATGTAATGATTTATATGATAGCTTATGTCAATTTTGCAGAAGTTTCTAGAAATGGATATGAATTACTATCTGCGTCATCGTTCGTGGATGTACAACCGTCATCCTGATGACATGTGCGGTGTGCGGGATGAATTCATTGAGGGTGTACAGCAGTTCCTGCAGTTCGCAAAGGCGTTCCCTCAATACATGGACGGTACCAAAATTAAGTGTCCGTGTGTGAGATGTCGCAACAGGAAATATCATCCTGAAGTGGAAGTTACATATCATTTATACTCGAAGGGCTTTACGCCAAATTACTATCAGTGGACCGCGCACGGAGAACTTGTATCTCTAGCATCGGAGTCGGAGCCCTATGTGGAGCCGTATATGGATGTCCAAGACCACGATGCTTACGACGACGGGTTGGTGAACATGGTTTATGATGCTGCGGGGCCTAGTTTCAATCCTGACAATTATGATGCGGCGGGACCTAGTTTCAATCCCGACAATTATGATGCAGCTGAGGAGGCACCGAATGCCGATGCTGCAAAGTTTATGGAGTTGCTTGAGAATGCAAGGACTCCACTATATCCTGGTTGTGAGGATCATTCACCGTTGGAGGTGGTTACAAGATTATTGAGCATCAAGTCCGATTTTAACATGTCGCAAGAATGCTATAATCGAGTGCTCGATTTGATTATAGAGATCTTGCCCGAGGGTGCAAAGTTGCCTAAAGACTTCTATCGATCTAAGAGGATGGTGAGATCGCTTTGGATGGGATACGAGAAAATCGATGCATGTCGCAACGGGTGCATGTTGTACTACAAAGACGACAAGGATGAAGATGCGTGCAGATTCTGTGGTGCTGATCGCTACAAGGCCACTGTTAGAGGAAAGTCTGTCGGTGCAAGGAAGCCTACCGATTCGATGCACTACTTGCCTTTGACGCCGCGGTTGCAGCGGTTGTTCATGGTTAAGGAGACTGCAGAAAACATGAGTTGGCACAGGCGAAAACAGATCGAAGGAGTATTGGATCATCCATCCGATGGAGAAGCATGGAAGCACTTTGATCGAGAGTATCCATATTTTGCCGAGGAAGCGCGTAATGTCAGATTGGGGCTCTGCTCTGACGGTTTTACCCCATTCGGACTTTCGGGCTCCCAGTATTCGTGTTGGCCTGTGATCGTCACTCCGTACAATCTACCGCCTTGGATGTGCATGAAGACTCCGTATATGTTCCTAACCGTTATTATCCCGGGTCCGAACAATCCGAAGAGGAACATCGATGTGTATTTACAGCCTTTGATAGATGAGTTGAATCAGCTGTGGGAAGTCGGTGCCAACACGTACGATGTTTCTAGAAAGCAGAATTTTCAGATGAGGGCAGCACTTATGTGGACCATCAACGACTTTCCGGCCTATGGAATGTTATCGGGATGGAGCACCCATGGTCGTCTCTCATGTCCGTATTGCATGGACCGTTCTCAGGCTTTCCGTTTGAAACACGGAGGCAAACCGTGCTTCTTCGATTGTCATCGACAATTTTTGCCGAACGATCATCCGTACCGGAGGAATCGGAATGCTTTTCGTGCGGGAGTTGTGGAGAAGGCCAATCCACCGCCAAGGTGGCCCGGATGCACGATATGGAAAGAGGTAAAAGATTTACCAAGTGCTATCCAAGAGCCTGCTAAGGGGTACAAGTGTGACGGATTTGGTCGCACCCATAACTGGACGAAGAGGAGTATATTCTGGGATCTGCCATATTGGAGCACCAATCTGATCAGACATAACCTTGATGTCATGCATATCGAGAAGAATGTGTTTGATAACATAATTAATACTATAATGGATATAAAGGGGAAGATGAAAGATAATCCGAAGGCGAGGTTGGACTTAGAAGACATATGTAGACGTCCTGCATTGCATTTGATAGAGGAGGGGAATGGAAAGTTAAAGCAACCTAAGTCAGTTTTCTCACTGGATAAAGAGGATAAAGGTAGACTTTGTAGGTGGATTCAGGGTCTAAAGTTTCCAGACGGGTACGTGTCGAACTTGAAAAGATGCGTCGACCTCAAGGAGAACAAACTAGTAGGTATGAAGAGCCACGATTGTCACGTATTCATGGAGAGGTTAATTCCGATTGCATTTCGGGAATTCTTACCGCAGGTCGTTTGGGACCCATTGACAGAGCTGAGCATATTCTTCAGAGATCTTTGTTGTACTAAGTTGCTCGTCGATCGTCTAGAAAAGCAAGAGAGGGACATTGCGGTAACACTATGTAAGCTCGAGAAGGTGTTTCCTCCTGGATTCTTCGACTCTATGGAGCATTTGCCAATTCATCTTTCCTATGAGGCACGTGTTGGCGGTCCTGTCGGTTATCGGTGGATGTACCCCTTCGAGCGCCATCTGAATCACCTAAAGAGAAAGATGAAAAATAAGGCACGGGTTGAAGGCTCTATTTGTGAAGCTTATGTTCTCGAGGAGATTACAAACTTTTGCTCGACGTATTTCAATCCGCATGTTGCTACTAATAGGACGAAAGCTCCCAGAAACGACGACGCATATCAGGAATCTAATGATGCAATACTCAAAGTATTTAATGCATCCGGAAAGCCCTCGGGAAAAATGAAGAAGAGATATTTGAATGACGATGAGCTAAGGGCTGCTCAATTGTATATATTACTCAATTGCGACGAGGATGAAGTGGAGAAGCTAGAGGGGTAAGTAATTAACGTCCACGTTTACATCATCTCAATGTAATAGTATAAGATACTATTATGCTACTAATCAGCAGTTGCTTCATTGTTTTTCAGCACATATAATGATGAGTTGAGGTCGGTTAGGCCCTACATAACAGACGAAGAAGTAGAACAAGATATGAGATGCCATTTTCCTTCTTGGTTGAGCGCATATGTAAGATGCTTGGTAATTACTTTTTATTTCTGCACTTGCAAAACAAATAACTTACTATCGCTACTTTGGTATTTAGGTCGATCGTCTAATATCACCTGAGACTGAATCTATTAGGACTCTAGCCAAGGGACCAATTACTGCCGTAAAAATATGGCCAAGTTTCTGTGTGAATGGGTTCAGGTTCAAGTCAACAAATGCTCCTATTAGAGACAGCTTTC
This sequence comes from Iris macrosiphon, assembly GCA_036927795.1. Taxonomy (NCBI): domain Eukaryota; kingdom Viridiplantae; phylum Streptophyta; class Magnoliopsida; order Asparagales; family Iridaceae; genus Iris; species Iris macrosiphon. The sequence goes on along the minus strand of JAYESA010000002.1, from coordinate 31,984,781 downwards.
TGGATCTTGATTCCACGAAAAATAGTGGTTTGTGTATCAAATCTTCAAACTACAAAGACGTCAATCCGGGCAATGATTTTTTTGGCATCTTACGAGAGATTGTGGAGTTGACATATAATTATGGCCCAGAACCTGCTAATATCGTGCTATTCAGGTGTGAATGGTTCGATCCGATTCAAGATCAAGGTTGGAAAATTGACAAGCATGGCCTTGTGGATATAAACTACAAGTGTAGATATCAAGGCTACGAACCATTTGTCCTATCAAGTCAGGCTCAGCTCGTGTACTTCGCAACTTATCCTAGACGGGGGACAGCGAGGTCGGATTGGTGGGCAGTATGCAAGACTAAAGCTAGAAATACCTTTGACATTGACGAAATAGCTTATCAGGAGGACGATCTACCTCTTGTAACAAATATTGTAGATGTGGACTCAACGGAAGTTACTCATTACACGAGTAATAATGTAGAAGATGTAGAATTATCCGGAGAGGACGACGAAGTAGATGAAAGTGAAGACGAGGAAGAGGAAGAGCAGGACGAGGAAGGCGAACAAGATGAATTTTCTGAAGATGATTGAAAATATAAAATATTCCATGTAGAATGTAACTATATTTGGACTATAAATATTGCATGTAGAAGTAGATGTTGACATTAACGAATATATGTATTATATTTTGACTGTATAATACTTTGAGATATGTATCACATTCCGACTGTAGAATGTAGTATATATTTGTGTTTCTCTATATTCATCATATGTTGTTATCAGATATGACAGGACGACGCGGAGGATTCGGCAGGTCCCGAGGTAGACAGAGTGCCACTCCGGTACTGCCTACTGTTGGTTCCGGATCATCGTCGCCCAGTACTCCAGTATATCGAGCAGCCACATCTTCGACTGCGACGACGTTGCGTGGCATCACTCCTGGGACGAGTAGTTCCAGGCGTGATAGTACTCCCTCGTCCAGCGTTCCTCCTGCTGACGGAAGCATGGAGACAGATGAGCATGTAGAGGAGGTCGTGCCGACGTTGTCCCAGCATCAGCAAGATCCTCCATGCGCACCACCGGAGGAGACGAGGACAGAGATTTGGGCCGACGGTACAAAGTAAGTCAATTAGATGGTTTAATATATATTTGTGTTTCTCTTTATTCATCGTATATTGACTTTTTCAGTAATCTAAATTATTATTTCTGTATAGATATCGTCCATCGTCGGTTCAGAGACGCCTGGGCCAATTTCTGAGAAACAACTACGGTGGCCCTTGGATCAACTATTCGGAGGCTCCGGAGGAGAGGAAGGCGTTCTGGTTTGCGCACTTCCAGGTAAAAATATATTAAATAAATCCTCTAATTTATGCATATTCGTGATGCTAACTTAATGAATTATTTATTGTAGCAAACGTATTTTTATCCTCCGTACCGGGCCGAGTTGATCGAGCGGCTCTTTCCTACCGTTGCCGCCAAGCTTATCCGAGATGCTCTGGATGACCAGAAGGCTCGTGATCGTGCTGGAAAACCGATCCAAGGTTGGATCACGCCTGAGCAGTGGACTGCGATGAGGGCTAGATTCGACGATCCGAGCTACAAGGAAAGGTCTAAGAAGGCCAAGGCGGCTAGGCAGAATGCTGCCAAGTGGTGTGGTGGCTCGATTCCGATGACGGAACATTTCCGTCGTTTGGTATGTTTTTTCTTTTAAAATATATTATTTTAATATAAGTACCATAAAATGGTACTTGGAATAAATATTTAAGTTTAGTAATAAAAAATATATTTTTAACAGGTACAGAGGGGTGAGGATGCGAACATGGTGACCGTCTTCTTGGCCACCCATCGCAAGGACGGAAATCTCATTGATGAGAGGGCCTCACAGACCTATGTAAGTATTACTTTACTTTGTGTTTATTTTAATATAACTTAGGCAATTATTGAGTTTCCAAACCTTTTCTAGGCCGAGTATCTTAGGCTTCGTGAGCGGGCGACTGCTAGTGCACCTACACCTGGAGAGGCTGGTGCTTCGTCGCAGCCCGGTCCATCTCCGTCGGCGGACGACCTGTGGGTGACCGCAGCTGGTGGTCTCCAGAGGGGTACGTACTACGGTACGGGCTCCTATGGCGCCCTGGTTGCGACGCAGTCATCTAGGGCCTCCCCGACAGCTGTGCATTCCACACACCCCTCGCAGTCGCAGCCCTCGCAGTCGTCGTCCAGAGTCCAGGAGGCCGTCCAGGAGGCCGTTGACCGTCAGATTGCGTCTCTCCGTGACGACTTGCTGCGAAGTATGGAGGACCAGTCCCGGTCCCAGCCGCAGGCGGACGATCCGATGCTTATCGCACGATTGGATATGCTCGACCGCAGCATGACGGAGCTACGAGAATTGACAAATGATATTAGAGCCTCCAATGATCGCAACATCATGGAGCTGCAGGCGTCACAGCTATCGATGGGCGAGAAGCTGACGAGGATGCATGCGTCACAGCTATCGATGGGCGAGAACCTGACGAGGATGCAGGATTCAATGGGTGATAGCAGTACGAGGTTGTTATCTATCCTGGATTCTTACAACCAGCGACTCGCAGATTTGGAGCGGGCACGGCCGCCACCGACGTCACTGCCTTCTCCATCGACATCGGTGTCGATTCCACGGGACGAGTATGAGGAGTTGTTATCCTTGAAGCGCGCCGCTGGTCAGCCTCCTGCAGATCCGTAGTAGTCTAGTTATTATTATTATTATTTATGAATTATTGGTACTTCAACAATAGACATGATGTATGATGCTTCTTGTATTGATACTTTTAGTTAATTTAATTGGATTATATAGTTATCCACATTTAATTGGATTGATACTTCTTGTGGTCTTTAATTTAATTGGATAATATAGTTAAATCATGTTGGTGTGTATGATGAAGATGATGTAAAACTGCAGGGAATCACAATGTTTGATTCTGGGAATTTTTTTTTAATTTTTTTTAAAAATTAGCGACGTTATTAGCGACGTTTAGCGACGTTTAGCGACGTTAAATTACGTCGCTAATTACGTCGCTAATTAGCGACGCCGTAAAACGTCGCTAATAACGTCGCTAATAACGTCGCTAATGACGTCGCTAAACGTCGCCAATTGCTGACATGGCAGTATAGCCAGGTCATTAAAGACGTCGGTGTAACGTCGCGATAGATGTCGCTAATCAGCGACGTTTAGCGACTTTTCTAAACGTCGCTTTTTAGTGACTTGGCGTCGCAAAACGTTGCTAAATTTAGCGACACATTAAAGTCGCTAAAAAACGTCGGTATAGCGACGTTTAGCGACGTTTTTTGTATTAGCGACTTGGTATTTTCCGACTTCTTTAAAACGTCGCTAATTACGTCGCTAAACCTAATTAGCGACGATTTTTGGTTATTTAGCGACGTTTTTAGACGTCGCTAATTTGACTTTTTCTGGTAGTGGGGCTTCTTCGATCGTGCAGGCATCGCGTGCTCAGGTGCAACGAGTGATGGGTCGAGGTGAGTCTCCGGTGGTCGTATAGGCTGGTCGTCGTTGGCTGGTGAGTGCAGGAGGCTGCAGCAGGTTCAGGTGCAGTCGGGTTCGGCTTCAGCGGGGAGATGACAAGGTGGAGGGTGGTGCCTTGTGGAGGAGAATAGCTAGTTGGCTGGGTTCACGGTGGTCCAGGCGGAGGGATGGTGAACTCCGGCGAGGGGAGTCTCTGGTCGAGGGGTTAAAGGAAGGGGATGGGTGAATAGGGAAGATGGGAAGGTCGGCTGGGGATTAGTTTTTAGGTTGAAGGAATTAAAGAAAAGGAAGAATAATATTTATATATATATAGTGTTGGGTTGACCTAAAATTGGCTTGGTCAAACCCTTAGAAAAAGGGCTTCTCATGTAGGATTTCAAGGGCTATGATTTTCTAGATTCCAAATGGATGGCTAGGATTGTATTTTGTTCAAAATTTGGAGGGCTATGGTTTAAGGAGGTTGATATTGAGTTACACACTCCCAAAAATTATAAAAAAAATTACATGAAGGAGAAATAGGTTTCTTCATGTGTTGTATCCAATGGGGTGGACACCTTAATGCACCTTTGCATAAAAGTGCCCAACAATTGGAAAATTACACAAAGTTGGGTTTATGGTTTAATTTAATTAAAATAAATATAATTGGTGTTCTAAAATTAATTAGAAGTATATGGGGCTAAAATTAAGTGGGACACAAGTGTCATAAATAAAGAAGACTCAGAATAGAATACTACCCTAATTTGGGTTGCTCAAAATGGGTTGAGATTATGTCTCCAATTTCGATTGGAACGCACAAGGATACAAAGTTGGATTTATATTGAACTAAATATAGTCGTTTGCGACGAATATTGTGCGACTAAAATAAAGCACATCATGGCATAGTTATTAGTCACACAAGGATCAAAATAAAAGTTTGGCACGTCTAGGACAAGGGTATAAAATTAGTTGGAAGGCAGTGGCTAGTGTAGTGCTCTAATAATCGAAGCAACGGTAAAGTGCAACAATCAAATAAAATCACAGCAATTTAAATATAGATAATTATCATGCAATCATTTACACATTAAATTATGAAAAGACAAAAATACCCCTATTCTGAAATGTGGTAGTGACACGGAACTACTTTCTTGGGCTTGTGTCTCTCCCGGTGCTGGCGCTGATGATTGCGCTTGTGCTATTCCTTCAAAAGAAGGTAATTTACATCAGGTCATAATGTATTATGGACTCATTATATGAACGTTATCTCATTTTGGCCTAACGAGTTCAAGAGTCCGCATAGTGATTTGATCGCTAAAGGAACTTTTCTAATACTAGGGGCAAAGGAACTTGAAGCTGTGCTCTGATACAAATATGTCATGCTCCGATTCTGTAAAATCGATAGTCATCCCCCAAGCATGACGTCGTGCGGGCCTAGGTTGCGCACTAGCGAGCACATATTCAGAGTACGTAGATAAATTGAAACGCAAGTTCAGACATGGAAAAGTTATTTTTTATTGATAATGAACATCTATTATAAACTCTTGAATGAGTCATAAGGTTGCCGCATAGGCTTATAAAATATTGACACAAAATGAGATATTTGTCTTGTACATTACATCCCTTTACTAAACTTTAAAATAACAGACCTCCAGGCGGGATGATGGCTTTTCCTCTAAGCTACATTGAGTTCAGTTTGCTAGCTCTTGGCTTTAAAATGCTTCAAAAGATGGCGCGATCAGGACGTGCCGACAGCTGGACTGGATTGGGAAGACGACTTCAGCTCCTCGCTCGGATCTCCTTAGTGCGGGAAACCTGTTTCAACGAGGGTCAGTACATCGAAATGTACTAGTGAAGGCGAGCTAACCCAACTATATCAATTAACACATTATTCAAATGAAGTATGTATATTATTTGTGGTCTTTCTATCTTGCCTTAGTTTATTTTACTAGCAAGCAGTATATGGAATTTACTGAATGAACTTGCCACCGTTCGGTGATATTTACCTGCCCGTCTGAACTACCTGCACAATACTTACCATGTCCTTCCCTGCCACGAAGACACAAGTTAGTTTGCAACATGTTTAAATATTCGAAGGGATCACTGGCATAATGCTACAAGGGACGGGTTATAGTCTCGAGACAAGAATGATATGTAACGCAGGTGGCGAGCCCCGCTACATAGCACTCCGTCCATGACAAACGACTATACTAAATTTTTTGCCCGGATCGGATCGGTCCCAATGCCCTGGCGACCGTCCGCGAAATCCAAAAGCCTTGTGCACAAGTTTTTCGTGATCAAACGACGTTCATATTGAGTTAAAGATTCATGCAGTTGAGGCAACACGAGTACAAGACAAGTAGTATTGCATGATTCATTTTGCATAGTCTCCCTGAACAATTTATTGTATAGCAAGGCATGTTCCATACTTAGCACAATTTATAGAAGAAATGTACATTCTAACTAAAATTGAACCATAGGAAGAACATTAAAAATGAACTAGCATGCAATAGGTAACCGTTCACAAGTTGATTGACAAGCATAATAATTTAAGTATATTCCTTTTTATCTTGACATCTTTTAGTTATTACTCGGTATCGTTTGATCGGGGCAAGCAAGAATACAAGATTTTAGATGTGAAGACTTGGAAGAAGGGTCAACTGAATCGAATATAAGCCACTCACAAGTTGGTTGGGGAAGGAAAGGAAAGAGGTGCTTCAGGACTCCGCTAGCGCGTCGCCTACTGCTCGTTCACCTGCATTGCCACGAACAGCTGATCAATACCTCTTCTATTCTTTCCAATCTTGTAATTGAAGTTCAATTCAACGAACGAAAGCAATGAAATCCATCAAAATTGTTCAAGAAAATGAAAGCAAATATGGAAACCAACTCAAAGCACGAAAGCAACAAAGCGACAGCAAAAACTAGGCAAAAAAACTTGCAGCGGAGAGGTCCCTCCTAACTTTGCCGCTAAGTCGATCCTAGGGCACGGTCCATTGAATATGGGAATCGATTCTGAAGAAGCAAATCCATAACGAGGATGGGTTCTTGTTTTAATCTATCCCGATCGAACAATACCGTCTTGTATTTCTTAGTCGCGCTCCCCGAATAGGGGGAACGGGGAACCACAATAAGGCCTTGTTCCTATTCGCCAATGGACGCTTACATGGCATCAATAAGTGGTCCGTAGCCCTGGAAAGACTTGATCAACGTTACTTGAAGCAAAGCCGAAGCTTTATCTATAGAGAAAGATATGTTCTTCTCCAAGACATTGGATACTCCTCACCTCAAGATCATGTAGAAAGTCTTAACATAAATTGTGGCGTACCCATCCCGATCAGTTTAAGACGATTAGGTCATTGGAGTCATCGTAAGTGAAGGCCCTACCGGCAACGAAGTTGTGGCGGTCATGGGAACAGCTGACATAAAACAATGAAACAAGTTAAGTAAACAGGCTTTGAAAAAAGAAAAAAAAGGTTCATGTTTATCGTCTACCTGGGGGAGCGAGCGGGGACACAATGATTGATTGTTGTTCTACTACTATTTTATCGATAACAGATGATGCTTCGGTTGACAGTTGCCCTATTAGAGAGGAGCCTAGCTAGGAGGATAGTGTTCATTTCACATTCATTGTGTCCAATTTGGTAGAGTTTTATTGGGATCCGACTCCCAATAGGTAAAATTTCTTTTCCTACAAATTTCTATGTTAGAAATTCAAATTGAACACATAGGAACCTACCAATAGTTAGATCCAACCTCATAGGTGGTAAATTTGGTGGTAGAGAGCATTTTCCTAGTAGATTCATATATTTTTACAGGTCATTTGGTGGAATTACGAATTTGTATCCACCAAGTGTTTGTGTGGTGTTCCCATGAGAAATTTGGTGTCTATTGTGGGTTGTGTTTGTGTTCTAGTGTCCACAATTGAATATTTATAGTACATATCATGATACATCATGATACATATAGGTGGATTTGATAATTTGGGTGTATTGTGACTTTGTGTTAATTTCTCTCAATTGCACTATATTTAACTATCATATATATATATATATATATATATATATATATATATATATATATATATATATATATATATAATAATTAATTAATTGTTATGTATAACAAATTCTACAAGTAGATTTAGCAATAATAAACAAAACCTAATAGATATACGATATAACCAAGTATATGTACGATAAATAAATAAGTGGGTATACAAATTCATTCCTATAACAGAAAAATTTGTTGACTCGATAGGCTTGCATATATTTTAAAATATATAAAATAAGAATAAAGACTAACTTAAATCCCAGAATATATCCACCAAATCTGAATTAATTTAAAAACATATGTTTAAAATCTAAATTGTAATCCTACAGTACCATAGCCTAAGTATGATATATATACACATAGATTATTTCTTTAAGATATAATAAATCATATGACTAGGAATCCTATCCAATAGATGTATAGTAAAGTTCAACAATAGAAACTCAGATAAGAACTCATGAATTGAACTTGCAATAAGGATATATATAATAAATGGACAAAATTTTCAGTTTATTCCTTTCTATTTTTGCATTTAGATCTTTTAAAAAAGTCAAAAAAGTAAAATAGATGTAATACAACGGTTGTAAATTGTAAGAGTTCCTCTAGAAATTTTGTATATAGTACTATATATATATATATATATATATATATTGTTTTGTTTTTGTTTTGTTTTTGGAAGACGTAATTTTCTTACACTCCTGATCCGAAGGACTACAAACTCGGTACGAAAAGGAGGCTCGAACTAGCAACCTCCTGGGTAATATGTATCGGTCTTAATCACTATACTAGACGTCATATATATATATATATATATATATATATATATATATATATATATATATATATATATCGCACACCAAGTTAAACCAAGCAAAACATATATAATGAAATCCAGGACAATAGCTTATGCAAACACAAGTGTCGTGAACGAGATCATGTTTCAGTTGTACGAGTTATACAGATTATCTAGACATGTTACAAAGAATGTTCAAGTGTTCAATGGATTGCTTAGGTTGTTCAGTAAGTATATATATATATATATATAGAGAGAGAGAGAGAGAGAGAGAGAGGGGGGGGGGGGGGGGAGGGGGCAGTTAGACCTCTTCTGCTTCATAAATATCTCTGTTAAACCGTTCCTCCTCTCTAGCTAACCGAAGAGTGCGTCATGAGACCCATCAGCCCAACCACAGCCTCCGTCTGCTCCACCGCATCGGGTCCACGTCAGCGCTTGCTCTCCCCGACACCGAGTGAAATCTTGTCGCATCCGACTTCCCGATGGAAGCACCCGCTGAACGACGAGTCTTCCGATACTGCACTCTCGCAACAAACTCTTGTAGAGGTAATATTCGGAACCCATCAAGTAACAGTTTTCCCAAAACAAAAATGAAGAGAAAAGAAAAAGAAAACTAAGATACGAATAAGAGAGCACACATAGAATGGTATAATCTAACACAGTAAAGAGTATCTAAAGATTAGTTAGGACACTATGGATGAAAATAGTAGGAAAGAACCACTGTTCACGTGTAATCTAATAGGAGGAAAGCCACATGTTACATACATGGGGGGTTTAGGTCAAGTCCAGTTCTATTTTGTTTTGTGTCAATTTTGTTGTGCTAGCTCTAAAATTATTATTATAAAATTTGTACTTTGTTCAAATCAATTTTATTAGTAAAACACATTTAGTGTATTAAAATAATAATAATAATATGATGGAGGAAGCAACAGCCGAACTAGAAAGGAAAGGGAAGAAACAAAGTTCATAAGGTAATTGTTCTATTTAACCTTCCATAGTTTTAGTAATTTCATATTTAACCTTAAACACTGAATCAATATATATAAAAATATAAGATTAGTGGGTCTCTCTCTCATGATTATAAGGAGTATACAACAACTGAACGTTGAGGAGAGGAGAAAGAATATGATAAATTGACATGGGACCCTAAATGATTAGATAATTTGTAACTAGTCTTATACTCTCTCTCCTTTTTTTATATGTTATACAAAGTTAGACTATTTCAACATTTTTTTTTAAGTACTATTAGTTTTAATTATAATATTAATATAAGCAAAGTTGTCATTAAATTTTACTATTGAAAACCTAGAGTATATAGTAAACTACTATTTAATAGTAAATTGGTAAAACGTTCACCTTAGCCCTCTGGAAATAGGTATAACTTATATAAATAAATAACGAATTCATTGGTTATATTATAATATAAATTTATCTTTATATAATAGCCTTTCTTTGAAATTATTTAGGCTATTGACCAAGATCGTTGTACCCGCAAGCTCAGCACAACATTGGGCATAAGCAGGCAAGTATACATTACCAATTTTTACAGTTTAATTCGTGCATGCCTCTTTTCATGTTGTTATATTCTTACTTGTTTCTTGCTCGTCATATCATGTTATGGTTATCACATGCCTCTTGTACACGTACCACGACACATGTCTATTGCTTGTTTCATATGTTTATTTGTCACCATATCTTCCACTTGTCTCATACTAGTTCCGTAATATGGTTTGCTTGGTTCATAATTTCTGTTATACGTGACTTGTTGTTTCCTTGAGTTTGTCTTGACCCATGTTCATTAGAAGAGATCATTTACTAGATATTTGCCTATGTTATCTCTAGGACATGGAGTATCCCATGGTATTACGGTAATAGAGACTTTGACAACATCTCTAGGAGTGGGAGTGTTCTATGGCATTACGGTGTTAGAGACTTGTTATTTCATCGATAATAGAGTTTGTCTTCCATCTCAAGATTGGGAGCGCCCAATGGCGTTACGGTATTGAGATATGTTCTTATCAGGAGCATCCTATCGTGTTATGGTATATTGATTCCTTATTGATTGTACATCCTTTGTAGTAGTTGCTTGTATTATTTGTCTATATTTCTGCATGATTACTGTACTTTTTGGCATGTTTATATGTATCTTGTTACGTCCCACTGAGGACATGGTTCATTTTTAGGTTATTTCTGAACTAACGTAGTAGAGTAGATAGATGGATTTTGATTGTGTCTCCATTTAGGTATCGCTAGTGGTATTTTTATCATTCTTCCGTCTTCTATATTTTATGATGAGATCTTCGGCTGTATAGCCTAGTTTTGTAAGCTTTGTTCTTGTCATGAGCTTGTTCATATAGTTGTATTAAGGTCTGGCCAACTTATTTGTCTTTCTTGGTATTTGTATTCATGTGGCATCGATGTATTATTGTCTGATCAGTATTAATTAATGCACTTGGTTTCCACGTGAGATTATATTTTGTAGATTGAGATATAGTTGACTTAACATTTTAGATAGATATACTTGCCCTCTAGCCAGCATATACGTATTCGAGTTGGGCTGGAGTCCACTTGATACTGGCCATTGCCACGTACTCTAGTCCTACGTATTTTGGGAGTGGAGCATGACAGTTTTGGCTTGGTATCATGGTGGTGGTGGTGTAGGAATTGGATATCATAGAGTATCTTGGTGCACCATGGTGTAGTGTGATACTAGAGTATCATGAGTACATGTGAAGTATTTGATGGTTGGTTGTGTATGTGTTTGTGCTAGTGTTGTTGGTGAGGGGAGAGTTTAATGTGGTTTAGAGTGCTTTGCATTTGCTAGTGGTTGGATATTAGATGATGTTGCCATCACATAATTGAAAGTCTTGCTAACTTTTATAATTAGTGAATTACAACAAAAAAATGTTCAAAAAAGTCCTAATACTAAGAACTCTAAGTACAAAGAGAAGAGAATCTGGAAAAGTGTGACGATGAAGATCAAGTTTTGCAGCTAACTCCTTTACTCCTTTGATGATCGACCAATGAAGGGAAATTGCTAAGTCACTGCTCACTGGCAAGAAGGACAATAATTGGACTCCAAGTCTCGTACTTTCAACTAGACAAAATTCGACGTTTGGAAAGCACGTCCATGTTTTTTATAGCCATTTGCACTGAAATGGACATGCACACACATATCCTAAAGAGTCACTATTTTTAGTCTACGTGCGCATAATCTTGGTTGCCGCTTGGCTTCCTTAACCGAATGTAGTTGTAACCGTGTGCACATATCGCGGTTCAGCTGTCACGTGGCACGAGTTAGGGGAAAATGCTGCTAAAATCTTGGAGAGCGTATACGTAATCTGAGATATTACTCCCGTTGCATGCATGACCCGGTCAAATTGATGCCTGGTATGCGTTAGCAGTTGAGGATCCCACGAGAACTCTGCCGCATAAAGATTCATGGGAATGCTGCTGCATGAAGGCTCAGCCGCACGAAGGTTCATGTGAATGCTGCCGCATGGAGGCTCCGCCTCATGAAGGCACGTGGGAACGCTACCGTATGAAGCCTTGTCATTTTAGAGACCTGTGGCACTGCACGTCTATGACTGACAAAAGTGATAATATCGTAAGCACTGACGTTCGCCGTCTATATCGATTATGAAGCACTTGGAGCAATTAATGCTCTGTCAAAGTTACATATGTGGCTGTTTCACCTTTGACACATGCTCTCAGGGTCGCTGCCTGTGTCGCATAGATGAGACTTGATTTCTTTTGGTTTGGATGGCGCATGAGCTTCATGCCGTATAGTTGTTTAAGCTTTGAGTGTATGCAACATGACTCCTTTGAATCATGCTATTGTAGTTTGGGTGCATGGATTTAAATTTTTTCATGCTTCTACAAGACCACATTCAAAGTTTTTAAAACTTGAATAAGATTTGAAATGCTTTAAAAAGAAGCATGGATGATCTTGCTCTTGACGCATAAATATTCTTGCCACATAGACAAAGTTGCCGCATAGACGAAGTTGCTAGGCTGTCAAATCTTGTAGATAAAATCCATCTCGATTCCTGAGCGCACGTTGCAGGATTCGAAGCATCAGTTCGCTTCAGGATTCGAAGCATCAGTTCGCTTCAGTCACACCGTTTCCAGGTTTGATATTTCTTGAATTTTTATATTCAAATTTATTTTCTGATAATGTATTTCTGTTGTATTTGCATGATGGTTCCTTTCATTTATATTTTTTTTGTCTAGAGAGACTACCCGAGACCAGTAGAATATCTATTGTCATTGTCATAGCCCAGTTTAGGACCCGCATTTAGACTGGACACCTGGTTTTGTTCATCTTGGTTGAACCCATGGCTAAACCATCCCCCTCTCCCCTTATATATATATATATATATATATATATATATATATATATATATATATATATATATATATATATATATATATATATATATATGAGTTTTTTCTCTCTCCTCCCTTTCATTCTTTATTTTAATCTTTCTTCATTTTTCTTTCTTCTTGCTCTCCCCCTAGACCGAACCCTAACCTAGATCCATGATCATTATGTGACATATAATTTGGGGTGCCTCTTTACTTTTATGTATAATATACTCTTAAAATTGTTGTTGATGGATTGAGATACTAGGAATTATCGGCCTTAGTACTGACGTCATAGCATGCTAGCGTCCAACTATTTGTCTTCTAGACAACTTTAGCATATTGTGACTTACTTCGATATTCTACAAGGTGTGGTTGGCCATGTCAATCCTTATATTTACTGAGTATTCTGGGTGTGGGACGTGACAAGGTTTTAGTGGTGGCCTATGAAGGTCTATTTTTCAGACTTGTGGGGGGGTCATCTTTTTAGAATCTCAATCATTTACTTATCTTCGATTGCACTCAACTTGAACCTGTACCTTCCCATTTTTCTTGAATTAAAAATTTGCTCGAGATGAGTATTCCATTCCCATCCCTTGCTGATTGCCTTTTGTCTTTATCATTCGGGGATACCCCACCTGCTCCTCCTTCTGAGGGTTCCATGTCACGTCCCAGTCCCAAAAATATGTAGGACTAGGACACGTAAGCATGCCAGTCGCATGGATATGGCAACTCCAATATATGGAAACCAAATCCATACGTACGCTGTAATATGAATATATAATCCACAAGTGGTATAAAATGTAATACAAGTCACAGGGTAAAATCTAAATCTCATCCACCAAAATTATATAGAAATAAATAACCAGTATCTATGAAACTAGATTTCAATAAGAAGTATCTAAGGATGATAGTTGGATGAAAATAAATCCACTACCAACTCGAATATAAGAGCAAATAAAATATGAGTACAACACCACAACACAATATAAGAATACCAGCTATCCATCACAGCTCGAAGAGAAGACATCCTCAGATCACATGTAACCATCCAAATCTGCGCTCCTGCAAATACTCAAGAAAAGATACACCTGGCAGAGGACCAGGTCCTCAGAGGGACGTAACAAGATACAGAAAATACGAGCCAATTTGAATACAGTAAACATGCATATGGTTTAAAAATAGATAAGTACGCTGTACAAGACAATCTATATAAATGCAAATAAGGACAACTTTTCGACGTATGGGCAAGGGTAGTCTACTCGATCTAAGCCTCATAACTCACACACCCGTCTAGAACATCAGAAATCGACATACCTCTGGGGTAGCGACCAGCGCGACTCTACAGAAATCGACATACCTCTGGGGTAGCGACCAGCGCGACACACGCCCGTACTGCGAACTATATACTACGGTTTACCAGAGTGGTTAAAAGCCCATACGCCTAATGATTGTCCTCCCATGATACTAGGTGCCATGTGTGTGTCAACATATCTAATACATAGTAATGACTGGAGAAAAACTACACATGCAAGAACTATACAGAAATGAAATAAATAAAAAGAAATGTAAATAGCATGCAAAGTACTGTAAACAATTTGGCAAGGTATCTTGCCTGGGGTCCTGCTGCTGGTATGAATCAGAGTCCAAGTCACAAGTCCAAATAGCCTATGTATTACAAATTTATCACGTCAAAAGATAATTTATTTTAATTTATTTAATTCTAGAATAATTACTCTAAAATTCTATTTTAATCTTATTATTCTGATTTTTATGTTAATTCCTAAATTTTGTCCAAAGAAACTGAATTTTATCAACTCGAGACTCATGGCACGCAAATCGAGGCGATCTGTTGACCAAAAAGTTAACCGATACAAACTCGACTTTCATGCATGATTTCCTGTAGATTTCAGCATCAAAAATATACTAGAATTTACGGCTCGTCTGAATTCAAATTCGTTTGGAAATTATGGCACATACAAATTTTGTATTGTGCACCGATGGTTAAATTTTAACCTAGAAGTTCTACAGAATTAACAGTATATAAATACTTTGAAATAAATTCTAAAAAATATATATGTCGATGATCTTGACATTAGCTTTCCGAAACTTTAAACGGTTCGTGATTCTGATTCCTGGTTCTCCCGGAATCGCGAAAACATCGAAACACGTCTATTTTCGGATATGCTGTGCTCTACGAATTTTCCAGAATTTAATACTCATAATTTCGTAAAAAAATTTATATAATCAGAAATCTAACCTCAATATAGTTTTAACAAAAAAAACTGGAGCGCGTTTGGAGTCCGGAGTTAGGAGATATCGCATTTTTAATTCGTCATAACTAGTAGAAAATTAGGCTGAATTTATGACGAATTTTGACTATTTTTGGACGAAAAAGAGAGGAATTTGGGGAAAAAAATATGAAGGATGAGGTATTTATAATGGTGGACACTACTTAATTAAATACGACTAGGATTGGTTAGTTTGGATAGGATTATGATGAATTTAAATAAGGATATGATATACATTAAGTTGTATTCCTAGTAGGTTCATGATTTAAATTAATTTAAAGTAGAGTTTGAATCTATCTCAATAATTTATAATCTTGAATATAATTAAATATAATACAAATAATTTATAAAATCTTATTAATATCTATTAACACTAAATTAGCATCTATCTAATATTAAGACTATATATATCCAAATAAATCCTAATTAATTTTAAAAATCTAAAATAACCTAAAAATGATTCTAAATAAATATTTATATAAGTAAATATATCAAGAAATTCATTTGCTAATTAAATAACAGAATACTCTATAGAAATTCAATACCTATAATAATATAAAATATACACAAAATATCTATTTTGGGTGAGGGGGTTTACAATCTACCCAACTTAAAACAATTTCGTCCTCGAAATTAAAATAGAACATGGTTTCTCTCTATCTAATCTCACTTGATCACAATCTAAAAGAATTTACCTCAAGTTTAATAATACAATTTCTACCCAACTAAGAATTTATCCATCTATCACATAAGGCTCTTACACTTAAGAAAATATTCCTCAATTTATTTTCTCATGTCATTCAATCCTCAAAACTTTAACACCAACTATATCATATGTGATATGCCCTTAATCAATTATGAAAGATAGTCACCAAATAATATGATTGGCCTATGGGGTATATCTTGTACTATCCGTGTATCACTTATATCCAAGCACGAGATTTTGTCTTTCCGAAACAAGGGAAGACGGAAAGCAACGGAAAAGAGTTCAAGGAGGGGTAATAGAATGGAAGTATGGGAATCAAAGCGTTTAAAGAATTCAAATAAGAATTGTCAAGACAGTTGTGGATTAAAATCTTAATTTGGTAATTTCCTATTCGCATGCTCACATCGGTGCAGTTATGTACTTGATATGATATGCTTTGTCGTATCTAGAGGGTAAGTATATTTGTCTACTGGTCCACTATACATCTCAATCCATATAAAATACTATTGCGAAGGGCGAATCAAGCGCATTATGGCTAGCTAGACCATAATACACTGATTCTGATTAGACAATTTGTATTAGTGTGGTTGATCAGGCCCCAATAACAGATATGTCATGAACAAGCTCGATATAAGATTAAGCTTGCAAAAACTAGGCTATAATAGCAGCATAATTCAAGGTAGCACAGAAAATATAACGCTGGATTATGATGTGAGAAGTTACAAAATAATTCAAGTTCGCAAAAGCAAAAATAACATAAGCACTAATAATAAAAGACTCTACAATCACTACAGTTATCATACAACCTCCTTATCTAAGTCGCTAGTCGACCAAATAGGGCAAGGACCTCTAAATTCTATGGTCTGAATAAACACTGTCGTCTTTTGCTAGCATGCGATAAATATCATTCGGTTACACTTCAATTAATAGGTCAAAAGACTATGTGATACTAGGTGTCAAACATTATGGTAAAACTTCTAACTAACTCTAGTAGTGTCTATACTACTCTCAAGTCTTCTTAATACATCAAGGGGTAATGGTATAACAATCTAAAGATAAGGAATTCTAGGTTCACTAGATATTCTAAACTTAGTGGTGTGTCTATATTCTCGTTGTATTCTTAATAGGTGTGCTACTCTAATTATCATCCTAATAACATGGGTTCCTATATTCTAGCAAAAGACTATACTCAAGGAACTATTAGGGAAGCACATGGATCAAGCAGGATATAATTGTTCAAAATAGAACAGATAGGAGGAGATGAATCACAGTCAATTATGGATGAGATCCTATACTCTAGTCCTAGGTGCAGGCTTGTTCGGTACAGTAACGTAACCGAGACAATATGCTCTCGACCTACATGGGCCACCACAAAAACATGTCACGCCCCAGTCCCAAAAATACGTAGGACTAGGACACGTAAGCATGCCAGCCGCATGGATATGGCAACTCCAATATATGGAAACCAAATCCATACGTACGCTGTAATATGAATATAAAATCCACAAGTGGTATAAAATGTAATACAAGTCACAGGGTAAAATCTAAATCTCATCAACCAAAATCATATAGAAATAAATAACCAGTATCTATGAAACTAGATCTCAATAAGAAGTATCTAAGGATGATAGTTGGATGAAAACAAATCCACTACCAACTCGAATATAAGAGCAAATACAATATGAGTACAACACCACAACACAATATAAGAATACCAGCTATCCATCACAGCTCGAAGAGAAGACATCCTCGGATCACATGTAACCATCCAAATCTACGCTCCTGCAAATACTCAAGAAAAGATACACCTGGCAGCGGACCAGGTCCTCAGAGGGACGTAACAAGATACAGAAAATACGAGCCAATTTGAATACAGTAAACATGCATATGGTTTGAAAATAGATAAGTACGCTGTACAAGACAATCTATATGAATGCAAATGAGGACAACTTTTTGACGTATGGGCAAGGGTAGTCTACTCGATCTAAGCCTCACAACTCACACACCCGTCTAGAACATCAGAAATCGACATACCTCTGGGGTAGCGACCAGCGCGACTCTACAGAAATCGACATACCTCTGGGGTAGCGACCAGCGCGACACACGCTCGTAGTGCGAACTATATACTACAGTTTACCAGAGTGGTTAAAACCCCATACGCCTAATGATTGTCCTCCCATGATACTAGGTGCCATGTGTGTGTCAACATATCTAATACATAGTAATGACTAGAGAAAAACTACACATGCAAGAACTATACAGAAATGAAATAAATAAAAAGAAATATAAATAGCATGCAAAGTACTATAAATAATTTGGTAAGGTATCTTGTCTGGGGTCCTGCTGCTGGTATGAATCAGAGTCCAAGTCACAAGTCCAAATAGCCTATGTATTACAAATTTATCACGTCAAAAGATAATTTATTTTAATTTATTTAATTCTAGAATAATTACTCTAAAATCTTATTTTAATCTTATTATTCTGATTTTTATGTTAATTCCTAAATTTTGTCCAAAGAAACTAAATTTTATCAACTCGAGACTCATGGCACGCAAATCGAGGCGATCTGTTGACCAAAAAGTCAACCGATACAAACTCGACTTTCATGCATGATTTCCTGTAGATTTTAGCATCAAAAATATACTAGAATTTACGGCTCGTCTGAATTCAAATTCGTTTGGAAATTATGGCACATACAAATTTTGTATTGTGCACCGATGGTTAAATTTTAACCTAGAAGTTCTACAGAATTAACAGTATGTAAATACTTCGAAATAAATTCTAAAAAATATATATGTCGATGATCTTGACATTAGCTTTCCGAAACTTTAAACGGTTCGTGATTCTGATTCCTGGTTCTCCCGGAATCGCGAAAACATCGAAACACGTCTATTTTCGGATATGCTGTGCTCTACGAATTTTTCAGAATTTAATACTCATAATTTCGTAAAAAAATTTATATAATCAGAAATCTAACCTCAATATAGTTTTAACAAAAAAAACTGGAGCGCGTTTGGAGTCCGGAGTTAGGAGATATCGCATTTTTAATTCGTCATAACTAGTAGAAAATTAGGCTGAATTTATGACGAATTTTGACTATTTTTGGACGAAAAAGAGAGGAATTTGGGAGAAAAAAAATGAAGGATGAGGTATTTATAATGGTGGACACTACTTAATTAAATACGACTAGGATTGGTTAGTTTGGATATGATTATGATGAATTTAAATAAGGATATGATATACATTAAGTTGTATTCCTAGTAGGTTCATGATTTAAATTAATTTAAAGTAGAGTTTGAATCTATCTCAATAATTTATAATCTTGAATATAATTAAATATAATACAAATAATTTATAAAATCTTATTAATATCTATTAACACTAAATTAGCATCTATCTAATATTAAGACTATATATATCCAAATAAATCCTAATTAATTTCAAAAATCTAAAATAACCTAAAAATGATTCTAAATAAATATTTATATAAGTAAATATATCAAGAAATTCATTTGCTAATTAAATAACAGAATACTCTAAAGAAATTCAATACCTATAATAATATAAAATATACACAAAATATCTATTTTGGGTGAGGGGGTTTACATTCCATCACTCCAGTAGTTCCAGCAATTCAGTAGTAGGATAGAACCGGACTTCGTTATCGAGTCATAACCAAGAGCCATTAACCTCTCAACATCAGTCAACTCCGCCAGTCATACCAGGCCAGCCAGTTCCACTAGTTTTCTTAGCACAACCGGAGCAGTTAAGCTCGCAGTTTATGCTAGAGATGATCAGGACTATGATAGTGACACAACAGCAGCAGCAGCAATAATAACAACTTTTATTTCAGCAACAATTGTTTCATCTTTACTAGGAGTCCCAGCTAAAGTATAATTGTACCATCCAACAGAGTCTTCAGATATTGTTAGAACTCAACAAGCATAGTTTGTTAGGGAAATTCCAAAGCAAAGACTTTCGTCCAGATGGAGTAGGGATTGAAGAAGGACAATACCAGCCATTCAGTAAGCCGGCCTGTCCAGCCGGAATCGTAGAAGCATCACAAGGACATGAGCATATAGTCAATAGACCACATCAGTAACTAAAGGTCGTTAGAGGAATCGTGCACCTCTGTTAGGCTCTTTATTTCATCATCCCTCATAGTATCAGCTTATAATTATTCGTATCAGTGTCCGGAGGCTCCGGTCGTATGTTGCTTCTGTGGTCATCTATGTATTCTTGTAGAGAACCCGATCATATGATTACTTCCTGCCCACGACTATAACCTGGACGACGAGCAGTGCCCAAATCTCGATACCAAAATATCACCCGTAACAGCACCTGAAAGAACCAGAAGGATGTACCTACTGTGGGAAGATAGGGTATTTTAGATCAGGTTGTTGGAAGGCTAATGGGCGATGTTCTCACTGTTTAGTTATAGGTCATACAGTTTAAAATTGCCCAAAATTATCGCCTCAAGAACTACCAGCTACGCCCGACATGCCATCTCAGACATTTCAGTCACCTCGATTATCAAATCTTGTAGTGGTAGACCAAGATGAGACAATACTAATATTACAGCCAATGGCACAACATCCTACCCCATTTCTACTTAGAGGGTCAGGCAGTGCAGAGCACGGTTATATATGCAGTCCCAGATGCAGTTTCAGTATCCTAGTCAGCCAAAGGGCAGTACCATCTTCTTGAGTTATTCTAGTTTTTTTCTTCAGTAACAGATCAGGTAGTGGCAGTACATCTTGGGTTATTTTTGATGGCCTTGTATTATATTATGTCCAGAGTACAATGGTTAGCTCGACTTATTCAGCGAGTAAAGATGAGTTTATCGTTCCGCTCTTCTGCCTTTGTATCTCGTGGTACATGATGTCCATCATGTATCCTGACTGCGAAGGTATATCCTGAACTATAGTCATGTCCTCGATATAGTCGTTGGTACCGACTTACCTCAAGTCTTAGCTCTTATCCATTTGTATGAGTCAGCATAGTCAAGCGAGAACGAATTCTTATTTGACTGACTTATGGCTATATGTATCCATATGCCTCCATTTTTCTGTGTGTCATTGTGTATAATTATTTACTTTTTGCAGTTGTTGTAAACTCCCTCACCCAAAATAGATATTTGTGTATATTTTATATTATTATATTTATTATAGATGTTGAATTTATTTAGAGTATTATCTTAGTTAATTAGAAAATAATTTTTTTAGTATATTTACTTATATAAATATTTATTTAGAATTATTTTTAGGCTATTTTAGATTATTGGGGATTTTTCATAATTTTTAGTTAATTAAAAACTAATAACACTAATTTTTGAGGACTTTAAAGAATTTATTTTATATTCAAACTTAATTAAAAATATCCCAAAATTTTATTTTAGGTTCTAAATAATAAAATATATTTTTTAGAATTTTTTAGGAATTTTTTGATTATTTTTAACATTTATTTTGAGTTAATTATGAAAAACTGAATTAAAAACTAATTTCTGAAAAAGAAAACCCAAAAAGTAATTAATTCTGCCCAGTCAGCAAACAGGGGGCCCACCTGTCAGCCTCACGCAGCAAACAGTGCCGGGCCCGCCTGTTAGTGACTGCGGTGCGGGCAGCGTTGGATGGCTGCCACGTGTCAAGATCTGAGCCGCGACTTCTTTCTCTCTGCTCTATATATATATTAGTTTAAGTTTATTTCTAGGATTTTTCTTCAGCCGAATTTTGGAGAATTGCCATCTAGGGTTCCTTCATCTTCCAGAAGCCATTGCGCATAGCTTCGGACTCCAAATGAGGCCTAGTTTTTTGTGTTAGAAAGATATTGAGGTTAGCTTTCTGATTATATAATTTGATTTACGAAATTATGAGTATTAAATTCTGGAAAATTCGTAGAGCACAACATGTCCGAAAATAGATGTGTTTCGATGTTTTTATGATTCCGGGAGAACCAGGAATCAGAATCATGAACCGTTTAAAGTGTCGGAAAGCTAATGTCAAGATCATTGACATATGTTTTTCCCAGAATTTAATTCGAAGTATTTTTATACTGTTAATTCTGTAGAACTTCTAGGTTAGAATTTAACCATCGGTGCACGATACAAAACTTGTATGTGCCATAATTTCCAAACAAATTTGAATTTTGACGAGCCATAAATTCTAGCATATTTTTGACGCTGAAATCTATAGGAAATCATGTATGAAAGTCGAGTTTTTGTCGGTTGACTTTTCGGTTAACAGATCGTCTCGATTTGCGTGCCATGAGTCTCGAGTTGATAAAATTTAGTTCCTTTGGACAAAATTTAGGAATTAACATAAAAATCAGAATAATAAGATTAAAATAGGATTTTAGAGTAATTATTCCAGAATTAAATAAATTAAAATAAATTATCTTTTGACATGATAAATTTGTAATACATAGGCTATTTGGACTGTGACTTGGACTCTGATTCATACCAGCAGCAGGACCCCAGGCAAGATACCTTGCCAAATTATTTACAGTACTTTGCATGCTATTTATATTTCTTTTTATTTATTTTATTTCTGTATAGTTCTTGCATGTGTAGTTTTTCTTCAGTCATTACTATGTATTAGATATGTTGACACACACATGGCACCTAGTATCATGGGAGGACAATCATTAGGCGTATGGGCTTTTAACCACTTTGGTAAACCGTAGTATATAGTTTGCACTACGGGCGTGTGTCGCGCTGGTCGCTACCCCAGAGGTATGTCGATTTCTGTAGAGTCGCGCTGGTCGCTACCCCAGAGGTATGTCGATTTCTGATATTCTAGATGGGTGTGTGAGTTGTGAGGCTTAGATCGAGTAGACTACCCTCGCTCATACGTCGAAAAGTTGTCCTCATTTGCATTCATATAGATTATCTTGTACAGCGTACTTATTTATTTTTAAATTATATGCATGTTTACTGTATTCAAGTTGGCTCGTATTTTCTGTATCTTGTTACGTCCCTCTGAGGACCTGGTCCGCTGCCAGGTGTATCTGTTCTTGAGTATTTGCAGGAGCACAGATTTGGATGGTTGTATATGCTTAGTGGATGTCTTCTCTTCGAGCCGTGATCAATAGCTGGTATACTTATATTGGGTTTGATTGTGTTGTACTTATATTGTATTTACCTTTCCTATTCGAGTTGGTAGTGGATTTGTTTCCATCCAACTATCATCCTAGATACTTCTTATTGAGATTTAGTTTCATCGATATTGTTTATTTATTTCTATATGATTTTCGTGGATGAGATTTAGATTTTACCCTGTGACTTGTATTACAGTTATACCACTTGTGGATTTGATATTCATATTACAGCGTACGTGTGGATTTGGTTTGCATATATTGGAGTTGCCATATCCATGCGGCTGGCATGCTTACGTGTCCTAGTCCTACGTATTTTTGGGACTGGGGCGTGACATGTTTTTGTGGTGGCCCATGCAGGTCGAGAGTATATTGTCTCGATTACGTTACTGTACCAAGCAAGCCTGCACCTAGGTATAGAGTATAGGATCTCATCCATATTTGACTATGACTCATCCTTCCTTCCAATTTATTCTATTTGAATAGCCGCATCCTGCTCTATTCATGTACTTCCCTAATAGTTCTTTAAGTATAGCCTTCTCCTATAATATAGAAGTTCCTGTTGTTAGATGATAATTAGAGTAGCACACCTATTAAGAATACAACGAGAATATATACACGCCACTAAGTTTAGAATATCTAGTGAACCCTAGAATTTCTTATCTTTAGATTGGTATACCATTACCCCTTGATGTATTAAGAAGACTTGAGAGTAGTATAGACACTACTAGAGTTAGTTAAAAGTTTTACCATAATATTTGACACCTAGTATTATATAGTCTTTTGACCTATTAATGGAGTGTGATTGAACAACATTAATTGCATTCTAGCAAAAGACGACAATGTTTATTCAGACGATAGAATTTAGAGGTCCTTGCCCCTATTTGGTCGACTAGCGACTTAGACAAGGAGGTTGTATGATAACTGTAGAGATTGTAGAGTCTTTTATTATTATTGTTTAGTTGTTTTTGTTTTTGTGAACTTGAATTAAATTGTACCTCCTTTCATCATCATCTAGCGTACTTATATTTGCTGTACTATCTTGACTTATGCTGCTATTATAGCCTAGTTTTTGCAAGCTTATTCTTTATCGAGCTTGTTCATGACATATGTATTATTGGGGAGGCCCACAATAATATAATTCAGAATCAGTGTATTACGGTCTGATCAACCATAGTGCGCTTGATTCGCCCTTCGCAATAATACTTTACGTGGATTGAGATATATAGTTGACTAGTAGACACCTGTACTTGCCCTCTAGATATGTCTAAGCATATTGTATCCGTTACATAACTGTACCGATGCGAGCATGTGGATAGGCATTACCAAAATAGGACTTCAATCCACAACTGCTTTGACAATTCCTATTTGAATTCTTTAAACGCCTTGATCCCGATACTTCTATTCTATTACCTCGCCCTTGAACTCTTTATTATTAATCTCCGTCTTCCCTTATTTCGGAAAGACGAAACCTCGTGCTTGGTATAAGTTTAATACACAGAGAGTACTAGATATACCCCGTAGGCCGATCACATACTTGAGGATTATTCTTTTGTAATTAAGGACATATCATATATGATATAATCGACGTTGAAGTTTTGAGGATTGAATGACATGAGTAAATAAATTAAGGAATATTTTTCTTAAAGTATATAGCCTTCTGTGATAGATGGATAAATTCTAAGTTGGGTAGCAGTGCATTGTCAACTTGAGAGGAATTTCTTTTAGATTGTGATCAAGTAAGATTAGATTGGGAGATTCAAGTCATTTTAATTTTGAGAAATTTTAAAAGAAGGATTAAGATAATGAGGATTTAACGAATTTTAAAATCTTGATATTGCGGACCAAATATTTATACTTTGAGCACATGATTTAAATTTTGAATATTGAAGGATGAATCATCGATTTAAATTTTGAGGATAAATATAGAATTTTAGACTTGAATAATTGGTTAATTAGATTTAAATTTTATAATTTGATAATTTGAATTAAAAGTTTAATTTTGATTGTTGGGTCACCTATTTGAAATATTGAGGATGTAAATTGAGTTTAAATATTTGAATAGTACAAAATTCTTAAGTTAAGAATAGGAATAAGATTTGATTAGAATTGTTTATTGTTCAAAGTCTAGAGGAGATTATGATAGTTGGAAATTATGATATAAATTTTGATGTGAAATGTCATATAGACTTGAGTTAGATTTGGATGTTGATTATTTAAAAATTGAGAAGAGATTACGACAGGTTGAATTTTGATTTAAATAGTGGTTATCTTAATTTTGAAGTGATCGCGATAGATTTGAATAGATTTTGTTATTTAAATTTTTGGAAGAGATTGCGATTGACGTACCTTATGTACGAATGTGAAGGATTTAACAAATTATGTCTTATTTTAATTTTGAGGACGAAATTATTTTAAGTTGGGTAGATTGTAAACTCCCTCACCCAAAATAGGTATTTGTGTATATTTTATATTATTATATTTATTATAGATGTTGAATTTATTTAGAGTATTATCTTAGTTAATTAGAAAATAATTTTTTTAGTATATTTACTTATATAAATATTTATTTAGAATTATTTTTAGGCTATTTTAGATTATTGAAATTTTTTCATAATTTTTAGTTAATTAAAAACTAGTAACACTAATTTTTGAGGACTTTAAAGAATTTATTTTATATTCAAACTTAATTAAAAATATCCCAAAATTTTATTTTAGGTTCTAAATAATAAAATATATTTTCTAGAATTTTTTGGGAATTTTTTGATTATTTTTAGCATTTATTTCGAGTTAATTATGAAAAACTGAATTAAAAATTAATTTCTGAAAAAGAAAACCCAAAAAGTAATTAATTCTGCCCAGTCAGCAAACAGGGGGCCCACCTGTCAGCCTCCCGCAGCAAACAGTGCCGGGCCCGCCTGTCAGTGACTGCGGGGCGGGCAGCGTTGGATGGCTGCCACGTGTCAAGATCTGAGCCGCGACTGCTTTCTCTCTCCTCTATATATATATATATTAGTTTAAGTTTATTTCTAGAGTTTTTCTTCAGCCGAATTTTGGAGAATTGCCACCTAGGGTTCCTTCATCTTCCAGAAGCCATTGCGCATAGCTTTGGACTCCAAATGAGACCTAGTTTTTTGTGTTAGAAAGATATTGAGGTTAGCTTTCTGATTATATTTTTTTTTTTACGAAATTATGAGTATTAAATTCTGAAAAATTCGTAGAGCACAGCATATCCGAAAATAGACGTGTTTCGATATTTTTGTGATTCCGGGAGAACCAGGAATCAGAATCATGAACCGTTTAAAGTTTCGGAAAGCTAATGTCGAGATCATTGACATATGTTTTTCCCAGAATTTAATTCGAAGTATTTTTATACTGTTAATTCTGTAGAACTTCTAGGTTAGAATTTAACCAAGGGTGCACGATACGAAACTTGTATGTGCCATAATTTCCAAACGAATTTGAATTTGGATGAGCCGTAAATTCTAGCATATTTTTGACACTGAAATCTACAAAAAATCATGTATGAAAGTCGAGTTTGTGTCGGTTGACTTTTCGGTCAACAGATCGTCTCGATTTGCGTGCCATGAGTCTCGAGTTGATAAAATTCAGTTCCTTTGGACAAAATTTAGGAATTAATATAAAAATCAGAATAATAAAATTAAAATAGGATTTTAGAGTAATTATTCCAGAATTTAATAAATTAAAATAAATTATCTTTTGACGTGATAAATTTGTAATACATAGGCTATTTGGACTGTGACTTGGACTCTGATTCATACCAGCAGCAGGACCCCAGGCAAGATACCTTGCCAAATTATTTACAGTACTTTGCATGCTATTTATATTTCTTTTTATTTATTTTATTTCTGTATAGTTCTTGCATGTGTAGTTTTTCTCCAGTCATTACTATGTATTAGATATGTTGACACACACATGGCACCTAGTATCATGGGAGGACAATCATTAGGCGTATGGGCTTTTAACCACTCTGGTAAACCGTAGTATATAGTTCGCACTACGGGCGTATGTCGCGCTGGTCGCTACCCCAGAGGTATGTCGATTTCTGTAGAGTCGCGCTGGTCGCTACCCCAGAGGTATGTCGATTTCTGATGTTCTAGACGGGTGTGTGAGTTGTGAGGCTTAGATCGAGTAGACTACCCTCGCTCATACGTCAAAAAGTTGTCCTTATTTGCATTCATATAGATTGTCTTGTACAGCATACTTATGTATTTTCAAATTATATGCATGTTTACTGTATTCAAGTTGGCTCGTATTTTCTGTATCTTGTTACGTCCCTCTGAGGACCTAGTCCGCTGCCAGGTGTATCTGTTCTTGAGTATTTGCAGGAGCACAGATTTGGATGGTTGTATATGCTTAGTGGATGTCTTCTCTTCGAGCCGTGATCGATAGCTGGTATACTTATATTGGGTTTGATTGTGTTGTACTTATATTGTATTTACCTTTCCTATTCGAGTTGGTAGTGGATTTGTTTCCATCCAACTATCATCCTAGATACTTCTTATTGAGATCTAGTTTCATCGATACTGTTTATTTATTTCTATATGATTTTGGTGGATGAGATTTAGATTTTACCCTGTGACTTGTATTACAGTTATACCACTTGTGGATTTGATATTCATATTATAGCGTACGTGTGGATTTGGTTTCCATATATTGGAGTTGCCATATCCATGCGTCTGGCATGCTTACGTGTCCTAGTTCTACGTATTTTTGGGACTGGGGCGTGACAGTTGTCTCTTCTATTTTCATTATTTGCTTGATGTGATTCATTTCCTGATAAGTAATTTGTCATTTTCTTAGCCTTCTAGCGTATTTTCCAACTCGATCAGTCTTTGTGAATTTCTGAGGACAAAATTTTTCTAAGGAGTATAGAGTTGTCACACATGTTTCTAGATTTGTTATTCCATGAATTTCTGATATTCAAATTTATTTTTTGATAATATATTTATGTTGTATTTGCATGATGGTTTCATTCATTTATATTTTTCTTTTGTCTAGAGAGACTACTCGAGACCAATAGAATATCCATTGGCATTGATATAGACCCGGTTTAGGACCCGCATGTAGACTGGACACCTGGTTTGGTTCATCTTAGTTGAACCCATGGCTAAACCATCCCTCTCTTCCCTTATATATATATATATATATATATATATATATATATATATATATATATATATATATATATATATATTTCTTTATTTCACTCTTTCTGCTTCAATTTTATTTCTTCTCCCTCTCTTCCTAGACCGAACACTAACCCTAGAAGAGGTTGTGATCACTTGGACCGTGAGAGGTAGAGGCTAAGAAACCACTCCAGGCAAGTACATCTTGCACAAGAGAAGAACCATGGATTTATGCATGATTTTAGTTCTTAAAATTTTTTGTTTATTTCTAGCTCATATTATTGGGACCGAGCACCCCTTCATCTTTAATATTTGTTGTTCTTGATTTTTTGGTTAGAATTGCATGGACCTAAGTTTGGGTCTATGGGTTTACTTTTATTTTCCTGGGATTTGGTCTCCCAAATTTTTTTGTTTCATAAAACTAATTAGCTCATAGTGTAGAGAGCCGTATTTTTTGTAACTTTGCTTTTGGCCGTCCTTGATTTCGAGTCCAGCTAAGTTCTATTCTGAATCTTGATACAATACGTATACCAAAATAGCGAACTGGAGAAGAGAACAATTCTCTATGAAGAATATAGAAGAGACTCCCTTTTGGCGTACAAATACATATATTTTACTTTGGTCTCATTGGTGTGATGTCCCAACTCTTCGTGCGTACTAATCATACTACACTCAGTCTCCTAGCAAATGTGCTCCAGTAATACTCCTTGAGTCTGTGGCGTACTTTTGAGAGAAAACCCAGTTGGCGCACTTTGGTGCGTATTCAATCAAAGTTCTCGCTAGTTAACCAAGAGAAAGTGAGCCACATTCATCAGCGCACTTTCTTCGCATTTGGCAATCTGGCACACTTTTTTATCTTTCGTCAGCCGGCACACTTTTATTACGGTTGGTCTGCTCGTGCACTTTCTTCCCTCTTTATTTTCTTAGGGATGAAGCTTTGGTCGGTTTCTCGATTTCTGTGTTATTGATTTGTGTGCTCCTCAACTGACGAGTTTCTCGACAGTCGAGCTTTGACGTCGGATTATGTGTTTTGTCTTTTAGCTAGCTTGCTCGCGTACTTTCTTTGAAAGCATGCCTTATTCTTGTCCGCACACTTTTGTCAAGTGCTTCCTGTTGGTTAACTTGACAAAGTGCGCCACCCCTTTGTATCTTGCATACTTTTTATGAGTTTTTGTGCCAACCTTATTTCTGTGAGTTTGTGCGCCTGATTTTATTATGTGTTCCTTATATTTTTGCTTAGAATATTTCTTTGTGTATTATATAGTTGGATGTTGTGCTCTTACAATTTAACACATATTTTGACCCTGAAGATACTGTAGAAATTATTTTGTATGATAAACGTATTGCATTTGGCATCGGGAAATCGAGTATGAATATTGCCCAATGTAGCACGTGTCACGGATACGATAAGTTCGCCAGTGATAACTCATGAATAGTTCATACTCGTAACTCGTTATTCTAGGAAGTTCTCGAGTGTCCACGACTCAAGAACTTAAAATAATGATTAAACGAGATAAAATTTGACTATATCATTGGAAGAGAAGAATATTGCGCTACCGGCTACCTCGATCTCCAAGGGCCCCATGAGGCATGGACCAACCCTGCTAGGCAAGGGCCCCATGACCTACCAAGTTTACGCATGCCATGGTACATACAAGACTTTGTGATGTACCGTAGTTGTCATATGATTTATTGCATAATGTGGTTACAAGATCTGTGATGTGATACGGTACAACAAGTTGTTATTATTAAGCCGCAGTTCATAATATTATGTATTTTAGTATATGCATTCTAGTATATGTTCCAATTATGTTTCTTTTTCAGTTTATGTTACAAGACAATTTACAGATAAGTTATGTTTATAAAATCAGTTTATATTTACAAAACCAGTTTACGTTTACAAAACCAGTTTTATTTATAAAATCTCTTCATGTTTTCAAAACCAATCTTACTTACAAAATTTATTTATAGTTTCAAAAACCAGTTTATGCCTACGTTATATTGTGTTATGCTATCAGTTATCTGATTTAGTTCTTTATCCATCATTATTTGTGATGTGCACTATAAGTACTAGATAAGCGTACCCTTGGCCATCCGGGTTGACTGCAGTGACGGTGGTAGTGATATTATTCAAAACATGCATTTGTTAGTAATAAGGTTTGTGATAACCCTAGTTAGTTAATTATAGCAAGTCGTAGGCATATTTGGCCATGATATGAATGTTTGTCTATTTGTCTAGCTTACCCTTTTATATTCTATTTTTTTGGCGCGTGGTTAGAGTACAAAGTTCTGTTCAGGTGAAGGTCTGCAACCCAGATCCTTGATTGGTTTAAGGGTTGTGGTCCTGATCCAGAGTAATTCCTATGCCCTTTTGTCGATCGTCGTCTTATCCTTCTTTATAGTTAGTTTATTATCAGTATATCAGTCCTTATAGTTATTTTATCAAGACAAGTACATTGGTACCATACAAATATTGACCTGTATTTATTTAGTTATTCGTTTGTCTCTTATTTTTTGCTGATTGTGGTTTTGGTTAACACCTTGAGCTCCTTTGTCGTACTTGTTGCTTGGGGTTTTGACCCCACTAGTTTTGCTTGACCAAATTTATTTAAAGAGAACCAGGATCCGTCGTACATCAAGTAAGATGGCTCACACTCGTAGGACTGCAGCCGAAATTTGCGAGTGAGTTTTCTTCTTCCACCCCGCGTTGTGTTATCTCATTCTGTGGTATTTAGGAATGGTCAATATTAGCTCTTTTTTTGAGATTACTCATCAGACTTCGGTCAATATGATATATATATTATATCATGGCTGGTATATTTGATCATGTATAATTACTCTGCTAGTGCAGTATTTTTTATTCGTTTGCTTCATGATAATACGTGACATGTAATTTAGGATGCCTCTTTACTTTCATGTATGATATACTATTGAAATTATTGTTGATGGATTGAGATACTTAGAATTATCGGCCTTAGGACTAACGACATAGCAAGCTAGAGTCCACACATTTGTCTTCTAGACAACCTTATCGCATTGTGGCTTACTTCGATATTTATCAAGGTATGGTTGGCTATATCAGTCCTCGTATTTACCCGGTATTCTGGGAGCGGGGCCTGACAACTTCGTAACTACTTTTTTGTCTATTACGATTCTCGAGATACGGGATTATCCTCATAAATGCTAAGTTCATCCTTCGATTTTGGCGCCTGACTTCTCGGGAATCAAAGGGTCATCTGTGGCTTACCTCGCCTATAAATTGAGGGGGTCATGCAGAGAAAGGAATTCTACTGTTCTCCTTCTCATGATGCCTATACTCTCCCTCACGCAAAAGTATGATACATGTAGTCCCGTCGATAAATTCAACGATCCCCTGCCTTTAATGGCCGTGTTACGCCCCAGTCTTAAAATACGTGGGACCAGGCCACGTGGCATTGGTCAACTACACATCCGGCCAGACTCTTATCCGACTTGAATACGTATAAGCTGTCATAATCTAAATATTATAATAAATATATAGTTATGTCTCAATCCACAAGGATACAAAATATCTACAAATAACTATATGTGCTACAGTCGGTTGTGCAATAACACAAAAGCTCAAATAAACTCGAGAAAGAAATAGAGTCTACAAAACTAGGTTATAGTAGCAGATGAATAACCAATAGGAATAAGTAAATGTAACTAATGATAATATAATACAAGTACCTAGTCCCACCTATATAACAAGATGATACATATCCGCGACTACAGAAAGACTCTACGACAGTCTATGCAGCAAAACTGGCAAGGAACCAGGTCCTTAGAGTGACGTAACAAGGTACATAAAAATATACCACAATAAAACAGTATAATAGGTACAAGTGTACGATGTGGGGTAAATATAATATAACCATCTAAGTGATATGCACATGAGAATAACACTCGTACACTAGGATGCTACTGTGTAACCCTGAAGGTCTTGATAGACACTTCAACAACTAATGAAACCCCACAGGCCCCGTCAAGGAGAACCGGCAGCAACTAATAAAAACCTTGAAGCTCTGTAATGAGACAACGATAACTAATAATAAAAGTAGACCAATGCATAGTGTATGCTCTCCCCTCCCATGTGATCTCATGAATCGTATCCACGACACGCTTGCCCAGAACCTCTAACTAGTCATCAAGTCATAATAAGTATTATAGTATATCAAGTCACGAGTCCTAGCACCAACACAGATTACAGTTGCTATAAAAATATTGAGTACGAAATATGTCACATAAAGTATCGTATCGAAGTCTCCTAAGGTCTAACGCACCACATAAACATACATCCACGGTATCGTGATAACTCTAATATCGATACTCGACTCCGCTGTCGGACATCATCACCCAAATCTGACTAAGACACAAAGTATCAACTAACGGTCCTAGGATAATAATATTATACACAAGATGTAAATAATATAATGTATGTAACAATAAGGAACTGTAATACATTATGGCAAGGTACACTTGCATGTTTCTGGTTACTGCGAAGAAACCTATTCAATGTCCACATCCGAAGATGTTGCAGATCCCAAATACCATAAAGAAGAAATTTAAATTATAAATGGCTCAACACTACCTATACTTTTAATTAGAAATTCGTCACACGAACATCATCATCACTAAATTCTTGAAACTCGTGTCGACTATCCTACACATGCATAACATTGAACACAACTTGCAAATATTTGTCCCATGCTACGCTCAAACACATCATGTGAGTCATAGTCATATATATATATATATATATATATATATATACATGTATGTAAATACACAACTTCTCATGCACGAAGCTTGAAACTTAGCCACGACTTCTATATCAACTAAACAATTATTACGACCTCTAAACCATGCATCTAATCATTAAAATATGTTTGAAATATCATATTAAATTCTGGAAATTTATTTTAAACCACAAAATTCTTGAAACAAACTTCTATTTCTAGATCTAGAATTGCTACACGTCAACTAGGTGTTTAACAAGCCTTGGTACATGGGTTAAACACAAGTATAATGGGTTCAACATAGCATGGAGACATGTTTTCAAATATTTACATCAATGATACTCAAAATAAATATCATGCAAGGAAGATGGAGAAGGATTGAAGGATATAGAGATATATACATATATCGATTATGACGGAAGTTTACGGCACATTTTTGGCCTAGGAGACTTAAACGACTTACAAACCACTTGGGACTCGAAGGAAGATGTCTTGGCCTCTAGGGGGAGTAAATTTTAGCCTGAGGAGGGGCTTCATAGTGCTGTGCACAGCCTTCACAGCAGCAACAGCAGCAGCAGGATGCTGCTTGCTCCCTTCGACTAGTTATGGGTGGTCAGGTTTGAGGGGGCTGTTGGAAATGAAATAGCAGAAAAAATGGAGAGGAAGATGGAGAAGAAGATGAAGAATGAAGAAAGGGAAGGAGGTGTTATTTTTGAGGGAAAGGGGGAAGAGGGGGGGGGGGCAGCCCTATGGTATTAGTGGGAGAGAATATATATATATATATATAGGTGTTAGATAGATGCATGCATGGATGGTTAGAATTATTTAGGTATTTAAAATATAGGGCTAGGTTTAAATGAGCTTAAAATAGCATGTAATTTCTGGAATTTAATCATAGGGGCTTCCATAGGAATATTTTTGAATGATTTAATGGATGCAAAGTTGGAAAGTGCATAAGATTGTTTCCAAAATAGGAATGTGCTGAATTTAAATTCAAATGATTGAAATAATAAGATTTTTGTGGATGAAAATAGATGTTTGGTTCGTTGTAGAGTAGGTGATGGATGTGGGACATTTTGCATGAGTCATAGAAGTTGGTTTGAGGGTTCAGGTTAGGTGTTTGGACTCGGTTGAAGGCGATTTAATCATATCTGTCTCTTAAGGCAATATAACTAGTCAATATGATTAATAATGTGTAAGGAGTATGCAGAGTTTCAAATAAATGGAACACAAGTGTTATGTTGTAGCATATCTAGTTAGGTGCATGAATATCAAAATTTTTGGAAGAATTGAATCGGTATTGCGTATTAAAATCGTCCGCAACAGGAAAGGGTATAAGTGTTATTTTTGCGTAAAATGTGTCACAAAAGTTGTGAGACTAAGACGAAGTATGGAAAGGTAAGTTTGTGGGTAATAGTCATGACATGAACATAATTTGGCTCGACTAGGTTAGGTATGCAAAGTTGTTTGGAAGAAAAACGCTAGTGTAGTGATCAAGATATTAATGTCATGGTGAAGGAAATCAAAAGCTATGAAAAATCTAAGAGATAATTTAATTGCATAAAAATAAACCTAATTATTTCCAAAATAGTCCAAATTACTTATAGGTCTCTTGAATTTGCATCATTCTGTAGAGAACATGGAATTATCAATGAGATAACTACTTCGTATTCTTCACAAACAAACCAAATAAAAATAAATAACCAAATATGACAAATAACCAAGTACGAAATAATTGAGAGAACTAATAGTTGGGTAGAGACAAATCAACTATCAAACGAATATGAAAGAAAATATAGTAAGTACTTCATCTGATGACCAGAGAGACTCGAAGAGAAGACTACCTCAAAAAAAAAAGAAGTAGCAAGTCCTGATCCGTGCTCATATAAATAGTCATGATCGTCTATACCTGGAAAGGGACCAGGTCCTCAGAGGGACGTAACAAGATACATAAAAATAAGCCACATGTACAGTATATAAACAATATCATATAAACTAAGCAAGATGGTATCATACAAAGGTTGAAACTATTCTAAACATGGTATGTATACGAGAACAACTACATATATGTGAACTGCTAAAAAAAATAAGGTCAAACCACCATAGCCCTCAGCGAGCTACGGCTAGACGAGTCAAACCATAGACCTTCGTGGCCACTAGGATAACAACATAAACATATCCTTCATGGACACTAGGTTAAAATAAAAATGAGATAAGGAAAAATAGTTCATACATGTATAATCATTCTCGTGCGTGCGTCTCACACTCATGTGGGTCTATACAATCCACTGATATCCAAACTAATACATGGTCTATACAAAATTTCTTTAATCAAGTAATAACGAAAATAATATCTAGGACTAGAATTATGTGAATCTACGAAAATAAATATAGATCACAAAATAAGTGCATCAATTTAAATATGCTATATGAAATTAAAAACTTGGCAATGTATATTTGTAAAATAGAAATAGAGGCATGTACACATAGAAACAATGTGAACAATGCATGTAAATAAACTGTATAAAGTTGGCAAGGTATCTTTCCTGATAGTTCGTCCAAGTTCGTATGCTGAGGATCAAACCCAATCAAAATTGGCCAATGTCCTAAATTGATTTGTTTTATTTTATGATGGCAATAGAGGCACTTATGCTTCTCTTCGCACAGGAAGAGAAAGTACGGTTGTCCATGGGGTGTAGGTGCGAACAGGAAGCTCGAATGGTGACGGTCGATGACAAGGTATTGGTAGGTGTTCCTGGGTGCCTTTTGGTGGTTGCTGGCACAGAGGAGTATGTGGATGCAACATGGTCAACGAGCTTGTGGAGATCGGGGTAACTCATGGAGGGGAAAGCAGTGTCTCCACCGAAGTCAGGGACAGCGGGGCCATTGCTCCGTAGTCGTCGACGGAGGCATGGCATTCACCACGTAGGGCAGGTCATAGGGGTGCGGCCGACGCCGACAAACCAAACAGGTGAAGGCGCCTGTGTCTCCGGCGTGATCGGTGAAAGATTATCTTTGCGAAGATGTGCGAACGGCACTGGATAGCAGCTGACGGGACGGGGAACTTGTCGACATTTGGCTCCAGCCTAAAGTGTGATAGCGCCTCTCGATCGGAAGGCGTGATGCAAGGCATCATTGCACACGTGCAACTTGGCACAGAGGTACAGAACATATGATGGTCTACTCGACGGAGTCGTGCTGTGTGAATGGCTCACGGGTATGCAGAGACGAGAGGTAGAGAGTTGGTTTTTAGTTGATCATATAGGTGATCGGTTGGAAGAAGAAGCAAGCATGAGGAGTTTAAGGAACATGAAGAACGATGACTTCAAGGGTTCTGGAGCTTATATGCATATTTAAGATGTTGTAGTCTTGACCTAGGAAAATATATAGCTAGAAGTAAATTTGAAGGGATCCTGAGCTCAAAGATTATTTATCTAATTTAATTTAAACTGGATAAGGGTTTTTAGTTAGGATGAGTATATGATTGGATTCATTTGTGTACCAGAGAGATGCGGCTATTTGATTAACCATAGGTTTGTTTGATCATATTTATTTTATTGATCTCTCAAACTATATAATTCATATTTCATCCGAGTTATTTAGTTTCGATCTGGTCATTTTATTTGTATTTATCTAATTACTTTTTATTATTTATTTAATAAAAGATTACTTCGTATATAATATTCATATATTTAGAAATATTATATTACTTCGTATATAATATTCATATAATGCATATGTCATCCGCCTAATGATTGTCCTCGATGATACTAAGTGCCATGTGTGTGTCAACATATCTAATACATAGTAATGACTGGAAGAAAACTACACATGCAAGAAATATACCGAAATGCAATAAATACACAGAAATATACTAAGCATGCAAAATACTGTAAGCAATTTGGCAAGGTATCTTGCCTGGTCTGAAAAAGAATGAAGTCCCAACTCAAGGCGTCGTCCGACCTACCTGTCACATAAATTAAATAAGTTAGGTTACAAAAGTGGGTGAATAGGTTCCTCCATTTTAATCTATTTTATTTCTAAATAAAATAATCTAAAATAATATTTTAATCTTATTATAATTTGATTTTATTGTTAAACCCTAATTTTGGTCCAAAGAAAGTCAACTTTAAGGATTTGTGATCCGTGGCACGCAAATCGAGACAATTCGTTGATCAAAAAGTCAACCGACTCAAATCCTGGATTTGTGTATGGAATCCTATATATTTCAATGCTATATAAACACTGGAATAGACGGTTTCATAAAATCACAAGTCAGAAAAGAGTTATGGCCACTAGGGCGCACAGATGATAGTTTTCGGTAGTTTCCTATTTACGTCTACGTTGTACGAATTTTACAGTAGAATAAACTTATATTTTAGTTTCTGGAAAAATACTTTTCTGGAAGTTCATCATATCAGCTTTCCGAAACTTTAAACGGTTTATAATTCTGAGTTCGGAATCTCCCAAATCTCGAAAATACCAAAATACGTCTGATTTTGAACAGCTGACACTTTTAGAATTTTCTGGAAAAATAGGTTTTGAAATTATTAAAATAAATTATATAATCAGAAAACTAACCTTGATATAGTTCTAACAAAAAAACTGGAGCGCGTTTGGAGTCCGGAGCTAGGAGATATCATCTTTTTAAGTCGTCATAACTACTAGAAAATAAGGCTGGATTTATTACGAAATTTGACTATTTTTCGACGAAAAAGAGAGGAATTTGGGAAAGAAAAATATGAAGGATGAGGTATTTATAATGGTGGACACTACTTAATTAAATATGACTAGATTGGTTAATTTGGATAGGATTATGATGAATTTAAATAAGGATAGGATATGCATGAAGTTGCTTTCCTACTAGGTTCATGATTTGAATTAATTTAAAATAGAGTTTGAATTTATCTCAATAATTTATAATCTTAAATATAATTAAAGATAATTCAAATAATTTATATATAATCTTATTAATATCTATTAACACTAAATTATTATCTATATAATATTAAGACTATATATATATCCAAATAAATCCTAAATAATTTCAAAACTCTAAATAAATTTCATAAAATTATAAATAAATTACAGAAAAATATATTTAAATATTTTAAACTAAAATAAATATTTGTTAGGAACAACATGCAAGTATAGTCGTATAGTAAATCATAGAAGTCCTAAAAATTTATGTTTTCTATGTTTTAATTACCAAAAATTCTAGAAAAATCTCCAAAAATCTAAAATAACCTAAAACAATTCTAAAAATATATTTATATAAGTAAATATATCAAAAAATTTATTTTCTAATTAACTAAGAGAATACTCTAAAGAAATTTAATATCTATAATAAATACTCATAAAATTTTTATTTTTGGTGAGGGGGTTTACAATCTACCCAACTTACAAAAATTTTGTCCTCGAAATTGACACTAACCTATATTCATAATAATCACTATAGCTATTACACTATATAGCTATCTAGCAGTGCTTCCTAAAAGTCATGGTCTGTCATTCTAACACTTCTCATTTATTGTCCATACACTATCATATTATCCTCTAACTCGTCTTCACTACCCAACTTACAAAAGTTCTACTAGTAGTCACAGTCTCTTGAGGCTATTGTCTAGGTTGTAAGACGAATATATTTATTTGGTCGAGAATCTTGGGGTACTTGTCTTGAATCTCACAACCATGATTTTTCTTTGTAACCGTCAAGTATCGTAGTCTAATACTGCCATGCCACCTGACCAATATGTCTGCAAATACTTCGACTACTTTACTACAACGGTCTAGCTGCAGCTGTCGCTACTTTGCCAGCGATTTATCATAGTTGTCAGTTCGTAACAAGTACCTTCAATTCTTTTCTAGGCATAGTCTAAGTTTTTGGGCAACAGTTAAAGTCTTGACTAACTTGTAAAACTATTAAAAGTATAAACTAGTTCAAACAGTCTAACAAATTTCTATTAGCCTAAGGGATGCTATACATGGTTTTTTAAAATAATAAGAGGATACAGATATTGCTATAGGTCATATACATAAGGTTTATTATTAAGGACTCATCCTTTAGTTATTAATCATCTACTAAACTATTTACGTTTTAACTAACAAAACTAAGGATGGGGTCGAAGTAGACCAACAATTCATGTTGGCATGAAAAAGACGTAACTACGATAGGAAAAATTAAGCACGAGATAATGAATGGATAGAGAAGAGAAGATGAGCCACCCAAGGGGGCAAGATAGTGATAGAAAAAGAATACTACTACTGCTGCTTGTGTCATCTATTAGCATCGCGTGTATGCCATCTGGGTAAAATATCAGTATATCCTCATAACTGCTAAACCAACACCTATATAATTCTATATCTACTATGCACCTAAGATCTCGTGTCATAAAAGGGGTCATGAGTATGCAATGACACTTATAACTAAGGTCGTACCTGTATCTACGGCTTCACGTGGCCGCGCTCTCTTGTCTGTCATTATGAGTGCTTGGCCTTTGGGGTATACCTAGTACTATTCGTGTATCAAACTTATACTAAGTACGGACGTTCGTCTTTCCAAAACAGGGGAAGACAAAAAACAACAATAAAGAGTTCAAGGAGGAGGTGATATAATACAAGTACGAGATTCGAAGGGATTAAAGAATTTTGAAAGGGAGTTGCCAAGGCAGTTGTGGATTGAAATATTATTTTGTTAAATTCCTATATGCATGTTCATATCAGAACAGTTATGTACCTGACATGATATGCTCTGACCAGTCTAGAGGGCAAGTATATTCGTCTAACAATTTGAGTCAACTATATCTCAATCCACATTAAGTAGTGATACAAAGAGTGAACCAAGTGCACTACGGTTAATCAGACCATAATACACCGATTCTGATTTAGACAATGTATTAGTGTGGGCCCCCAATAATACATATGTCATGAACAAGCTCAATAAAAGAATAAGCTTGCAAAACTAGGCTATAATAGCAGCATAAGTCGAGGTAGTAAAAATATAAGTACGCTTGATTATGATGGAGGAAGGTACAGAATAATCTAAGTTCACCAAAAAGATCGGTGTTGTGCCTCTACAATTGCCATAATAATTTCTTGTCTAAGTCAACCAAATGGGTGTATGGGCCTCTAAGTTTTACTGTCTGGGTAAATACTATCTTCTAATGCAAGCCTATAGTTGGTGTCATTCATTTATACTTTATTACTTGGTCAGAAGGACTATGTGATACCAGGTTATGAGGCATACTACCAAACTTAAAAAAATTTAACTAATAGTGTTATTGAATACTAGAGTGTATATACCTAGTACAAGGGACCTTTCTAATCCTTATCAAGCACGAGAGAAGATTGACGCTGAGGAGGGTTCAAGCAAGGTGCAATACAAGTAATCAAATAAGAATGTGAAATAAAATCAAGGGAGATGATAAATAAGTGGATGAGATCCTATATTCTAATCCTATGCGCAGGCTTGCTCGGTATAGTGACGTAACCGAGACAATATGCTCTCGACCTGCATGGGCCACCACAAAAATATGTCACGCCCCAGTCCCAAAATACATAGGACTAGGATACGTAAGCATGCCAGCCGCATTAATATGGCAACTCCAATATATGGAAACCATAACCCATACGTACGCTGTAATATGAATATCAAATCCACAAGTGGTATAAAATATATCACAAGTCACAGGGTATAATCTAAATCTCATCCACAAAAATCAAAT
The DNA here is from genome assembly GCA_036927795.1 of Iris macrosiphon. NCBI lineage: Eukaryota > Viridiplantae > Streptophyta > Magnoliopsida > Asparagales > Iridaceae > Iris > Iris macrosiphon. The sequence continues at coordinate 31,944,373 of JAYESA010000002.1, read as the reverse complement.
ATAAATAAATAACCAATATCTATGAGACTAGATCTCAATATAAGTATCTAAGGATGATAGTTGGATGGAAACAAATCAACTACCAACTTGAATGAAAAAGTACAACACAATAAACACAAAATAAGAATACCAGCTAACAGTCATGGGGCTCGGAGAGAAGACATCCTTGAAACATATGTAACCATCCAGATCTGCGCTCCTGTAAATACTCAAGAACAGATACACCTGGCAGAGGACCAGGTCCTTAGAGGGACGTAACAAGATACAGAAAAGCGAGCCAACTTGAATACAGTAAACATGTATATAATTTGAAAATAAATAAGTACGTTGTACAAGACAATCTATATGAATGCAAATGAGGACAACTTTTCGACGTATGGGCAAGGGTAGGCTACTCGATCTAATCCTCATAACTCATGCACTCGTCAGTGGACATCATCAGCCGACATACCTCTGGGGTAGCGACCCTCGGACTCCATCAATCGACATACCTCGGGGGTAGCGACCATCGGACACGACCACCATAGTGCGTGCTAGTTACTATGGTTTACCAGAGTGGTTAAAAGCCCATACGCCTAATGATTGTCCTCGATGATACTAAGTGCCATGTGTGTGTCAACATATCTAATACATAGTAATGACTGGAAGAAAACTACACATGCAAGAAATATACCGAAATACAATAAATATACAGAAATATACTAAGCATACAAAATACTGTAAGCAATTTGGCAAGGTATCTTGCCTGGTCTGAAAAAGAATGAAGTCCCAACTCAAGGCATCGTTCGACCTACCCGTCACATAAATTAAATAAGTTTGGTTACAAAAGTGGATGAATAGGTTCCTCCATTTTAATCTATTTTAATTCTAAATAAAATAATCTAAAATAATATTTTAATCTTATTATAATCTTATTTTATTTTTAAACCCTAATTTTGGTCCAAAGAAAGTCAACTATAAGGATTTGTGATCCGTGGCACGCAAATCGAGACAATCCGTTGACCAAAAAGTCAACCGACTCAAATCCTAGATTTGTGTATGGAATCCTATATATTTCATTGCTATATAAACACTGGAATAGACGGTTTCATAAAATCAAAAGTCAGTAAAGAGTTATGGCCACAAGGGCGCACAAATGACAGTTTTCGGTGTTTCCTATTTACGTCTACGTTACATAAATTTTACAGTAGAATAAACTTATATTTTAAATTCTGGAAAAATACTTTTCTGGAAGTTCATCATGTCAGCTTTCCGAAACTTCAAACGGTTCATAATTCTGAGTTCGGGATCTCCCGAAATCTCGAAAATACCAAAATGCGTCTGATTTTGAACAGCTGGCACTTTTAGAATTTTCTGGAAAAATAGGTTTTGGAATTATTAAAATAAATTATATAATCAGAAAACTAATCTTGATATAGTTCTAACAAAAAAAACGGGAGCGCGTTTGGAGTCCGGAGCTAGGAGATATCATCTTTTTAAGTCGTCATAACTACTAGAAAATAAGGCTGGATTTATGACGAATTTTGACTATATTTTCGACGAAAAAGAGAGGAATTTGGGAAAGAAAAATATGAAGGATGAGGTATTTATAATGTTGGACACTACTTAATTAAATACGACTATGATTGGTTAATTTGGATAGGATTATGATGAATTTAAATAAGGATAGGATATGCATGAAGTTGCTTTCCTAGTAGGTTCAGGATTTGAATTAATTTAAAATAGAGTTTGAATTTATCTCAATAATTTATAATCTTAAATATAATTAAAGATAATTCAAATAATTTATATATAATCTTATTAATATCTATTAACACTAAATTGTTATCTATCTAATATTAAGACTATATATATCCAAATAAATCCTAAATAATTTTAAAAATCTAAATAAATTTCTTAAAATTATAAATAAATTACAGAAAAATATATTTAAATATTTTAAACTAAAATAAATATTTGGTAGGAACAACATGCAAGTATGGTCGTATAGTAAATCATAAAAGTCCTAAAAATTTATGTTTCCTAAGTTTTAATTACCAAATATTCTAGAAAAATCTCCAAAAATCTAAAATAACCTAAAATAATTCTAAAAAAATATTTATATAAGTAAATATATCAAGAAATTTATTTTCTAATTAACTAAGAGAATACTCTAAAGAAATTTAATATCTATAATAATTACTCACAAAATATCTATTTTTGGTGAGGGGGTTTACACCTACCTTCTTATCTATCAAGGTGATCATAATAAGTATACTAATTGCACAAATTACTTAAGGAATACTTATTATCCTTTTTTTTTCTTTTTTTTATACACCAAGCACAATCGTTCATCTCTCCGAAATAGGGTGAGACGATAAACAATGATAGTGATGTCAAGAGAAATAAACGAGTACAATCGTGAAGGCTAAGGGAGATAAGTGAATTCAAAGAGAAAATTGTTAAATCAGTTGTGGATTGAGATCCTATCTTGGTCTATCCCTATTTGCAGGCTCATATCGGTACAGTTTCGTAATTGATATGATATATTCTGACCAGTCTAGAGGGCAAGTATATTCATTTAATAAACTACGTCAACTATATCTCAATCTATATAATATAATCTCACATGGGAACCAAGTGCATTAATGTTGATCAGACAATAATACACCGATGTCATATGAATAAAAATACCAAGAAAGATAATATGTAATAAAGTTGGCCAGACCTTAAAACAACTGTCCGAACAAGCTCATGACAAGAATAAAGCTTAGAAACTAGGCTATACGGCGGGATAAGTTGAACAAGAAATAAATATAATAATGAATAGTGATGAATGTGGATAGATTAAACTCATCAAGAATCTAAAAGACGTCCAATTTTTGTGCCTCTATAGTTGTCATACTAACTTCTTGTCTAAATCTTCAGTTGACCAATTAGGGTATGGATCTTTAAAACTCTATACTCAAGGTAACCCTATCTTCTTACACTAACATATATTCAGTGTCATTCACTAATACTTCATTAATGGGTCATAAGGACAATGGGATGCTAGGTTGTGAGGTATCCTACCCAACTTACAAGAGTTCAACTAATAGTATAATTGACCCATGGGCATATATACCTAGTACAAGTTACATTCATAACCTCTATCAAGCACAAAGAAATGATAAGATTGACGTTATGAAATGATCAAGCAAGATGTAGTTCAAGCAGTCAAATGAGAATTCTAACAAAATCAAGGAAAGTGATCAAGTAAGTGGATGAGATTCTATACTCTATTCCTATAAGAAGGCTTGCTAGGTATAGAAACGTAACCGAAGAAATATATTCTCGACCTACATGGGCCACCACAAAAATATGTCACGCCCCGATCCCAAAATACGTAAAACTAGGAATACGTGAGCATGCCAGTTGTATGTATATGAAAACTCTAATATATGAAAATCATAACACATACGTACGATGTATTATGAATAATAATTCAAGTCACAGGCAACACTAATCTCATCCACAAAACCAAATAGAAATAAATAACCAAATATGACAAATAACCAATTATAAAATAGTCAAGAAAAACTAATAGTTGGGCGGAGACAAATCCACTACCAAACGAATATGAAAGAAAATATAGTAAGTACATCATCTGATGACTAAAGAGACTCGAAGGAAAGACCTCATCGAAAGAGAAAGAATTAGCAAGTCCTGATCTGTGCTCTTGTAAATAGTCGTGATTGTCTACACCTGTCACTACCCAATTCTAGAAAATAGAGTTATTTTTTTTGTTTTTATTTGATAAATTGTGTATTGTATTTAATTAATTATATTTATATTTATTTAGTGCTTGTATTATTTTTTATGATTGTTTTAGGATTTTGGCTAGCTTGGACCCATGTCAGACCCTAGTGGACCCATGTCCGACCCAGCCCACACCCTTGTGAGGATTATTTTGGGGCTTAGAAATATTTATTATATTTTTAGTGGGTTAGTGGGAGAGATTTGGAGCTAGTTTGAGTATTTTTGGAACCCGAAACCCAAAACCAATTTAGGGGAGGGTATTTTGGGCATTTGGAGTTTTTGTGAAACCCATTTTTGGACTTGGCCGGCCCTACCTACCCCATTTTCCCGCAGCACACAGCAGCAGCCCCCCCTTTGGTTCTACTTCTTCTTCTTCACTTCTTCTTCATTCTTCTTCTTCTCCACTTCTTCTTTCTTCTTCCTTCTTCTTCAAAGTAAGTTCTTCTTCCATTTTTCTTCCTTCTTTCTTCCATTCCTTCTCCTTATGCTAACCTTAACCTTACATTTTCCCCTAACCTAGGTGTGTGGAGCTTAGATTTAGGGTGAAGGCTAGAATTGGAGGCTTGGAGCTTGAGGGAGGTGATTCCAAGTAGATCGGAGACTTTGGCCTTGGGATTTCAACTCCCAAGAGGTAAAACCTAACTTTTCTCTTGCTAATTATTTTTATGTAGTATAATTAGTGTTGTAGAACCTTCCTAGACACTAAGCCTACCCGTGGGAGGAAGTTGGAACTAGTTTGGTTGAGTTTAGAGACTTTGACATTAGGTTTTGTGTCGAATTCGGGTGGGATCCGAATTTGGCCCAATTTTGGGTGATACCCTAGGTTAGACAGACCTAGGTAGATGTTGTCGGGTGTCTTGAGGGTGAGTGCATGTCTCCGTTCGGACACGGGAAGTCGTGTCGCAGAGAAACGGGCGTTTCGGGCAAAATTGAGATTTTTCGTCGTCGTCGATTCTAAGTGCGTGTGCATTTCCGCCACGGGCCTAGAATCGATGCAGGAGCACTTTTTCTAGGATCTAGGCATCGTTTAGAATGCGTGGGTAAATTTTAGGCCGATTCCGAGTTCGTTTGGTATGCGTTTCAAGAGGTTTTCCGAACCGCGCACCACGTGTTCGTCGAAATGACCGAACGGCCATTTCGACTTGGTTTCCTCGTTTCGGGCTTGTGCGCGCGTTGGGTTAGTATTGGGGAGTGTGTGAAAGAGTTTTCGAGTTATATTTTATATATTTTGAGTGTCGGGGTCGTTGGGCGTGAGTGGGGCGTGTTGTTTGTGTGTTGTGTGCATTGTGTGGTGGTTGGGTATATGTGTCTATATATATATATATATATATATTTATATATATGTGTGTTTATGTATATATATTTATATATATATATGTGTGTATTTATATCTATATGCTTGTGTGTGTATATGTCTATGTGTATATATATATATGTATATGTATAAGTGTCCTTGTGTGTGTATATGTATATATATATATATATATAGGTGTATGGATATATATATATATTTGATGAGTGTGTGTGTATATATATATATAAATAGGTTCTATATATATATATAGCTATGTATATATTTATGTGTGTGTGTGTGTTGATGTGTGTTTAAGTGTGTGTGTGTATTAGTGTTTGTGAGTGTGTTTGTGAGTGTAGATATAAGTGTGTGTATATATATATATATATATCTAGTAGTATATATCTAGAGATATATGTATGTATATATATATATATATATAGGGTGATATATATATATGTATAGGAGTGTGTGTGTGTGTGTGTGTGTGTGTGTGTGTGTGTGTGTTTGTGTGATGGAAGAGGGGGGGGACCAAATGCAGCAGAGGCAGCAGCAGCACAGCAGCAGCAGAAGAAGGAGCAGCCAGCAGCAGCAATAGCAGCAGAAGAAGGAGCAGCCAGCAGCAGCAATAGCAGCATAAGGAGCAGCAGCAGCAAGAATAAGAAGCTCCAGCATACAGGGGGAGCGAGCTAGCTAGGTAGTAAAGGGAGATTTATGGTTTAATAGATAGATAAGATAGCTAGTTAGATAGTTAGATAGATAATTAGTTAGATAGTTGGATTGATAGTTAGGTATATAAGATAAATAGATAGATGAGTAGATACATAGATAGATAGATATATCTATGGATAGATAGATAAGTAGATATATGGTAGATACCTATATCTATATGCATATATATATATATATATATATATATATATATATATATATATATATATATATATATATATATATATATATATATATATATATATATATATATATATATATATATATTACTAGAGCTAGATATATATTATAGTTAGTAATATATATATGTGTATAAGTAAGGTATAGGGGTATATGTATATGTGTGTGGATATCTATATATATATATATATGTATATAGATACTTAGATATATAAATATATGGTTGATATATATATTTTCTAGCCTAGATTAATAACTAGGTGTATAATTATTAGCTAGATAGCTAGTTAGAGGGGTTTGAGAGCGGTATCTCAATACCTTGAGATACCGAGGTATCTCAATACCTTGAGATATCCAAGGTGATAATTTTCGAGCGGGGTATTTGAGCATTAGCCTAGAAAATATTTTTGAGTGATTTTTATATGTTTATATATATATATTTACGCGTGCTAGCATAGGTTTTAGCGGGTTTAGGCAGGGTGCGTGGCCTAGGGCGAGGTATCGGATACCGAGGGTATCCCGGTATCTCGATTAGGCGAGTTTGTGAGTTTAGTAGCTTAATGAGCTCGGTTTGACCTAGAATTTCAGGGGCACCCTAGTTTGACCTAGCTTTGACCATAATTGTCCTCGTTGACCATAAAAGTCAACGTTTGACCTAGTTTCTACCTAAAGTTGACTTTTTGGACCCCGGGTTGACTTTTGACCCAAATTTTACCGGTTTGACCCGTTCGACCTAGAATAGCCCTAGAAGCCTGTTTTTAATTATTTTATATTAGTTTAAATGCTTATAACCATGTTTAATTCTGCTTTTCGTATTAGGTCCTTGCGACACCGGTCCGGATCTCGATCCTCATCAGTTGCTCAGGACATCAGGCGAGTACCTACCTCTGATAGTTTCCATTTTATGATAGCGTTTATATCACTTGTTCTAGAGCTATAATACTTGATTCTGACACATTATTATACGAGCTGGTACTAGTGGAACCCGTCATGAGATGCTATCCCCCTTACCGTGTTCAGCGGGTACTCTATCACGTGTATTTCATCATGTGCTTCGGGTATTGATTCTCATGTGCTATCATGTGCTTCTTGTGCTCTCGCCTTCATGTGCGCGAGCTATTATCATGTACGTAGCGTATTGTGGTTGGATCTAATGGTATTAGTGGGGGAGGGGAGTAGGAGTTGGTTATGTGATCAAAGCCAAACAGTATTCATGTGTATGTCGGTTATGCAACTCACGCATAACAGAGTTATCGTAGTGTTTTTCATGTGCAACCTAAGCCGATCACATAACGAACTTGTGCTTAAGGCACTTAGCTAGTATTCATGTTTCTCACCTGCAATTAGTTTTCTACTACTTGTATTGTTCTCCAGTTTATATTGCAGCTACTTTTGTGCTCCAGCATATATTTATTTCCTGTGCATCTTGTATACTTTTCTATTGCTCGTCATGTATACCTTACCATGTATTTGGAGTTGCTTTCAGAGTTATGTACTTCGCTCCAGTCCTGACTGGGCATATTTTTCCAGAGGATCCTGAGGACTATTGCCCGACGTTCTTTGGGCCGGGTGTTGACGACTGTTGTGACCCCATGATCGAGGAGGAGTGCGTCGAGGAGACGCCGTTAGCGCCCTAGTTAGCTAGGTGGGTTTCCTGGGATGTTTTCAGTTGTTTTTTCTGGATGATTGTACTTATTCTTTTGATGCTGTGAGATATTGTAGCTATTTTGGCCTTGGACTGTATATTTTGGATATTGTCTTGCTCTCTTTGGTTCTGTTTCTTTGTTTATATCATATCGTGCTAATATTCTTCCCCTAGATTTTGTGATTGAGAGTTCATATATATATTGTGTGGTTGCCCTCCTTTTGGAGAGGTCATGGCGAATTTTTCTGTGAGATATATAGATAGTTGGTTGACGTAGAACGGACCTTTACAGCGTTCTACCGCCGATTCTGCGGCGTAGGCTGGACGTACCCACGGCTCATGCCCGATTTTCGGGTGCGGGTCGTGACACGTTTTTGGTGGTGGCCCATGCGGGTCTAGTTTTTAGGTTTACCTGCAATAGGATATAGGATATAGGCTGAGAGGGTGTGTGCTCAATCATAACTAGGACCCTTCATGCTTTCTTTTGCTATCTTTAATTTTCCCTGAATTTGTTTTCTTTTGTAATATTGTTGTCCTTCTTTGATGATATCGTTTCTTGTACTGTATTGACTTCTTTTGATCTGTGTTCAGGATGCCTCCGAAGACCAGATCACAGCGCACTGTCCCAGCAGATGCCACCGAGAGGTCTGCCACCTCTCGACCTGCTCGACTTTCGGCAGCCGCTACTGCTCCGCTCGCCACTCCTGCTGTTGAGGGACCGTCAGTTTCTCTCGGAGATCCTCTTACTCCCATTGATCCGAGAGTCACCCCAGTTGTTCCGGTGGTACCTCCTCCACCATCGCCTGCGCCAGTGGATGCTACGCAGTTGTTCACATTCTTCCGAGAGATGATGGATACGCAGTATCGCCAGACAGATATTATGAGGATGGGCATTGAGAATGCTCATCAGGTGGCTATGACAGCGGTCGACAGAGTGGCTCAGATCCAGCCACAGCCAGAGCAGGCTCAGTATCCTAGGCCGGGTACTATTATCGATTTTTAGAGGATGAGGCCTAAGGAGTTCCGCGGCACAGAGGGGATCCTGTACGCTGACTACTGGATCGAGCATATAGAGGGCATCTTTAGGCTGGCGATAATCCCAGCCAGCATGCAGATCGAGGCAGCGGGCAGCCAGATGTTCGACCTTGCCCTCACTTGGTACCGCACGGATACGCGGATAGCAGCTCCGGGACTGACTTGGGGGGCTTTTAAGAAGCTTTTCAAGGAGAAGTTCTTCCCGAATGTGGCTCTCAGTGCCTTAGAGAGTCAGTTCGAGGCGCTCGTCCAGGGGAGTATGTCAGTGGATGAGTATGCAGAGGAGTTCTGCCGTCTGGGCAGATTTATTGAGGGGTTATCTGAGGCAGCGAAGGCACAAAAGTTTCGCAAGGGCTTGGTCATGGCGGTCAAGTCCTTGACTAGGTGCGACCGCGAGGCGACCTTCGAGCAGATTGTCAGCGACGCTCAGAGGGCTAAGGATGATTTGGAGCTGAAGACGAAGAGGAGCAGAGATGCTTCAGGAGCAGGTAGCAGTGTAGGCCCAGCCAAGAGGCCATTCCAGCAGACCCAGCAGCACCAGGGTCAGGGTCGTGCGCCATTCCGGCAGGCGCCCCAGCAGCAGAGGCAGGGTCAACAGCAGGGCCAGAGGTAGCCCATCATTTGCCCTTTCTGTAGGAAGCTAGGGCATGGATGGGACATATGCAAAAAGAGGCTGGGTAGATATTTATTGTGTGGCACCGCAGATCACCAGCTGAAGGATTGTCCTTCAGCGCTTGCCCGTAAAGCTCAGGGCGGAGGAGCCGCTCAGAGGGCACCAGCCAGAGCACCTGCAGCGCAGCAGAGAGGTCAGCCTTTGCAGACTCAGCAGCAGAGGTTCGTCCAGCACCAGCAGCAGCACCGAGAAGGACAGCAGGGGCGAGCTTTTGCCCTGACAGTAGACGAGGCCGAGCCAGTTGGTGACGTTATCTCAGGTTCTGTTCTCCTTGATTCCATTCCAGCACTTGCTTTATTTGATTCCGGTGCTTCCTATAGCTTTATGTCTGTACCTTTTGCTGTTAGACACCATCTTGTTGCTGAACCTTTAGCTAGACTCTACAAGATCACGACCGGGGGTGGTATCATCCTAGTCAGTGATGTCTGCAGAGACCAGAGAGTTACCTTGGGAGGCCGGGAGTTGAGGGTGTGCCTACTCGTAATGCCACTTCCGAGCTACGATATTATACTCGGGATGGATTGGTTGAGTACGCATTGTGCTAGTATAGATTGTCGTAGAGGCCGAGTTTTGTTCAGTCTGCCAGGTGAGCCAGAGTTTTAGTTTGCCAGAGGAGCAGCGGAGCAGACCGAGGGAGTCTTCTACGGATCCCTGGTGGTAGAGCCGAGGTCGCTACATCCACTGATAGAGGAGTACATGGATGTCTTTCCGAAGGAGTTGCCAGGGTTGCCTCCGGACAGAGATATGGAGTTCTCTATAGACTTGGTGCCAGGCGCGGAGCCGATATCCCAGCACGTCTATAGAGTCAGCAACAGTGAGCTGATAGAGTTGAAGAAGCAGGTGGATGAGCTTCAGGACAAGGGATTTATCAGATCTAGTTTTTCTCTGTGGGGTGCTCCGGTACTTTTTGTGCCGAAGAAGGATGGGTCGATACGGATGTGTATCGACTACAGGGCTCTGAACAACCTCACAATCAAGAACAAGTATCCGCTGCCGCGTATTGATGATCTTTTTGACCAGTTAAGTGGAGCGAGGGTGTTTTCTAGGATTGATCTGAGGACAGGCTACCACCAGGTGAAGGTCATGAAGGAGGATATTCCGAAGACAGCATTTCGGACCAGATATAGACAGTATGAGTTCTTGGTGATGCCGTTTGGGTTGACTAATGCCCCGGCAGTGTTCATGAATATGATGAACAAGGTGTTCCATCAACATCTGGACAGGTTTATGGTGGTGTTTATAGATGATATCTTGGTGTATTCGAAGACCCCAGAGGAGCACGAGGAGCATCTGAGGATAGTGCTAGAGACTCTCAGGAAGGAGAAGCTTTATGGAAAGCTTTCGAAGTACGAGTTCTTCCTTGACAAGGTTGAATTCCTTGGTCATGTGGTGACTGGAGAGGGTATCTCGGTGGATCCGAGAAAGATCATGGAAGTTGAGGCATGGAGTGCTCCGAGTTCAGTAGCCAAGGTCAGGAGTTTCTTGGGACTGGCAGGTTACTACAGGAGATTTTTTCAGGATTTTTCCCGGATTGCAGAGCCGTTGTCCAGGCTGACTCGGAAGGACGTGGAGTTTGTTTGGTCAGAGGAGTGCCAGATCGCCTTTGATGAGCTGAAGAGGAGGTTGACGATAGCTCCAGTGTTGACGTTGCCATCAGGTTCTGGAGGATTCACTATCTATAGTGATGCATCGGGGAAGGGACTGGGTTGTGTGTTGTAACAGAATGGGAGGGTGATTGCCTATGCTTCCAGGCAATTACGTCCTCATGAGAAGAACTACCTACCCACGATTTGGAGTTGGCAGCAGTCATCTTTGCTCTGAAGTTATGGAAACACTATTTATACGGAGAGCGTGTGGAGATCTTCACAGACCACAAGAGCTTGAAGTATGTGTTTACCCAAAAAGAGCTGAACATGAGGCAGAGGAGATGGTTGGAGTTGATGAAGGACTTCGACATATCGTTGCAGTATCATCCAGGGAAGGCGAACGTAGTTGCGTATGCGTTGAGCAGGTAACCGGTAGCTATGTACCTGACTATAGATCGTTATCTTCTGCCAGATCTAGAGAGCTTGGGCATTGAGGTGATAGTGCCTGGAGTTGAGATGCAGATGTGGGGACTGCAGATTCAGTCAGAGTTGGTAGAACGGATGAGTCCCTGAGGAGCATCAGGGCGCAGGTTCAGATGGGTTTATCATATGACTTCACCATTGCTGATGATGGTTCATTGCGGCACGGTACCAGGTTGTGTGTGCCGAGTGGGTCTTTGCGCGAGGAGGTTCTATAGGAGGCGCATCGATCCCAGTACTCTATGCATCCAGGTACCAACAAGATGTATAGAGATCTGAGACAGCATGTATGGTGGTACGGGATGAAGCAGAATATAGCACGCTTCGTATCCCGATGCTTAGTGTGCCAGCAGGTGAAGGCGGAGAGGCAGAGGCCAGGAGGTTTGCTCCAGCCGTTACCCATTCCAGAGTGGAAATGGGAGCACGTGACTATAGATTTTGTTTCTGGACTTCCCCGTTCTCCAGGCGGGAAGGATGCGATTTGGGTCATCGTGGACAGGTTGACCAAATCGGCCCACTTTCTACCATTTAAAGTGGGTACGTCTACAAAGCGACTAGCAGAGATATATGTGCGCCAGATAGTAAGACTGCATGGAGTTCCAATGAGCATAGTATCAGATCGGGATAGTCGCTTTACTTCGCATTTCTGGAGGAGTCTGCAGGCTATTTTGGGCACCCAGCTCAAGTTTAGTAATGTATATCACCCACAGACAGATGGTCAGTCAGAGAGGACCATTCAGACGCTTGAGGACATGCTTCAGACTTGTGTTCATGATTTCAGAGACTTTTGGGAGGATTACTTGCACTTGGTAGAGTTTGCTTGCAACAACAGCTACCAAGCCAGTATCGAGATGTCACCTTTTGAGGCGTTGTATGGATGGAGGTGTCGCACTCCGTTATCATGGGATGATGTAGGCGAGAGAGATTTGCTTGGCCCGGAGATGGTGGTTGATGCAGCGGAGAAGGTCAAGATCATTAGAGATAGACTTCGGGTGGCGCAGGACAGGCAGCGGCATTGGGCCGATAGCCACCGGAGACCTTTGGAGTTTGAGGTATAGCTTAGAATTTAGATTTTGTTCTTGTGTTTGCTTGTGATTGCTTGTTTTAGACTAAGTGCTGAGACCTTGTTTGTGCTAGAGATCTGGTGTTCCTGAGGATTTCTCCGACGTGGGGCACTATTCGCTTTGGTGGAGGCGGGAAGCTTAGCCCACGTTTCGTTAGGCCCTTACGTATTCTTGAGAGGGTCGGCGCCGTGGCGTATAGGCTTGAGTTGCCGTCTACGCTGGAGGGAGTTCATAATGTGTTTCATGTGTCGCAGTTAAGACGGTACATGGCGGATTCCAGTCACGTATTGGATCACTCAGAGATCACGGTGGGCCCTACTCTTAGCTATCCAGAGCAGCCGGTGGAGATTCTGTATCGGCGGGAGAAGGTGTAGAGGAACCAGACTATTCCCTTGGTTCACGTCGCGTGGAGGCATCACTCTCCAAGTGAGTCGACCTGGGAGAGGGAGGATGAAATGCGCGAGCGATACCCTTATCTCTTCGAGCCATGAGGTATGGTTCTTTCTTTGCATTCCTGTCCTAGTTTCGTCTTTTAATTTCGAGGACGAAATTATTTTAAGGAGGGTAGGCTTGTCACTACCCAATTCTAAATAATAGGGTTATTTTTTTATTTATTTGGTAAATTGTGTATTATATTTAATTAATTATATTTATATTTTATTAGTGCTTGTATTATTTTTTATGATTGTTTTAGGGTTTTGGCTAGCCTGGACCCATGTCAGACCCTAGTGGACCTATGTTCGACCCAGCCCACACCCTTGTGAGGATTATTTTGGGGCCTAAAAATATTTATTATATTTTTAGTGGGTTAGTGGGAGAGATTTGGAGCTAGTTTGAGTATTTTTGGAACCCGAAACCCAAAACCAATTTAGGGGAGGGTATTTTGGGCATTTGGAGTTTTTGTGAAACCTATTTTTTGACTTGCCCGGCCCTACCTACCCCATTTTCCCGCAGCACATAGCAGCAGCCCCCCCTTTGGTTCTACTTCTTCTTCACTTCTTCTTCATTCTTCTTCTTCTTCACTTCTTCTTTCTTCTTCCTTCTTCTTCAAAGTAAGTTCTTCTTCCTTCTTTCTTCCATTCCTTCTCATTATGCTAACCCTACCTTACATTTTTCCCTAACCTAGGTGTGTGGAGCTTAGATTTAGGGTGGAGGCTAGAATTGGAGGCTTGGAGCTTGAGGGAGGCGATTCCAAGTAGATCGGAGACTTTGGCCTTGGGATTTCAACTCCCAAGAGGTAAAATCTAACTTTTCCCTTGATAATTATTTTTATGTAGTATAATTAGTGTTGTAGAACCTTCTTAGACCCTAAGCCTACCCGTGGGAGGAAGTTGGAACTAGTTTGGTTGAGTTTAGAGACTTTGACATTAGGTTTTGTGTCGAATTCGGGTGGAATCCGAATTTGGCCAAATTTTGGGTGATGCCCTAGGTTAGATGGACCTAGGTAGACGTTGTCGGGTGTCTTGAGGGTGAGTGCGTGTCTCCGTTCGGACACGGGAGGTCGTGTCGTGGAGAAACGGGCGTTTCGGGCAAAATTGGGGTTTTTCGTCGTCGCCGATTCTAAGTGCGTGTGCGTTTCTGCCACGGGCCTAGAATCGATACGGGAGCACTTTTTCTAGGATCTAGGCATCGTTTAGAACACGTGGGTAAATTTTGGGCCGATTCCGAGTTCGTTTGGTGTGCGTTTCAGGAGGTTTTCTGAACCGCGCACCACATGTTCGTCGAAATGACTGAACGGCCATTTCGACTTGGTTTCCTCGTTTCGGGCTTGTGCACGCGTTGGATTAATATTGGGGAGCGTGTGCTAGAGTTTTTGAGTTATATTTTATATATTTTAGGGTGTTGGTGAGTGTCGGGGTCGTTGGGCGTGAGTGGGGCGTGTTGTTTGTGTGTTGTGTGCATTGTGTGGTGGTTGGGTATATGTGTCTATATATATATATATATATATATGTATATATTTATATGTATGTGTGTTTATGTATATATATTTATGTGTGTATTTATATCTATATGCTTGTGTGTGTATATGTCTATGTGTATATATATATATGTATATGTATAAGTGTGCTTGTGCGTATATGTATATATATATATATATATATATATATATATATATATATATATATATATATATATATATATATAGGTGTATGGATATATATATATATTTGATGAGTGTGTGTGTATATATATATATAAATAGGTTCTATATATATATATATATATATATATATATATATATATATATATATATATATATATATATATATATATATATATATATAGCTATGTATATATTTATGTGTGTGTGTGTGTGTTGATGTGTGTTTAAGTGTGTTTGTGTGTATTAGTGCTTGTGAGTGTGTTAGAGTGTAGATATAAGTGTGTGTGTATATATATATATATATATATATATATATATATATATATATATATATATATATATATATATATATATAGTAGTATATATCTAGAGATATATGTATGTATATATATATATAGGGTGATATATATATATGTATAGGAGTGTGTGTGTGTGTGTGTTTGTGTGATGGAAGAGGGGGGGGGGGACTAAACTGCAGCAGAGGCAGCAGCTGCACAGCAGCAGCAGTAGAAGGAACAGCCAGCAGCAGCAATAGCAGTATTAGGAGCAGCAGCAGCAGGAATAAGAAGCTCCAGCACGCAGCGGGGAGCGAGGTAGCTAGGTAGTAGAGGGAGATTTATGGTTTAATAGATAGATAAGATAGCTAGTTAAATAGTTAGATAGATAATTAGTTAGATAGTTGGATTGATAGTTAGGTAGATAAGATAAATAGATAGATGAGTAGATACATAGATAGATAGATATATCTATGGATAGATAGATAGGTAGATATATGGTAGATACCTATATCTATATGCATAGATATATATATTTACCTAGAGCTAGATATATATTATAGTTAGTAATATATATATGTGTATAGGTAAGGTATAGGGGTATATGTATATTTGTGTGGATATCTATATATATATATATATAGATACTTAGATATATAAATATATGGTAGATATATATATTTTCTAGCCTAGATTAATAACTAGGTGTATAATTATTATCTAGATAGCTAGTTAGAGGGGTTTGAGAGCGGTATCTCAATACCTTGAGATACCGAGGTATCTCAATACCTTGAGATATCCAAGGTAATGAGTTTCGAGCGGGGTATTTGAGCATTAGCCTAGGAAATATTTTTGAGTAATTTTTATATGTTTATATATATATATTTATGCGTGCTAGCATAGGTTTTAGCAGATTTAGGTGGGGTGCGTGGCCTAGGGCGAGGTATCGGATACCGAGGGTATCCCGGTATCTCGATTAGGTGAGTTTGTGAGTTTAGTAGCTTAATGAGCTCGGTTTGACCTAGAATTTCAGGGGCACCCTAGTTTGACCTAGCTTTGACCATAATTGTCCTCGTTGACCGTAAAAGTCAACGTTTGACCTAGTTTTGACCTAAAGTTGACTTTTTGGACCTCGGGTTGACTTTTGATCCAAATTTCACCGGTTTGACCCGTTCGACCTAGAATAGCCCTAGAAGCCTGTTTTTAATTATTTTATATCTGTTTAAATGCTTAGAACCCTGTTTAATTCTGCTTTTTGTATTAGGTCCTTGCGACACCAGTCCGGATCTCGATCCTCATCAGTTGCTCAGGATATCAGGCGAGTACCTACCTCTGATAGTTTCTATTTTATGATAGCGTTTATATCACCTGTTCTAGAACTGTAATACTTGATTCTGACACATTGTTGCACGAGCTGGTACTAGTGGATCCCGTCATGAGATGCTACCCCCCTTACCGTATTCAACGGGTACTCTATCACGTGTATTTCATCATGTGCTTCGGGTATTGATTCTCATGTGCTATCATGTGCTTCTTGTGCTCTCGCCTTCATGTGCGCGAGCTATTATCATGTACGTAGCGTGTTGTGGTTGGATCCAATAGTATTAGTGGGGGAGGGGAGTAGGAGTTGGTTATGTGATCAAAGCCAAACAGTATTCATGTGTATGTCGGTTATGCAACTCACGTATAACGGAGTTACCGTAGTGTTTTTCATGTGCAATCTAAGCCGATCACATAATGAACTTGTGCTCAAGGCACTTAGCTATTATTCATGTTTCTCACCTGCAGTGACTTTTCCACTACTTGTATTGTTCTCCAGTTTACATTGCAGCTACTTTTGTGCTCCAGCATATATTATTTCCTGTGCATCTTGTATACTTTTCTATTGTTCGTCATATACACCTTACCATGTATTTGGAGTTGCTTTCAGAGTTATGTACTTCGCTCCAGTCCTGACTGGGCATATTTTTTCAGAGGATCCTGAGGACTATTGCCCGACGTTCTCCGGGCCGGGTGTTGACGACTGTTGTGACCCCGTGATCGAGGAGGAGTGCGCTGAGGAGATGCTGTTAGCGCCCTAGTTAGCTAGATGGGTTTCCTGGAATGTTCCCAGTTGTTATTTCTGGATGATTGTACTTATTCTTTTGATGCTGTGAGAGGTTGTAGCTATTTTGGCCTTGGACTGTATATTTTGGATATTGTCTTGCTCTCTTTGGTTCTGTTTCTTTGTTTATATCATATCGTGCTAATATTCTTCCCCTATTTTGTGATTGAGAGTTCATATATATATTGCGTGGTTGCCCTCCTTTTGGAGAGGTCATGGCGGATTTTTCTGTCTAGAACGGACCTTTAGAGCGTTCTACCGTCGATTCTGCGGCGTAGGCTGGACGTACCCACGGCTCATGCCCAATTTTTGGGTGCGGGTCGTGACACGTTTTTGGTGGTGGCCCATGCGGGTCTAATTTTTAGGTTTACCTGCAATAGGATATAGGATATAGGCTGAGAGGGTGTGTGCTCAATCATAACTAGGACCCTTCATGCTTTCTTTTGCTATCTTTAATTTTTCCTGAATTTGTTTTCTTTTGTAATATTGTTGTCCTTCTTTGATGATATCGTTTCTTGCACTGTATTGACTTCTTTTGATCTGTGTTCAGGATGCCTCCGAAGACCAGATCTCAGCGCACCGTCCCAGCAGCTGCCACCGAGAGGTCTGCCACCTCTCGACCTGCTCGACTTTAGGCACCCACTACTGCTCCACTCGCCACTCCTGCGGTTGAGGGAGCGTCAGTTTCTCTCGGAGATCCTCTTACTCTCATTGATCCGAGAGTCACCCCAGTTGTTCCGGTGGTACCTCCTCCACCACCGCCTGCGCCAGTGGATGCTATGCAGTTGTTCGCATTCTTCCGAGAGATGATGGATGCGCAGTATCGCCAGACAGATATTATGAGGATGGGCATTGAGAATGCTCATCAGGTGGCTATGACAGCGGTCGACAGAGTGGCTCAGATCCAGCCACAGCCAGAGCAGGCTCAGTATCCTAGGTCGGGTACTATTATCGATTTTCAAAGGATGCGGCCTAAGGAGTTCCGCGGCACAGAGGGGATCCTGTACGCCGACGACTGGATCGAGCATATAGAGGGCATCTTCAGGATGGCGATGATCCCAGCCAGCATGTAGATCGAGGCAGCGGGCAGCCAGATGTTCGACCTTGCCCTCACTTGGTACCGCACGGATACGCGGATAGCAGCTCCGGGACTGACTTGGGGGGCTTTTAAGAAGATTTTCAAGGAGAAGTTCTTCCCGAATGTGGCTCTCAGTGCCTTAGAGAGTCAGTTTGAGGCGCTCGTCCAGGGGAGTATGTCAGTGGATGAGTATGCAGCGGAGTTCTGCCGTCTGGGCAGATTTATTGAGGGGTTATCTGAGGCAGCGAAGGCGCAAAAGTTTCGCAAGGGCTTGGTCATGGCAGTCAAGTCCTTGACTAGGTGCGACCGCGAGGCGACCTTCGAGCAGATTGTCAGCGACGCTCAGAGGGCTGAGGATGATTTGGAGCTGAAGACGAAGAGGAGCAGAGATGCTTCAGGAGCAGGTAGCAGTGTAGGCCCAGCCAAGAGGCCATTCCAGCAGACCCAGCAGCACCAGGGTCAGGGTCGTGCGCCATTCCGGCAGGCGCCCCAGCAGCAGAGGCAGGGTCAGCAGCAGGGCCAAAGGCAGCCCATCGTTTGCCCTTTCTGTAGGAAGCCAGGGCATGGATAGGACATATGCAAAAAGAGGCTGGGCAGATATTTATTGTGTGGCACCGCAGATCACCAGCTGAAGGATTGTCCTTCAGCGCTTGCCCGTACAGCTCAGGGCGGAGGAGCCGCTCAGAGGGCACCAGCAAGAGCACCTGCAGCGCAGCAGAGAGGTCAGCCTTTGCAGACTCAGCAGCAGAGGTTCGCCCAGCACCAGCAGCAACACCGAGGAGGACAGCAGGGGTGAGCTTTTGGCCTGACAGTAGACGAGGCTGAGCCAGTTGGTGACGTTATCTCAGGTTCTGTTCTCCTTGATTCCATTCCAGCACTTGCTTTATTTGATTCCGGTACTTCCCATAGCTTTGTGTCTGTATCTTTTGCTGTTAGATACCATCTTTTTGCTGATCCTTTAGCTAGACTCTACAAGAACATGACCGGGGGTGGTATCATCCTAGTCAGTGATGTCTGCAGAGACCGGAGAGTTACCTTGGGAGGCCGGGAGTTGAGGGTGTGCCTACTCGTAATGCCACTTCCGAGCTACGATATTGTACTTGGGATGGATTGGTTGAGTACGCATTGTGCTAGTATAGATTATCGTGGAGGCAGAGTTTTATTCAATCTGTCAGGTGAGCCAGAGTTTCAGTTTGCCAGAGGAGCAACGGAGCAGACCGAGGGAGTCTTCTGCGGAGCCCTGGTGGTAGAGCCGAGGTCTCTACATCCACTGATAGAGGAGTACATAGATGTTTTTCTGGAGGAGTTGCCAGGGTTGCCTCCGGACAGAGATGTGGAGTTCTCTATAGACTTGGTGCCAGGCGCGGAGCCGATATCCCAGCACGTCTATAGAGTCAGCAACAGTGAGCTGATAGAGTTGAAGAATCAGGTGGATGAGCTTCAGGACAAGTGATTTATCAGATCTAGTTCTTCTCCGTGGGGTGCTCCGGTACTTTTTGTGCCGAAGAAGGATGGGTCGATACGGATGTGTATCGACTACAGGGCTCTGAATAACCTCACAATCAAGAACAAGTATCTGCTGCCGCGTATTGATGATCTTTTTAACCAGTTGAACGGAGAGAGGGTGTTTTCCAGGATTGATCTGAGGACAGGCTACCACCAGGTGAAGGTCAGGAAGGAGTATATTCCGAAGACAGCTTTTCGGACCAGATATGGACAGTATGAGTTCTTGGTGATGCCGTTTGGGTTGACTAATGCCCCAATAGTGTTCATAAATATGATGAACAAGGTGTTCCATCAGCATCTGGATAGGTTTGTGGTGGTATTTATAGATGATATCTTGGTGTATTCGAAGACCCCAGAGGAGCACGAGGAGCATCTGAGGATAGTGCTGGAGACTCTCATGAAGGAGAAGCTTTATGGAAAGCTTTCAAAGTGCGAGTTCTTTCTTGACAAGGTTGAATTCCTTGGTCATGTGGTGACTGGAGAGGGTATCTCGGTGGATCCGAGAAAGATCATGGAAGTTGAGGCATGGAGTGCTCCGAGTTCAGTAGCCGAGGTCAGGAGTTTCTTGGGACTGGCAGGTTACTACAGAAGATTTGTTCAAGATTTTTCCCGGATTGCAGAGCCGTTGTCCAGGCTGACTCGAAAGGACGTGGAGTTTGTTTGGTCAGAGGAGTGCCAGATCGCCTTTGATGAGCTGAAGAGGAGGTTGACGACAGCTCCAGTGTTGATGTTGCCATCAGGTTCTGGAGGATTCACTATCTATAGTGATGCATTGGAGAAGGGACTGGGTTGTGTGTTGCAGCAGAATGGGAGGATGATTGCCTATGCTTCCAGGCAATTACGTCCTCATGAGAAGAACTACCCTACCCACGATTTGGAGTTGGCAGCGGTCATCTTTGCTCTGAAGTTATGGAAACACTATTTATACGGAGGGCGTGTGGAGATCTTCACAGACCACAAGAGCTTGAAGTATGTGTTTACCCAAAAAAAGCTGAACATGAGGCAGAGGAGATGGTTGGAGTTGATAAAGGACTTCGACATATCGTTGCAGTATCATCCAGGAAAGGCGAACGTAGTTGCGGATGCGTTGAGCAGGTATCCGGTAGCTATGTGCCTGACTACAGATTGTTATCTTCTGGCAGATCTAGAGAGCTTGGGCTTTGAGGTGATAGTGCCTGGAGTTGAGATACAGATGTGGGGACTGCAGATTCAGTCAAAGTTGGTAGACCGGATCAGGGCTACACAGTTTGAGGATGAGTCCCTGAGGAGCATCAGGGCGCAGGTTCAGATGGGTTTATCAGATGACTTTACCATTGTTGATGATGGTTCATTGCGGCACGGTACCAGGTTGTGTGTGCCGAGTGGGTCATTGCGCGAGGAGGTTCTACAGGAGGCGCATCGATCCCAGTACTCTATGCATCCAGGTGCCAACAAGATGTATAGAGATCTGAGACAGCATGTATGGTGGTACGGGATGAAGCGGAATGTAGCACGCTTCGTATCCCGATGCTTAGTGTGCCAGCAGGTGAAGGCGGAGAGGCAGAGGCCAGGAGGTTTGCTCCAACCGTTACCCATTCCAGAGTGGAAATGGGAGCACGTGACCATAGATTTTGTTTCTGGACTTCCCCGTTCTCCAGGCGGAAAGGATGCGATTTGGGTCATCGTGGACAGGTTGACCAAATCGGCCCACTTTCTACCATTCAAAGTGGGTACGTCTACAGAGAGACTAGCAGAGATATATGTGCGCCAGATAGTCAGACTGCATGGAGTTTTAGTGAGCATAGTATCAGATCGGGACAGTCGCTTTACTTCGCATTTCTGGAGGAGTCTGCAGGCTAGCTTGGGCACCCAGCTCAAGTTTAGTACTGCATATCACCCACAGACAGATGGTCAGTCAGAGAGGACCATTTAGACGCTTGAGGACATGCTTCGGACTTGTGTTCTTGATTTCAGAGGCTCTTGGGAGGATCACTTGCACTTGGTAGAGTTTGCTTACAATAACAGCTACCAAGCCAGTATCGAGATGTCACCTTTTGAGGCATTATATGGACGGAGGTATCGTACTCCGTTATCATGGGATGATGTAGGCGAGAGAGCTTTGCTTGGCCCGGAGATGGTGGTTGATGCAGCGGAGAAGGTCAAGCTCATTAGAGATAGACTTCGGGTGGCGCAGGACAGGCAGCGGCATTGGGCTGATAGCCACCGGAGACCTTTGGAGTTTGAGGTATAGCTTAGAATTTAGATTTTGTTCTTGTGTTTGCTTGTGATTGCTTGTTTTATACTAAGTGCTGAGACCTTGTTTATGCTAGGTTGGAGATCTGGTGTTCCTGAGGATTTCTCCGACGCGGGGCACTATTCGCTTCGGTGGAGACGGGAAGCTTGGCCCACGTTTCATCGGGCCCTTACGTGTTCTTGAGAGGGTCGGCGCCGTGGCGTATAGGCTTGAGTTGCCGTCTACGCTGGAGAAAGTTCGTGATGTGTTCCACGTGTCACAATTAAGACGGTACGTGGCGGATCCCAGTCGCGTATTGGATCACTCAGAGATCGCGGTGGGCCCTACTCTTAGCTATCCAGAGCAGCCGGTGGAGATTCTGGATCGGCGGGAGAAGGTGTTGAGGAACTAGACTATTCCCTTGGTTCGCGTCGCGTGGAGGCATCACTCTCCAGGTGAGTCGACCTGGGAGAGGGAGGATGAAATGCGCGAGCGATACCCTTATCTCTTCGAGCCTTGAGGTATGGTTCTTTCTTTGCATTCCTGTCATAGTTTCGTCTTTTAATTTCAAGGACAAAATTATTTTAAGGAGGGTAGGCTTGTCACTACCCAATTCTAGAAAATAGAGTTTTTTTTTTTTTGATAAATTGTGTATTGTATTTAATTAATTATATTTATATTTATTTAGTGCTTGTATTATTTTTTATGATTGTTTTAGGGTTTTGGCTAGCCTGGACCCATGTCAGACCCTAGTGGACCCATGTTCGACCCAGCCCACACCCTTGTGAGGATTATTTTGGGGCTTAAAAATATTTATTATATTTTTAGTGGGTTAGTGGGAGAGATTTGGAGCTAGTTTGAGTGTTTTTGGAACCCGAAACCCAAAACCAATTTAGGGGAGGGTATTTTGGGCATTTGGAGTTTTTCTGAAACCCATTTTTGGACTTGGCCGGCCCTACCTACCCCATTTTCCTGCAGCACACAGCAGCAGTCCCCCCCTTTGGTTCTACTTCTTCTTCTTCACTTCTTCTTCATTCTTCTTCTTCTCCACTTCTTCTTTCTTCTTTCTTCTTCTTCAAAGTAAGTTCTTCTTCCATTTTTCTTCCTTCTTTCTTCCATTCCTTCTTCTTATGCTAACCCTAACCTTACATTTTTCCCTAAACTAGGTGTGTGGAGCTTAGATTTAGGGTGGAGGCTAGAATTGGAGGCTTGGAGCTCGAGGGAGGCGATTCCAAGTAGATCGGAGACTTTGTCCTTGGGATTTCAACTCCCAAGAGGTAAAATCTAACTTTTCCCTTGCTAATTATTTTTATGTGGTATAATTAGTGTTGTAGAACCTTCCTAGACCCTAAGCCTACCCGTGAGAGGAAGTTGGAACTAGTTTGGTTGAGTTTAGAGACTTTGACATTAGATTTTGTGTCGAATTCGGGTGGAATCCGAATTTGGCCCAATTTTGGGTGATGCCTAGGTTAGACGGACCTAGGTAGACGTTGTCGGGTGTCTTGAGGGTGAGTGCGTGTCTCCGTTCGGACACGGGAAGTCGTGTCACGGAGAAACGGGCGTTTCGGGCAAAATTAGGATATTTAGTCGTCGCCGATTCTAAGTGCGTGTGCGTTTCTGCCACGGGCCTAGAATCGACGCGGGAGCACTTTTTCTAGGATCTAGGCATCGTTTAGAATGCATGGGTAAATTTTGGGACGATTTCGAGTTCGTTTGGTATGCGTTTCAGGAGGTTTTCCGAACCGCGCACCACGTGTTCGTCGAAATGACCGAACGGCCATTTCGACTTGGTTTTCTCGTTTCAGGCTTGTGCGCGTGTTGGATTAGTATTGGGGAGTATGTGCTAGAGCTTTCGAGTTATATTTTATATATTTTAGGATGTTGGTGAGTGTCGGGGTCGTTGGGCGTGAGTGGGGCGTGTTGTTTGTGAGTTGTGTGCATTGTGTGGTGGTTGGGTATATGTGTCTATATATATATATATATATATATATATATATATGTGTGTGTGTGTATTTATATCTATATGCTTGTGTGTGTATATGTCTATGTGTATATATATATATATGTATATGTATAAGTGTGCTTGTGTGTGTATATGTATATATATATATATATATATATATATATATATATATATATATATATATATATATATATATATATATATATATATATATATATATATATATATATAGGTATATGGATATATATATATTTGATGAGTGTGTGTGTGTATATATATATATAAATAGGTTCTATATATATATAGCTATGTATATATTTATGTGTGTGTGTGTGTGTTGATGTGTGTTTAAGTGTGTGTGTGTGTATTAGTGTTTGTGAGTGTGTTTGTGAGTGTGTTAGAGTGTAGATATAAGTGTGTGTATATATATATATCTAGTAGTATATATCTAGAGATATATGTATGTATATATATATATATATATATAGGGTGATATATATATATATATATATATATATATATATATATATATATATATATATATATATGTATAAGAGTGTGTGTTTGTGTTTGTTTGTGTCATGGAAGAGGGGGGGGCGACCAAACTGCAGCAGAGGCAGCAGCTGCTGCTACACTGCAGCAGCAGCAGCAGTAGAAGGAGCAGCCAGTAGCAGCAATAGCAGCATAAGGAGCTGCAGCAGCAGGAATAAGAAGCTCCAGCACACAGTGGGGAGCGAGGTAGCTAGGTAGTAGAGGGAGATTTATGGTTTAATAGATAAATAAGATAGCTAGTTAGATAGTTAGATAGATAATTAGTTAGATAGTTGGATTGATAGTTAGGTAGATAAGATAAATAGATAGATGAGTTGATACATAGATAGATAGATATATCTATGGATAGATAGATAGGTAGATATATGGTAGATACCTATATCTATATATATATATATATATATATATATATATATATATATATATATATACCTAGAGCTAGATATATATTATAGTTAGTAATATATATATGTGTATAGGTAAGGTATAGGGGTATATGTATATGTGTGTGGATATATATATATATATATATGTATATAGATACTTAGATATATAAATATATGGTAGATATATATATTTTCTAGCCTAGATTTATAATTAGGTGTATAATTATTAGCTAGATAGCTAGTTAGAGGGGTTTGAGAGCGGTATCTCAATACCTTGAGATACCGAGGTATCTCAATACCTTGAGATATCCAAGGTAATGAGTTTCGAGCGGGATATTTGAGCATTAGCCTAGGAAATATTTTTGAGTGATTTTTATATGTTTATATATATATATATATTTACGTGTGCTAGCATAGGTTTTAGCGGGTTTAGGCGGGGTGCGTGGGCTAGGGCGAGGTATCGGATACCGAGGGTATCCCGGTATCTCGATTAGGCAAGTTTGTGAGTTTAGTAGCTTAATGAGCTCGGTTTGACCTAGAATTTCAGGGGCACCCTAGTTTGACCTAGCTTTGACCATAATTGTCCTCGTTGACCGTAAAAGTCAACGTTTGACCTAGTTTTGACCTAAAGTTGACTTTTTGGACCCCGGGTTGACTTTTGACCCAAATTTTACCGGTTTGACCCGTTCGACCTAGAATAGCCCTAGAAGCCTGTTTTTAATTATTTTATATCAGTTTAAATGCTTAGAATCCTGTTTAATTCTGCTTTTCGCATTAGGTCCTTGCGATACCGGTCCGGATCTCGATCCTCATCAGTTGCTCAGGACATCAGGCGAGTGCCTACCTCTGATAGTTTCTATTTCATGATAGCGTTTATATCACCTGTTCTAGAGCTATAATACTTGATTCTGACACATTGTTACACGAGCTGGTACTAGTGGATCCCGTCATGAGATGCTATCCCCCTTACCGTGTTCAGCGGGTACTCTATCACGTGTATTTCATCATGTGCTTCGGGAATTGATTCTCATGTGCTATCATGTGCTTCTTGTGCTCTCGCCTTCATGTGCGCGAGCTATTATCATGTACGTAGCGTATTGTGGTTGGATCCAATGGTATTAGTTGGGGAGGGGAGTAGAATTTGGTTATGTGATCAAAGCCAAACAGTATTCATGTGTATGTCGGTTATGCAACTCACGCATAACGGAGTTATCGTAGTATTTTTCATGTGCAACCTAAGCCGATCATATAACGAACTTGTGCTCAAGGCACTTAGCTAGTATTCATGTTTCTCACCTGCTGTTACTTTTCTACTACTTGTATTATTCTCCAGTTTATATTGCAGCTACTTTTGTGCTCCAGCATATATTTATTTCCTGTGCATCTTGTATACTTTTCTATTGCTCGTCATATACACCTTACCATATATTTGGAGTTACTTTCAGAGTTATGTACTTCGCTCCAGTCCTGACTGGGCATATTTTTCCAGAGGATCCTGAGGACTATTGCCCGACGTTCTCCGGGCCGGGTGTTGACGACTGTTGTGACCCCGTGATCGAGGAGAAGTGCGCCGAGGAGACGCCGTTAGCACCCTAGTTAGCTATATGGGTTTCCTGGGATGTTCCCAGTTGTTATTTCTGGATGATTGTACTTATTCTTTTGATGCTGTGAGATATTGTAGCTATTTTGGCCTTGGACTGTATATTTTGGATATTGTCTTGCTCTCTTTGGTTCTGTTTTTTTATTTATATCATATCGTGCTAATATTCTTCCCCTAGATTTTGTGATTGAGAGTTCATATATATATTGCGTGGTTGCCCTCCTTTTGGAGAGGTCATGGCGGATTTTTCTTTGAGATATATAGATAGTTGGTTGACCTAGAACGGACCTTTACAGCGTTCTACCGCCGATTTTGCGGCGTAGGCTGGACGTACCCATGGCTCATGCCCGATTTTTGGGTGCGGGTCGTGACACATTTTTGGTGGTGGCCCATGCGGGTCTAGTTTTTAGGTTTACCTGCAATAGGATATAGGATATAGGCTGAGAGGGTGTGTGCTCAATCACAACTAGGATCCTTCTTGCTTTCTTTTGCTATCTTTAATTTTCCCTGAATTTGTTTTCTTTTGTAATATTGTTGTCCTTCTTTGATGATATCATTTCTTGCACTATATTGACTTCTTTTGATCTGTGTTCAGGATGCCTCCGAAGACCAGATCTCAGCGCACCATCCCAGCAGCTGCCACCGAGAGGTCTGCCTCCTCTCGACCTGCTCGACTTTCGGCAGCCGCTACTGCTCCACTCGCCACTCCTGCGGTTGAGGGAGCGTCAGTTTCTCTCGGAGATCCTCTTACTCCCATTGATCCGAGAGTCACCCCAGTTGTTCCGGTGGTACCTCCTCCACCACCGCCTGCGCCAGTGGATGCTACGCAGTTGTTCACTATCTTCCGAGAGATGATGGATGCGCAGTATTGCCAGACAGATATTATGAGGATGGGCATTGAGAATGCTCATCAGGTGGCTATGACAGCGGTCGACAGAGTGGCTCAGATCCAGCCACAGCTAGAGCAGGCTCAGTATCCTAGGCCGGGTACTATTATCGATTTTCAGAGGATGCGGCCTAAGGAGTTTCGCGGCACAGAGGGGATCCTGTACGCCGACGACTGGATCGAGCATATAGAGGGCATCTTCAGGCTGGCGATGATCCCAGCCAGCATGCAGATTGAGGTAGCGGGCAGCCAAATGTTCGACCTTGCCCTCACTTGGTACCGCACGGATACGTGGATAGCAGCTCTGGGACTGACTTGGGAGGCTTTCAAGAAGCTTTTCAAGGAGAAGTTCTTCCCGGATGTGGCTCTCAGTGCCTTAGAGAGTCAGTTCGAGGCGCTCGTCCAGGGGAGTATGTCAGTGGACGAGTATGCAGCGGAGTTCTGCCGTCTGGGCAGATTTGTTGAGGGGTTATCTGAGGCAGCGAAGGCGCGAAAGTTCCGCAAGGGCTTGGTCATGGCGGTCAAGTCCTTGACTAGGAGCGACCGCGAGGCGACCTTCGAGCAGATTGTCCACGACGCTCAGAGGGCTGAGGATGATTTGGAGCTGAAGACGAAGAGGAGCAGAGATGCTTCAGGAGCAGGTAGCAGTGCCGGCCCAGCCAAGAGGCCATTCCAGCAGACCCAGCAGCACCAGGGTCAGGGTCGTGTGCCATTCCGGCAGGCGCCCCAGCAGCAGAGGCAGGGTCAGCAGCAGGGCCAGAGGCAGCCCATCGTTTACCCTTTCTGTAGGAAGCCAGGGCATGGATGGGACATATATAAAAAAAGGCTGGGCAGATGTTTATTGTGTGGCGCCACAGATCACCAGCTGAAGGATTGGTTGAGTACGCATTGTGCTAGTATAGATTGTCGTGGAGGCAGAGTTTTGTTCAGTCTGCCAGGTGAGCCAGAGTTTCAGTTTGCCAGAGGAGCAGCAGAGCAGACCGAGGGAGTCTTCTGCGGAGCCCTGGTGGTAGAGTCGAGGTCGCTACATCCACTGATAGAGGAGTACATAGATATCTTTCCGGAGGAGTTGCCAGGGTTGCCTCTGGACAGAAATGTGGAGTTCTCTATAGACTTTGTGCCAGGCGCGGAGCCGATATCCCAGCACGTCTATAGAGTCAACAACAGTGAGCTGATAGAGTTGAAGAAGCAGGTGGATGAGCTTCAGGACAAGGGATTTATCAGATCTAGTTCTTCTCCGTGGGGTGCTCCGGTACTTTTTGTGTCGAAGAAGGATGGCTCGATACGGATGTGTATCGACTATAGGGCTCTGAACAATCTCACAATCAAGAACAAGTATTCGCTGCCGCGTATTGATGATCTTTTTGACCAGTTGAGCAGAGCGAGGGTGTTTTCCAGGATTGATCTGAGGACAGGCTACCACCAGGTGAAGGTCAGGAAGGAGGATATTCCGAAGACAGCTTTTTGGACCAGACATGGACAGTATGAGTTCTTGGTGATGCCGTTTGGGTTGACTAATGCCCCGGCAGTGTTCATGAATCTGATGAACAAGGTATTCCATCAGCATCTGGACAGGTTTGTGGTGGTATTTATAGATGATATCTTGGTGTATTCGAAGACCCCAGAGGAGCACGAGGAGCATCTGAGGATAGTACTGAAGACTCTCGGGAAGGAGAAGCTTTATGGAAAGCTTTTGAAGTGCGAGTTCTTCCTTGACAAAGTTGAATTCCTTGGTCATGTGGTGACTAGAGAGGGTATCTCGGTGGATCCGAGAAAGATTATGGAAGTTGAGGCATGGAGTGCTCCGAGTTCAGTAGCCAAGGTCAGGAGTTTCTTGGGACTGGCAGGTTACTACAGGAGATTTGTTCAGGATTTTTCCCAGATTGTAGAGCCGTTGTCCAGGCTGACTCGGAAGGACGTGGAGTTTATTTGGTCAGAGGAGTGCCAGATCACCTTTGATGAGATAAAGAGGAGGTTGACGACACTTCCAGTGTTGACGTTGCCATCAGGTTCTGGAGGATTCACTATCTATAGTGATGCATCGGGAAGGGACTGGGTTGTGTGTTACAGCAGAATGGGAGGGTGATTGCCTATGCTTCCAGGCAATTACGTCCTCATGAGAAGAACTATCCTACCCACGATTTGGAGTTGGCAGCGGTCATCTTTGCTCTGAAGTTGTGGAAACATTATTTATACGGAGAGCGTATGGAGATCTTCACAGACCACAAGAGCTTGAAGTATGTGTTTACCTAAAAAGAGCTGAACATGAGGCAGAAGAGATGGTTGGAGTTGATAAAGGACTTCGACATATCGTTGCAGTATCATCCAGGGAAGGCGAACGTAGTTGCGGATGCGTTGAGCAGGTATCCGGTAGCTATGTGCCTGACTACAGATCGTTATCTTCTGGCAGATCTAGAGAGCTTGGGCATTGAGGTGATAGTGCCTGGAGTTGAGATACAGATATAGGGACTGCAGATTCAGTCAGAGTTGGTAGACCGGATCAGGGCTACACAGTTTGAGGATGAGTCTCTGAGGAGCATCAGGGCGCAGTTTCAGATGGATTTATCAGATGACTTTACCATTGCTGATGATGGTTCATTGCGGCACGGTACCAGGTTTTGTGTGCCGAGTGCGTCGTTGTGCGAGAAGGTTCTACAGGAGGCGCATCGATCCCAGTAATCTATTCATCCAGGTGCCAACAAGATGTATAGAGATCTGAGACAGCATGTATGGTGGTACGGGATGAAGCGGGATGTAGCATTCTTCGTATCCCGATGTTTAGTGTGCCAGCAGGTGAAGGCGGAGAGGCAGAGGCCAGGAGGTTTGCTCCAGCCGTTACCCATTCCAGAGTGGAAATGGAAGCACGTGACCATGGATTTTGTTTCTGGACTTCCCCGTTCTCCAAGCGGGAAGGATGCGATTTGGGTCATCGTGGACAGGTTGACCAAATCGGCCCACTTTCTACCATTCAAAGTGGGTACGTCTACAGAGAGACTAGCAGAGATGTAAGTGAGCCAGATAGTCAGACTGCATGGAGTTCCAGTGAGCATAGTATTAGATTGGGACAGTCGCTTTACTTCACATTTCTGGAGGAGTCTGCAGGCTAGCTTGGGCACCCAGCTCAAGTTTAGTACTGCATATCACCCACAGACAGATGGTCAGTCAGAGAGGACCATTCAGACGCTTGAGGACATGCTTCGAACTTATGTTCTTGATTTCAGAGGCTCTTGGGAGGATCACTTGTACTTGGTAGAGTTTGCTTACAACAACAGCTACCAAGCCAGTATCGAGATGTTACCTTTTGAGGCGTTGTATGGACGGAGGTGTCGCACTCCGTTATCATGGGATGATGTAGGCGAGAGAGCTTTGCTTGGCCCAAAGATGGTGGTTGATGCAGCGGAGAAGGTCAAGCTCATTAGAGATAGACTTCGGGTGGCGCAGGACAGGCAGCGGCATTGGGCCGATAGCCACCGGAGACCTTTGGAGTTTGAGGTATAGCTTAGAATTTAGATTTTGTTCTTGTGTTTGCTTGTGATTGCTTGTTTTATACTAAGTGCTGAGACCTTGTTTATGCTAGGTTGGAGATCTGGTGTTCCTGAGGATTTCTCCGACGCGGGGCACTATTCGCTTCGGTGGAGGCGGGAAGCTTGGCCCACGTTTCATCGGGCCCTTACGTGTTCTTGAGAGGGTCGGCGCCGTGGCGTATAGGCTTGAGTTGCCGCCTACGCTGGAGAAAGTTCGTGATGTGTTCCACGTGTCACAATTAAGACGGTACGTGGCGGATCCCAGTCGCGTATTGGATCACTCAGAGATCGCGGTGGGCCCTACTCTTAGCTATCCAGAGCAGCCGGTGGAGATTCTGGATCGGCGGGAGAAGGTGTTGAGGAACTAGACTATTCCCTTGGTTCGCGTCGCGTGGAGGCATCACTCTCCAGGTGAGTCGACCTGGGAGAGGGAGGATGAAATGCGCGAGCGATACCCTTATCTCTTCGAGCCTTGAGGTATGGTTCTTTCTTTGCATTCCTGTCATAGTTTCGTCTTTTAATTTCAAGGACGAAATTATTTTAAGGAGGGTAGGCTTGTCACTACCCAATTATAGAAAATAGAGTTTTTTTTTTATTTGGTAAATTGTGTATTGTATTTAATTAATTATATTTATTTAGTGCTTGTATTATTTTTTATGATTGTTTTAGGGTTTTGGCTAGCCTGGACCCATGTCAGACCCTAGTGGACCCATGTCCGACCCAGCCCGCACCCTTGTGAGGATTATTTTGGGGCTTAAAAATATTTATTATATTTTTAGTGGGTTAGTGGGAGAGATTTGGAGCTAGTTTGAGTGTTTTTGGAACCCGAAACCCAAAACCAATTTAGGGGAGGGTATTTTGGGCATTTAGAGTTTTTGTGAAACCTATTTTTGGACTTGGCCGGCCCTACCTACCCTATTTTCCTGCAGTACACAGCAGCAGCCCCCCCCTTTGGTTCTACTTCTTCTTCTTCACTTCTTCTTCATTCTTCTTCTTCTCCACTTCTTCTTTCTTCTTCCTTCTTCTTCAAAGTAAGTTCTTCTTCCATTTTTCTTCCTTCTTTCTTCTATTCCTTCTCCTTATACTAACCCTAACCTTATATTTTTCCCTAACCTAGGTGTGTGGAGCTTAGATTTAGGGTGGAGGCTAGAATTGGAGGCTTGGAGCTTGAGGGAGGCGATTCCAAGTAGATCGAAGACTTTGGTCTTAGGATTTCAA
The DNA here is from genome assembly GCA_036927795.1 of Iris macrosiphon. Classification (NCBI taxonomy): domain Eukaryota; kingdom Viridiplantae; phylum Streptophyta; class Magnoliopsida; order Asparagales; family Iridaceae; genus Iris; species Iris macrosiphon. The sequence continues at coordinate 31,912,499 of JAYESA010000002.1, read as the reverse complement.
CTCCCAAGAGGTAAAACCTAACTTTTCCCTTGCTAATTATTTTTATGTAGTATAATTAGTATTGTAGAACCTTCCTAGACCCTAACCCTACCCGTGGAAGGAAGTTGGAACTAGTTTGGTTGAGTTTAGAGACTTTGACATTAGGTTTTGTGTCGAATTCGGGTGGAATCTGAATTTGGCCCAATTTTGGGTGATGCCCTAGGTTAGACGGACCTAGGTTGATGTTGTCAGGTGTCTTGAGGGTGAGTGCGTGTCTCCGTTCGGACACGGAAAGTCGTGTCACGGAGAAACGGGCATTTCGGGCGAAATTGGGGTATTTCGTCGTCGCCAATTCTAAGTCCGTGTGTGTTTCTGCCACGGGCCTAGAATCGATGCGGGAGCACTTTTTCTAGGATCTAGGCATCGTTTAGAACGTGTGGGTAAATTTTGGGTCGATTCCGAGTTCGTTTGGTGTGCCTTTCAGGAGGTTTTCCGAACCGCGCACCACATGTTCGTCAAAATGACCGAACGGCCATTTCGACTTGGTTTTCTCGTTTTGGGCTTGTGCGCGTGTTGGGTTAGTATTGGAGAGTGTGTGCTAGAGTTTTTGAGTTATATTTTATATATTTTAGGGTGTTGGTGAGTGTCGGGGTCGTTGGGCGTGAGTGGGGCGTGTTGTTTGTGTGTTGTGTGCATTGTGTGGTGGTTGGGTATATGTGTCTATATATATATATGTATATATTTATATGTATGTGTGTTTATGTATATATATTTATATATATATGTGTGTATTTATATCTATATGCTTGTGTGTGTATATGTCTATGTGTATATATATATATATGTATATGTATAAGTGTGCTTGTGTGTGTATATGTATATGTATATATATATATATATATATATATATATATATATATATATAGGTGTATGGATATATATATATTTGATGAGTGTGTGTGTGTGTATATATAGAGTGTGTGTGTGTATATATATATATATAAATAGGTTATATATATATATAGCTATGTATATATGTGTGTGTGTGTGTGTGTGTGTTGATGTGTGTTTAAGTGTGTGTGTGTGTGTATTAGTGTTTGTGAGTGTGTTAGAGTGTAGATATAAGTGTGTGTATATATATATATATCTAGTAGTATATATCTAGAGATATATGTATGTATATATATATATAGGGTGATATATATATATATATATATATATATGTATAGGAGTGTGTGTGTGTGTGTGTGTGTTTGTGTGATTGAAGAGGGGGGACCAAACTGCAGCAGAGGCAGTAGCTGCTGCTGCACTGCAGCAGTAGTAGAAGGAGCAGCCAGCAGCAGCAATAGCAGCATAAGGAGCAGCAGCAGCAGGAATAAGAAGCTTCAGCACGCAGCGGGGAGCGAGGTAGCTAGGTAGTAGAGGGAGATTTATGGTTTAATAGATAGATAAGATAGCTAGTTAGATAGATAATTAGTTTGATAGTTGGATTGATAGTTTGGTAGATAAGACAAATAGATAGATGAGTAGATACATAGATAGATAGATATATCTATGGATAGATAGATAGGTAGATATATGGTAGATACCTATATCTATATGCATAGATATATATATATATATATATATATATATATATATATATATACCTAGAGCTAGATATATATTATAGTTAGTAATATATATATGTGTATAGGTAAGGTATAGGGGTATATGTATATGTGTGTGGATATCTATATATATATGTATATAGATACTTAGATATATAAATATATGGTAGATATATATATTTTCTTGCCTAGATTAATAACTAGGTGTATAATTATTAGCTAGATAGCTAGTTAGAGGGGTTTGAGAGCGGTATCTCAATACCTTGAGATACCGAGGTATCTCAATACCTTGAGATATCCAAGGTAATGAGTTTCGAGCGGGGTATTTGAGCATTAGCCTAGGAAAAGTTTTTGAGTGATTTTTATATGTTTATATATATATATATATATTTACGTGTGCTAGCATAGGTTTTAGCGGGTTTAGGCGGGGTGCGTGGCCTAGGGCGAGGTATCGGATACCGAGGGTATCCCGGTATCTCGATTAGGCGAGTTTGTGAGTTTAGTAGCTTAATAAGCTCGGTTTGACCTAGAATTTCAGGGGCACCCTAGTTTGACCTATCTTTGACCATAATTGTCCTCGTTGACCGTAAAAGTCAACGTTTGACCTAGTTTTGACCTAAAGTTGACTTTTTGGACCCCGGGTTGACTTTTGACCCAAATTTCACCGGTTTGACCAGTTCGACCTAGAATAGCCCTAGAAGCCTGTTTTTAATTATTTTATATCAGTTTAAATGCTTAGAACCCTGTTTAATTCTGCTTTTCGCATTAGGTCCTTGCGACACCGGTCCGGATCTCGATCCTCATCAGTTGCTCAGGACATCAGGCGAGTACCTACCTCTGATAGTTTCTATTTCATGATAGCGTTTATATCACCTGTTCTAGAGCTATAATACTTGATTCTGACACATTGTTACACGAGCTGGTACTAGTGGATCCCGTCATGAGATGCTATCCCTCTTACCGTGTTCAGCGGGTACTCTATCACGTGTATTTCATCATGTGCTTCGGGTATTGATTCTCATGTGCTATCATGTGCTTCTTGTGCTCTCGCCTTCATGTGCGCGAGCTATTATCATGTACGTAGCATGTTGTTGTTGGATCCAATGGTATTAGTGGGGGAGAGGAGTAGGACTTGGTTATGTGATCAAAGCCAAACAGTATTCATGTGTATGTCGGTTATGCAACTCACGCATAACGGAGTTATCGTAGTGTTTTTCATGTGCAACCTAAGCCGATCACATAACGAACTTGTGCTCAAGGCACTTAGCTAGTATTCATGTTTCTCACCTGCAGTTACTTTTCCACTACTTGTATTGTTCTCCAGTTTATATTGCAGCTACTTTTGTGCTCCAGCATATATTTATTTTCTGTGCATCTTGTATACTTTTCTATTGCTCGTCATATACACCTTACCATGTATTTGGAGTTGCTTTCAGAGTTATGTACTTCGCTCCAGTCCTGACTGGGCATATTTTTCCGGAGGATCCTGAGGACTATTGCTCAACGTTCTACGGGCCGGGTGTTGTTGACTGTTGTGACCCCATAATCGAGGAGGAGTGCACCGAGGAGACGTCGTTAGCGCCCTAGTAAGCTAGGTGGGTTTCCTGGGATGTTCCCAGTTGTTATTTCTGGATGATTTTACTTATTCTTTTGATGCTGTGAGATGTTGTAGCTATTTTGGCCTTGGACTGTATATTTTGGATATTGTCTTGCTCTCTTTGGTTCTGTTTCTTTGTTTATATCATATCGTGCTTATATTTTTCCCCTAGATTTTGTGATTGAGAGTTCATATATATATTGCGTGGTTGCCCTCCTTTTGGAGAGGTCATGGCAGATTTTTCTGTGAGATATATAGATAGTTGGTTGACCTAGAACGGACCTTTACAGCGTTCTACCGCCGATTCTGCGGCGTAGGCTGGACGTACCCACGGCTCATGCCCGATTTTCGGGTGCGGGTCGTGACAACACCTGGAAAAGAACCAGTTCCTCAGAGATACATAACAAGATACATAAAAACATGACACAAGTATAGTATATAAACAGTATCATAGAAACTAACGAAGATGGTATCATACAAAGGTTGAAAATATCCTAAACATGGTATGTATCTGAGAACAACTATGTATGTGTGAACTGCCAAAAGGAAACAAGGTCAAATCACTATAGCCCTCAGCGAACTACGGCTAGACGAGTCAAACCATAGACTTCGTGGCCACTAGGATAACAACATAACCTTATCATTCGTGGACACTAGTTTAAAATAAAAATGAGATAAGAAAAAGTTGTTTATACACGTATAATCGTTCTCGCACGTACGTCTCACACACATGTGGGTCTATACAATCCATTGCTATCCAAACTAATACATGGTCTATGACAAGTGCCTCTAATCAAATAAAGGCATGTACAGATAGAAATAATGTGAACAATGCATGTAAATAAATTTTACAAAGTTGGTAAGGTATTTTGCCTGATAATTTGTCCAAGTTCGTATGCTGAGGATCAAACCCAAGTCAAAATTGCCCAATGTCCTAAATTAATTTATTTTATTATATGATGGCAACAAAACCACTTGTGCTTCTCTTCGCACAGGAAGTGAAAGAACGGTTCTCCATGGGGTATAGGCGCGAACGAGAAGCTCGGATGGTGACGATCGATGATGAGGTGTTGGTAGGTTTTCCTTGGTGCCCTTTTGTAGTTCACTGGCACTGAGGAAATGCGGATGCGACATGGTCGACGAGCTTGTGGAGATCGAAGTGACTCATAAAGGAGAATGTAGTGTCTCCACCGAAGTCAGGGACAGCGGGGCTATTGCTCCATAGTCGTCGGTAGAGGCATGACATGCACCACGTAGGGCCGGTCATAGGGGTACAACCGGCACTGACAAACCGGACAGGTGAAGGCGCCTGCATCTCCGACATAATCGGTAAAAGCTTGGCTTCACGAAGATGTTTAACCAGCACTGGATAGTAGCTGACGAGACAGGAAACTTGGCGGTATTTGGCTCCGGTCAGAAGTGTGCTAGCGTCTCTCGATCGGAATACACGATACAAGGCATCATTGTGCGCGTGCAGGTTGGCACAGAGGTGCAGAACATATGATGGTCTACTCGACGGAGTTGTGCTGTGTGTATGGCTCACGGTTGTGCAAAGACGAGGGGTAGAGACTTGGTTTTTAGTTGATCATATGGGTGATCGGTTGTAAGAAGAAGCAAGCAGAAGGAGTTTAAGAAAGATGAAGAACGACGACATCAAGCGTTTTAGAGCTTATATGCATATATAAGATGTTGTAGGCTTGACCTAGGAAAAGATATAGCTAGAAGTAAATTTGAAGGGATCCTGAGTTCAACGATTAGTTTAATCTAATTTAATTTAAACTGGATAAGGGTGTTTAGTTAGGATTAGTATATGATTGGATTCATTTGTACAAGAGAGATGCGACTATTTGATTAACCATAGGTTTGTTTGACCATATCTATTTTATTAATCTTTCAAACTATATAATGCATCTGTCATCCAAGTTATTTAATTTCTATCTGGTCAATTTATTTGAATTTATCTAATTACTTTTTATTATTTATTTAATAAAAAATACTATATATATAATATTCATATATTTAGAAATAGATATAGATATTATTTGTTAGAAATTAAGAAAAATTATCTTATTTATTGTGATTAATTGGCCATGATTTATTTAGAATTATATAGAACCATTTATTTCATTTTTTTATAATTTAAAATTTTAGGGGTTTCACAATAGCATTCCTGAATGGAGAGTTGACCGAAGAGATTTACATGCAACAACCAGAAGGATTTGTCGTCAAGGGACTTGAAAACAAAGTCTGCAAGTTGGTAAAATCATTATATGGTCTGAAGCAAGCTCTCAAGATATAGCACAAGAAGTTTGATAAAGTCATAAGATCAAACGACTACAGGGTCAGCGAGACGGACAAGTGTGTTTACACTAAGTTCACTGACATGATAGGATTCATAGTTTGTCTATACGTGGATGATATGCTAATCCTGGGTACGAATTTAGCACGTATCACTGAGACAAAGAAGTTCCTCTATCCAAGTTCAGTATGAAGGACTTGGGGGGAAGCTGATGTTATCTTGGGATAAAGATCATATGGATGGACACTGGAGTGGCATTTTCATAATCTTATTACATTGAGAAGATGCTCATATGCTATGGATATCAGGATCTTTTGGGGATCGATACTCCGTATAGGTATGACAAGAAGATGAAGCCAAATCCAAGGAAAAGTGTCAGGTAGTTGGAGTATTCAAGCGTCATCGAAAGTTTGATGTATGTAACAACTTTCACAAGGCCTGACATAGATTTTGTCGTGGGGATGCTGAGTCGGTTCTTGAGCAATCCAGGTGTGGTGCACTGGAAATAAGTGAAGTGATTGATGAGATATATCAAGAGGACTCAGAAGTATGCACTACACTATAGTGGTTATCCGACAGTAGCTGAAGGCTTAAGTGATGTAAGATGGTGCTCAGAAGTAGAGCGTAAAAGGTCCATAAGAGGGTTCATTTACTCCCTGGGTGCAACTGCTATATCGTGGAAGTCGAATAAGCAGACTATGCTCTCTCACTCCTCTATGGAATCTAAGTTCTATGCACTAGCAGCTGCAACATGTAGAAGCATAAAAAATCTCAAAAGCCCCTATACGCCTCCGCCCTAATGCTCCAAAAGTCAAGAGATGAATAACGTCTTGGACGCATAGAGTCACCTCAGTCGAATCAGAGCATTTATGACTCTGAAAACAATAATGGCTCTGAACGCCTCAATTCTGACGCCGACAGTAGGCGTCAGTGCTCATGTCACCATCATGATTAATTTTGTGTATATGCTAAGCAGCTGGACAGTGCCAAAGCAAATGCCCTATGTGTTCCAAACTCCATGCGTTTCATGCATCTCTGGCCCTATGCATTTCAGACTCCATGCGTTCTATGCGTCTCTGGCCCTATGCGTTCCAGACCCCATGCGTTCAACATTGCAGTACCTTTTTAATCTAAAATCTTTCTGTTGCAACTGAGGAAATCTCTACGACTAACAACAGATCTTAACAAAGACCCCATGTGGCAACTCGACTGTGACCTGTGTCCATGGTAGCAGTTGTATCCTATTAAGGATAAAAATATGGCAGCTTCAGCATCCATGAGCATAGCCCATCAGTATGAGGGCTATAAAAAGCAGGTTAGTATGCCCAACAGAAAGGACAGAGGGTACATGAGAGAGAGAGAGAAAGAGCAGAAGAAAGCATTATCATTCCCTCGTTGGACCGTCAACGGAGTAAAGGAGTTGCTGCAGTACTCAATCTCCATCTCCACACTCTCCAGAATCAAAAATATTGTATTTAGATTTTCTGTCTAGGATTTCTTTGTACACTTTCGTTTGTTATACCAAAAAACTTGTTTAAGTTTTGCATCAATGGCAAATAAGGTGGCGACTCTGCAGGGGATGTCCTTCTTCTTTGATTAGAAGGCCGTGGAGCAGTCCGACACGGCAAAATTGGGTTTAACCCAGAAGATGCTGGTTGTACTCTTCGATCAGCAAGCCTTTGAAGAAATGCTTTCTGAAGGCAACGTGAGTTCTTCACCAAGGCTAGCAAAGCATAAGAAGACCCGCAGGACATGGGTAGCAAAGGCCATTGTGTCTCGCCCACCTATGGAGCATGCGCTCCCTGTATCTCTTCCTGCTATTGAGGGTGCACATCATGCGTCTACCCAACTCGTCCCTGTCCATTCGACAGTCGTGTCTGATAAGAAGACTGCTCCGCACTCAAGATCTGGCAAAGAAAAATATGACGATGCCAGAAGCTTGGGTATTGATGCTTGGTCCATGCATCCATGGAAGGGGGTGCAGAAGAAGGACCATGCGGCATCAAACTCCAGATGCATGAAGACAACTGTATTCAGCCCTGACGCCAACAAAAGTGCTATCTTCGATAGACTCTCTGGGGTCTTGACTCCATGTGCCACCCTAAAGAGGGGGCAAACTTGGACTCGTACTATGCACCAGTGCATGCTATGACAAGGAAGTATAAGGCAGTGCGGGGTCACTAAGCTCAAGTAATTGTTCAGCTGGATGACGGTTAGCGTGCGCCGCTAACGGTTATGCATGCCCTTGACAAAAAGTTATATAAGACTGACCCATGCACCCAGCCCGCAGTGGCACGGGGAAAAGGTCAGCCTTAAATTTCTTCCACTAGTAACTTTGGGAAAGTTCTTGTACGAACCCAAGGTCAGGAAGCAAAAACCTTATCTACGTACCCATGTGCTCGGTCAACCCTTGTTCACAAAGAGGGTGCAAAGGTGAGTCATCCCTCACCTGACTAGCGTAACATGATCAATCACAAACGCAAGCCAAGGGAGGCAACCACAACATGTGAGATATTCCCTCCTGGATACCACTTTTCCTATATCATCATCAACTGCTGCTGTGCCAAAGCAGCAGCACCTGCAAACATGCAGTCGATATTTTAACAACTGTAGCCAAGAGCACCCAAACAACAATACCCCAAAAAATAGGTACAAATACCAAAAGAGGATAAGCTTCCCTTTGCTTCATGTTGCTTTGCTTGGAACTCCCCCTCCACAAGGGGAGGTTGGAAGTCCAGCACTTCTAATCCGCCACTCTTAACTAGTGTGGCAAAGAGGCATAGGCAAGAAGCAATACCTATAGAAGGAGTTTTCCTGGGCACCCGCTCGAAGATGAAATTGTCAATAACTAGGGGTGGTACTTCCTCCAGACCCTAGACAAATTCGCAAGCTGGGGGTAGTAGTACTCCAGAATTCTACAGCAACCCGTCATTCCACGAAAATAATGATTCTTAAGGAACAGACGTCGAGATCCCTTGAGGTAGTCACTCTCATCAAAATGAATCAGTTTCTGATGTCGGGGTAATATTCCCATTGAATCCAAAGAAAATGCAATACTGTCAACTTTTCCTGAGGATTATTCAATACTAGAGTCTGAGGCAGAGTGTGAGATATCCAATGTCCCATATGTCTCCTCATATGTCAAAATAGTATACATGGCTAGGGAGGACGATGAGGGCACTAGCGATCACCAACTTCTTAACGCTCTGTAAGCGATAATGCACATCATGAGCACCTAAATATAATCCTTGACCATAATAATGCTGGAGATCAAGGAAAGCATTGTCTCATAACCTCCGAGGACCTCTATGCAAGCAAGCCAGGACTGTCACTACCACATTTTAGGAAAAAGAGTATTTTAGTAATTTCCTATTTAAATAAATATTGTGCATGGTAAATAATTTTTGTTGTATTATTTAATTATTGTTAGATATTATTTAATTATTTTGGACTTATTTTAGTGGACCCAACTAGTTTAGTTTGGACTCATGGACCAACATGAATTAATTAGTTAGACTTGGCCCATTTAGAAAGCCCATAGTTAAGGAGATGGATTAAATTAATTAAATGATTAGACTAGAAGCTTCCTTCCTTAATTATTTCTTCATGAGAGGCCCCAAGGGGTACATTGGACATTTTACAATTGCTTGGGGGAGGGGCTATGGCCGGCCTATTAAAGAGGGGGAGGGGAATTTCTCTCTCCTCTCATCTCATTCCAAATCTAGATCTAGAATTCTCCCACTACCAAATTCCCTCCATTCCCAATCCAATTCCCTACCAAATTCATTCTAAATTCTTTCCAATTCACCATTAGAGAAGGAGGAAGCAAGGATCTAGAAGAAGGAAGCAAGGATCTACAAAGAGGAGCAAGGATCTACAATTTGGAAGTAAGTTCATCTCAATTGGAGGTTTCATTGGAAATCCATCTCCCAATAGGTATAATTCAGTTTTTTCATTAAAATAGCTTCTAAATCTGAGATTTAATCATGTAAAATTAACCTATATGTATGTAGTACCCATAGGACTTTGTTTTGTGTTCATAGGAGACCCATGGAGAAAGTTATGATGCTTTTTGTGTCAATTTTGTTGGAATTCTGAATTTACATTTTTTATGTGTGTCAATTGATCCTATAGATCAATTGGACATGAGATTTGTGTTTGAGGCTAGTGTCGTGTCCATATTGGGATACTTGTGGTTCGTATCCCAACTATTTGGTGATACGTGTCATTTGGGGGTTTTCCTCCGACACGGGGCTTTGAACATGTCGTATTTTGACACGGACACATAGATCTACTTTTGACGCTTTGATTTGTTCATAAATATTATTTGTGATTTGTTTGTGTCCTTCGGGGTGCATTTGGTTGTGTGTTGGACTCGTGTCGCATGCGTATCCTAGATCTAGTGGGATACGGTGAGATACTCTCCAATTGTGTGTATTTTTGCATAGATCTAATTAATTGTGGTTCAATTCTTCATTTATAATTAGTATATATATATGGATATTAAATATTTATTTTGTGTATTTATTATAGTAATTATTGTAGCATAGATCTATATTTTGGGTGTGCTAATATAATGTACAATATAATATGTAGCTTTCTTGCATGCAAATATATATGTTACTACTTGTTAAATAATATAATTTATACATAAAATGTTTTATAAAATATATTTGTATGTTTAATTGTGTAATTATATTATTTATAATTATTATGTAATTATTTGGATATTAATGTAAATATTTTAGGTGTGCTTCTAGCCATGTAAATTATATGTTCTTTGTTAAATATTTGAAGGTATAAGTTTATGTGTATATTAATATATATATGTACATTTTTGTATTAATGGTTTATATATATATATATACTGTTTTATATATTCTGTTTATATATATATATATATATATATATATATATATATATATATATATATATATATATATATATATATATATATATATATATATATATATATATATATTATTTTATATATTCTGTTTTTATATATATAATTATATATATATAACTTGTTTTAGTGACAGTGAATTAATGACAGTAAAAACTGTCATTAATTAGCCGACTAATAGCAGCCGCTGTAGCCTTCGGGCAATTAATGACAAACCTGTCATTAATTGCAGCAGCGGAAAACAGCAGCTTTTCTGCGACGCTTTTCCGCGACAGTTTAACTGTCAGCGAAAACCAAAGCAGTGGCAGTTTATTATTTGGGTTTCGGTGACAGTCCTTCGGTGACAGTCCCGACTGTCACTATTTAAACTGTTTTGATTTAATCCTATTTTATTCACTGTTTTTCAATGACGCTTTGACAGATTTAATGTATATATTATATATTATAATTGTATATATATATATGTATATATATATATATATGTGTTTTGTGAGGAATAATAATTGTAATAATATATTATGTTATTTATATAAATGTTGGGTTGTATATATATTTTTTTAGGGTATATATTAATTATATTATTAGTATACTTTGTGTGAGTTCTTTTTGAATCTAATTTGATTCCTAAATTATTGTAGTTTATCTTTATATTATTTTATAGATGTCTTGTGAGGTTGACTTTGGGTTTGACTATGTTTGACTTTAGTGGACTTTAGAGTTGACCATAGTTGACTTTTGACTTAGAATTGACTTATTGACCTAGAAATTGCCTAGTTTGACTTGTTCTCTTTCCGGGACCTTGTATTAATGTGGTATTCCATATCTAGGTCTTCGAGGCACCGAGTCAGACATTTGTGAGACTGTTCATTGGACTTCAGGCGAGTACATTCTCTGATAGTTTCTCATTTATGATATCCTCTATGTTCGTTGCATCTAGTGTAGATATACATGTTCTCTTGACACTATGGTTACACGGATTGGTATATCCGGATCTCGTCATGAGATGTTATTCCTTGGTATATGGTGTATATGGTGCAAGTATTATTTTATTGGTTATCTTGTACATGTACAGACACCAATTCTCGGGGAGACTAGCTATCTTCTTGGGAAATCTAGTGTCATAACGTACCGTGGTTGGATCTATTATACCAGTCGGGGTGGGAAGTATTTTAGTGTAGATATGTGATCATACCCTCCTTGTGCATGTCTTGTTCCTTGTGAGTGTTGATCATACACCGCACGTATAATCAGCCAGGCCATTATACTCTTGTGCAAGTTCCTAAGCCGATCACATGTTAAAGCTAGTACTCACACACTTAGTCATTAGTATTCTTATTCTATCAGCATATTGTTCATTATTGTATTTCTTTCCAGTACTTCCTTATTGTCTATACATTTCTTGTATCTATTTATGCATCTTGTTTATCCACAGCTACTTACTGTTACATAGTTTTTATCATTATTTGAGAACTGCTGTTAGGGTTGTACTCTGCTCCTTTCCTGACTGGATATATTTTTCCAGATGACACTGAGGAGTACCCTACCTATTATGGACCCCAGGATGTTGTGGATTTAGATTCTGAGATCCTGGCTCAAGAGGGACTTATCCCAACTGAGACAGTTGACCCTGGAGTTGTAGCTTTATAGTTTTGTAGTATTCTTTGTACTGGATTTGTCTCCAGCATATTTCTGTATTTTTTTCTTCAGACTCATTGATGTATTATTTTAGACTCATGAGTTGTATTGTGACTATTCTATTCTTTATCTGATTCGTGCTCATTTCCATCTTAGTTCTGTGATTGAGTATACTATCATTATTGGTGGTTCATTATATTGTTAGATAGTTTATCTAGACAGCGTTCTACCGCCGATTCTGCGGCGTAGGCTGGGTGTTGTTTCCGACTAGTACCCTTACACCGGGTGCGGGTTGTGACACATTTTTGGTGGTGGCCCATGCAGGTCTAGCTTCACAAGTATGTGATGTCGTGGTAGTGCGACAACTTAGTTGTACTACTGCGAGCCTGCGATAGGATATAGGATATAGGCTGAGATACTCAATCACATCTAGGAAAATTCTTTTGATTCAACTATTCTCCTTTGACATTGATACTTGATCTCTTAAAAAACTGTCCTTTCCTTGAATATCTTACATCTTGTGCCATATTGATTCTTTCTTTCGCTTTGTCTCAGGATGCCGCCTAAGACTAGATCACAGCAAGGGAGAGCAGTTTCTGAGAGGTCTGCGACATCCCGAGGGCCTGCACCAGTCACTTCTCCGGTGATTGGAGTGTCAGCTGCTTTCGGAGGTCCACCACCTACTCAGAGGACTGTGCCAGCTGTATCTGAGGGGCTTCCACCTCTACCTCCTGTGCCAGCAGAGGCGTCACAGATGTTTACTCTGTTTCGTGAGATGCTCGAGGCACAGAGGGCTCAGTCGGAGGCACATCAGAGGCAGACCGACGTTCTACGGCAGGGCATCGAGAGTGCTTATCAGCTTGCTCGTGCTGTAGTTGAGAGAGGAGTTCCGGTCCAGCAGCAGGTTGTTCCTCAGGTTGCTCAGCTTCGGCCAGGCAACATTCAGGACTTCAAGAAACTGGAGCCTAGGGTTTTCAAAGGGACGGAGGGCATCGTCTATGCTGATAATTGGCTCGAGGACATTGAGCGTCTTATGAGGGTGTCCCGTCTTTCTGAAGATCTGAAGGTTGAGGCGGTAGGACTTCAACTGTTCGACGTCGCTCGTACTTGGTTCAGGAATGAGCCAGTTTTAGTTGACGCAGGACAATCTTGGGAGGTATTCAGGGACCTTTTCAAGAAGAAGTTTTTCGCCCGGATAGACAGGCTTGACTTGGGGAGACAATTTGAGAGTCTCATTCAGGGAAGCATGTCTGTGGAGGAATACGCTGCAGAGTTCGGTAGGCTGAGCCGATTTGCAGAGTATCTGGTGAGGGAGCTGGAGGTTCGAGCTATTCGTTTCCGAGAGGGTCAAAACTGGGAGGTGAAGATTCTCATTCCGTCTTTTTATGAGACATACACGGAGATACTTGCGGAGGCACGCAAGGTTGAGCGGGATCTGGGTTTGAAGACCAAGAGAGACCGTGATTCTTTTCTGGGGGCCAACGGCAGTGCAGTATCTGCCAAACGTCCTCATTTCCAGTCCAGACCTTTCCAACAGCCACAGCAGAACCAGACTCCAGCTAGAGCGCCTTTTCACCAGGCACCTCAGCAGCAGAGGCAGTTACAGCAAGCTCTATGCAACTTCTGCAAGAAGCTCGGCCACATCTGGGAAGTTTGCAGAAAGAGGCTAGGAGTTTGTTTGTATTGTGGTACTGAAGGGCATCAATTGAGGGAGTGTCCTCGTCGTGCAGTTCAGGGAGCAGCTCCAGCTCCGAGGGCATAGATGAGACCACCTGCAGCACAACCGAGGGGACCGCTTCCGACACAGCAGCAGCGTTTTGTCCAGCATCAGCAGCAGGGAGGTGCTCGGCAGGGACGAGCGTTTGCTATGACAGTCGAAGAGGAGGAACCCACAGGAGATGTCATCGCAGGTTCTATTCTTCTTGATTCCATTCCAGCTTTAGCTTTGTTTGATAGTGGTGCTTCCCATAGTTTTGTATCTGTTTCTTTTGCTCTAAAGCATGGTTTGGTAGCTGAGTCTTTGCTTAGGACTTGCAAGATCATGACCGGGGGAGGCATTATCCTGGTTAATGATATTTGCAAGGATCGGAGAGTTACTCTGGGAGGCCGGGAGTTGAGTGCGTGTCTACTTGTAATGCCACTTCCGAGCTACGACATTGTACTCGGGATGGATTGGTTGAGTAGGCACCGTGCTAGCATAGATTGTAGAGGAGGTAGAGTTTTGTTTGGTCCGCCAGGAGAGCCAGAGTTCGAGTTTGCTAGAGGAACTGCGGAGCAGGAAGAAGGCATTATTTGTGGAGCTATGGTGGAAGACAAGGAGTTGCCACATCCGTTGATAGCAGAATTTTTGGATGTGTTTCCTGAAGAATTGCCAGGATTGCCGCCAGATCGAGATGTTGAATTTTCTATAGACTTGGTGCCAGGTGCAGAATCAATTTCGCAGCATGTCTATAGAGTAAACAACAGCGAGCTGGTCGAGTTGAAGAAGCAGGTGGACGAATTGCAGGATAAGGGGTTTATCAGATCGAGTTCTTCACCATGGGGAGCCCCGGTATTGTTTGTACCGAAGAAGGATGGATCGGTGCGTATGTGCATTGATTACAGGGCTTTGAATAATCTCACTATCAAGAATAAGTATCCTTTGCCACGGATTGATGATCTGTTTGATCAGTTGAGTGGTGCAAAGGTGTTTTCTAAGATAGATTTGAGATCAGGCTACCATCAGGTGAAGGTGAAGCCGGAGGACATACCGAAGACTGCTTTTAGAACTCGGTATGGTCAGTTCGAGTTTATGGTGATGCCGTTTGGTTTGACTAATGCACCGGCGGTATTTATGAACTTGATGAACAAGGTGTTCTACCAGTACCTTGACAAGTTCGTGGTGGTGTTCATCGACGACATACTCATATACTCGAGACACCGGGGGAGCATGAGGAGCATTTGAGGATTGTGTTGGATGTGCTGAGGAAGGAGAAGTTGTATGGGAAGTTGTCCAAATGTGAGTTTTTCTTGGACAAGGTAGAATTCTTGGGGCATGTTGTGACTGGTGATGGTATTTCAGTGGATCCGAAGAAGATTTCAGCAGTGGAATCTTAGAAGACTCCAAGTTCGGTAGCAGAGATCAGGAGTTTCTTGGGATTGGCAGGCTACTACAGAAAGTTTGTGCAAGATTTTTCGAGGATTGCCGAGCCGATGACCAGACTCACAAGGAAGGATGTGGAGTTTGTTTGGACGGAAGATTGCCAGGCCGCTTTTGAGGAGTTGAAGAAGAGGTTGACGTCTGCTCCTATTTTGACATTGCCATCAGGGTCCGGAGGTTTCACTATTTATAGTGATGCATCGGGAAAGGGTTTAGGTTGTGTTCTTCAGCAGCATGGGAAAGTGATTGCCTATGCATCCAGGCAATTGCGTCCTCATAAAAAGAACTATCCTACCCATGATTTGGAGTTGGCAGCTGTCATATTCGCCCTGAAGTTGTGAAAACATTATTTGTACGGAGAGCGTGTGGAGATCTTCACAGACCACAAAAGCTTGAAGTACGTTTTCACGCATAAGGAGTTGAACATGAGGCAGCGTCGGTGGTTGGAACTGATGAAGGATTTTGATATCTCTTTGCAATATCATCCTGGGAAGGCCAATGTAGTTGCCGATGCTTTGAGCAGGTATCCGGTAGCTATGTTCTTGACGCAGGATCGATATTTGTTGGAGGACTTGGAGAGCTTGGGCATTGAGGTGATTGTTCCGGGTGGTGCTATGCAGATGTGGGGATTGCAGATACATTCAGATTTGATGGATAGGATCAAGGCAGCACAGTATGATGACGTATCTTTGAGGAGTATCAGAGCTCAGGTGAGAGCAGGATTGGAGGATGATTTCACTATTGCAGAGGATGGATCTTTGAGGCATGGAGTTAGATTGTGTGTGCCTAGTGGGGAGTTGCGAGAGGAGGTATTGCAGGAAGCGCATCGCTCTCAGTATTCCATACATCCAGGTGCTAACAAGATGTATCTGGATATGCGAGAGAGTGTGTGGTGGTATGGCATGAAGAGGGAAGTGGCACAGTTTGTATCCAGATGCTTAGTGTGCCAGCAGGTGAAAGCCGAGAGGCAGAGGCCAGGAGGTTTACTTCAGCCATTACCCATTCCAGAGTGGAAGTGGGGACACATTACTATGGATTTTGTGTCCGGACTACCACGATCTCCAGGAGGGAAAGTCGCGATTTGGGTCATTGTTGATAGATTGACCAAGTCGGCCCACTTTTTGCCTTTTAAGGTGGGTTTGTCTACGGAGAAGCTGGCAGAGATGTATGTGAGGCAGATCGTTAGGATACATAGAGTTCCCGTCAGCATAGTCTCAGATCGAGATAGTCGTTTCACTTCTCATTTCTGGAGGAGTTTGCAGGAGAGTTTGGGCACTCAGCTCAAGTTCAGTACTGCATATCATCCCCAGACAGATGGGCAGTCAGAGAGGACTATTCAGACTCTCGAGGATATGTTGCGCACTTGTGTACTAGATTTCGGGGGTTCTTGGGAGGACCATCTCCATTTGGTAGAGTTTGCTTACAACAACAGTTACCAGGCCAGTATAGAGATGTCACCTTTTGAAGCTCTATATGGTCGGAGGTGTCGTACTCCTTTGTCTTGGGACGATATTGGAGAGAGAGTTTTGCTTGGGCCAGAGATGGTTGTGGATGCAGCAGAGAAGGTTCAATTGATCAGAGACAGACTCCGAGTGGCGCAGGACAGACAACGGCATTGGGCCGATAGCCATCGGAGACCCTTGGAGTTTGAGGTATAGTTTAGATTTTATTTTGTGTGCTTGTTCTTGGTTGTTTGTTATAGATAAGTTCTTAAGGTGGTATTTTGTTCTAGGTTGGTGGTTTGGTGTTTCTGAGGATTTCTCCGACACGAGGCACGATTCGCTTCGGTGGAGGCGGAAAGCTTAGTCCGCGATTCATTGGACCTTTCACTATTCTAGAGAGGGTCGGTGCAGTTGCTTATAGACTAGACTTGCCACCTGCATTGGAGGGAGTGCACAACGTGTTTCATGTGTCGCAGTTGAGACGATACGTGGCAGATCCTAGTCATGTATTGGATCACTCAGAGATAGAGGTGGGCCCTACTCTTAGCTATCCAGAGCAGCCAGTTGGAATTCTGGATCGGAGAGAGAAGGTGCTGAGGAACCAGACTATTCCTTTGGTGCGCGTCGCATGGAGGCATCACTCTCCGGGGGAGTCTACCTGGGAGAGAGAGGATGACATGCGAGAGCGTTATCCATATTTGCTTGTACCTTGAGGTATGTTATTTCTAGTTATGTTCTGTTCATTGTTATGTTCTGTTCATTAGTTAGTTGTGATTCTTTAGTTCTGTTCTGTGATTTTCTGGGGGTAGTTTTCGTCTTTGAATTTCGAGGACGAAATTATTTTAAGGAGGGTAGACTTGTCACTACCACATTTTAGGAAAAAGGGTATTTTAGTAATTTCCTATTTAAATAAATATTGTGCATGGTAAATAATTTTTGTTGTATTATTTAATTGTTGTTAGATATTATTTAATTATTTTGGACTTATTTTAGTGGACCCAACTAGTTTAGTTTGGACCCATGGACCAACATGAATTAATTAGTTAGACTTGGCCCATTTAGAAAGTCCATAGTTAAGGAGATGGATTAAATTAATTAAATGATTAGACTAGAAGCTTCCTTCCTTAATTATTTTTTCATGAGAGGCCCCAAGGGGTACATTGGACATTTTACAATTGCTTGGGGGAGGGGCTATGGCCGGCCTATTAAAGAGGGGGGGAAATTTCTCTCTCCTCTCATCTCATTCCAAATCTAGATCTAGAATTCTCCCACTACCAAATTCCCTCCATTCCCAATCCAATTCCCTACCAAATTCATTCCAAATTCTTTCCAATTCACCATTAGAGAAGGAGGAAGCAAAGATCTAGAAGAAGGAAGCAAGGATCTACAAAGAGGAGGAAGGATCTACAATTTGGAAGCAAGTTCATCTCAATTGGAGGTTTCATTGGGAATCCATCTCCCAATAGGTATAATTCAGTTTTTCCCATTAAAATAGCTTCTAAATCTGAGATTTAATCATGTAAAATCAACCTATATGTATATAGTACCCATAGGACTTTGTTTTGTGTTCATAGGAGACCCATGGAGAAAGTTATGATGCTTTTTGTGTCAATTTTGTTGGAATTCCGAATTTACATTTTTTGTGTGTGTCAATTGATCCTATAGATCAATTGGACATGAGATTTGTGTTTGAGGCTAGTGTCGTGTCCATATTGGGATACTTGTGGTTCGTATCCCAACTATTTGGTGATACGTATCATTTGGGGGTTTTCCTCCGACACGGGGCTTTGAACATGTCGTATTTTGACACGGACACATAGATCTACTTTTGACGCTTTGATTTGTTCATAAATATTATTTGTGATTTGTTTGTGTCCTTCGGGGTGCATTTGGTTGTGTGTTGGACTCGTGTCGCATGCGTATCCTAGATCTAGTGGGATACGGTGAGATACTCTCCAATTGTGTGTATTTTTGCATAGATCTAATTAATTGTGGTTCAATTCTTCATTTATAATTAGTATATATATATGGATATTAAATATTTATTTTGTGTATTTATTATAGTAATTATTGTAGCATAGATCTATATTTTGGGTGTGCTAATATAATGTACAATATAATATGTAGCTTTCTTGCATGCAAATATATATGTTACTACTTGTTAAATAATATAATTTATACATAAAATGTTTTATAAAATATATTTGTATGTTTAATTGTGTAATTATATTATTTATAATTATTATGTAATTATTTGGATATTAATGTAAATATTTTAGGTGTGCTTCTAGCCATGTAAATTATATGTTCTTTGTTAAATATTTGAAGGTATAAGTTTATGTGTATATTAATATATATATATACATTTTTGTATTAATGGTTTATATATATATATATATATACTGTTTTATATATTCTGTTTATATATATATATATATATATATATATATATATATATATATATTGTTTTATATATTCTGTTTTTATATATATAATTATATATATATAACTTGTTTTAGTGACAGTGAATTAATGACAGAAAAAACTGTCATTAATTAGCCGACTAATAGCAGCCGCTGTAGCCTTCGGGCAATTAATGACAAACCTGTCATTAATTGCAGCAGCGGGAAACAGCAGCTTTTCTGCGACGCTTTTCTGCGACAGTTTAACTGTCAGCGAAAACCAAAGCAGTGGCAGTTTATTATTTGGGTTTCGGTGACAGTCCTTCGGTGACAGTCCCGACTGTCACTATTTAAACTGTTTTGATTTAATCCTATTTTATTCACTGTTTTTCAATGACGCTTTGACAGATTTAATGTATATATTATATATTATAATTGTATATATATATATGTATATATATATGTGTTTTGTGAGGAATAATAATTGTAATAATATATTATGTTATTTATATAAATGTTGGGTTGTATATATATTATTTTAGGGTATATATTAATTATATTATTAGTATACTTTGTGTTGGTTCTTTTTGAATCTAATTTGATTCCTAAATTATTGTAGTTTATCTCTATATTATTTTATAGATGTCTTGTGAGGTTGACTTTGGGTTTGACCATGTTTGACTTTAGTGGACTTTAGAGTTGACCATAGTTGACTTTTGACTTATAATTGACTTATTGACCTAGAAATTGCCTAGTTTGACTTGTTCTCTTTCCGGGACCTTGTATTAATGTGGTATTCCATATCTAGGTCTTCGAGGCACCGAGTCAGACATTTGTGAGACTGTTCATTGGACTTCAGGCGAGTACATTCTCTGATAGTTTCTCATTTATGATATCCTCTATGTTCGTTGTATCTAGTGTAGATATACATGTTCTCTTGACACTATGGTTACACGGATTGGTATATCCGGATCTCGTCATGAGATGTTATTCCTTGGTATATGGTGTATATGGTGCAAGTATTGTTTCATTGGTTATCTTGTACATGTACAGACACCGATTCTCGGGGAGACTAGCTATCTTCTTGGGAAATCTAGTGCCATAACGTACCGTGGTTGGATCTATTATACCAGTCGGGGTGGGGAGTATTTTAGTGTAGATATGTGATCATACCCTCCTTGTGCATGTCTTGTTCCTTGTGAGTGTTGATCATACACCGCACGTATAATCAGCCAGGCCATTATACTCTTGTGCAAGTTCCTAAGCCGATCACATGTTAAAGCTAGTACTCACACACTTAGTCATTAGTATTCTTGTTCTATCAGCATATTGTTCATTATTGTATTTCTTTCCAGTACTTCCTTATTGTCTATACATTTCTTGTATCTATTTATGCATCTTGTTTATCCACAGCTACTTACTGTTACATAGTTTTTATCATTATTTGAGAACTGCTGTTAGGGTTGTACTCTGCTCCTTTCCTGACTGGATATATTTTTCCAGATGACACTGAGGAGTACCCTACCTATTATGGACCCCAGGATGTTGTGGGTTTAGATTCTGAGACCCTGGCTCAAGAGGGACTTATCCCAACTGAGACAGTTGACCCTGGAGTTGTAGCTTTATAGTTTTGTAGTATTCTTTGTACTGGATTTGTCTCCAGCATATTTCTGTATTTTTTTCTTCAGACTCATTGATGTATTATTTTAGACTCATGAGTTGTATTGTGACTATTCTATTCTTTATCTGATTCGTGCTCATTTCCATCTTAGTTCTGTGATTGAGTATACTATCATTATTGGTGGTTCATTATATTGTTAGATAGTTTATCTAGACACCGTTCTACCGCCGATTCTGCGGCGTAGGCTGGACGTTGTTTCCGACTAGTACCCTTACACCGGGTGCGGGTCGTGACAAGGACCGTGGGACCAACCGAGACTCAAACGCAGCCGCCCCGCCCGCTGATGGAAATCATACTCTGTCGAGATCCTCAACTCCTTCCGTAGTAGATGAAGCCCGGGAGGCCAGCAGAAAATACGAGAACTTTGAGCCCGCCTGGACTCGATGAACAATCGGGACACACTGCGTAAGCTAGGGATACAACAACCATATCATCTCGAGTGTAAAGATATATCGTACCCGCCAAAGTACAAGCCCTTCACCATGACTCTATTTGACGGGAAGACATCTCCATATTAATACATGAGTTCTTTTAAGACGGTAATGGGGCATCTACCCCGTAGCGATACTCTTCTGACTAAGCTCTTCGTCGGGGCACTGTCCGTGGTAGCCTTCGACTAGTTTTATAGTCTTCAGGACAAATGCATCTCGTCATTCAAAAATCTTAAGCGCCTCTTCCTTGCCCGATTCTATGACGGAGGAAATAACATGACAATTTCTTCTTTGACAGATATCACCCAGAAAGAAAAAGAGGATGTACAGTAATATATAGAACGATACATGCAAGTTGTGTTAAAACTACCCTTCGGCAATCCTGAATCCACAATAATGGACATGTGTAGAAAAAATCTACTTCCAACAGTAATGCTCTTGACCAGCACTACTCAATTCAGTGATTGGATGATATTCATTATCAGTGTCGTCGCTGTTGAGAAAAATGTCAAGGACGCCCGGCTGCTCGGAATACAGATCCCCGTTCCTGATGACAGAAAAAAAACATCCTTAAAACAATAACAACAACAACAACAACAATAAAGGCAATGGTGGCCGTGACGGCAAAGGAAAGCAGGTCCTTACCATCAATTTAGCCAAGAAATCCCCTACGCTGGAGAAGAAGCAGGCTGAATCTCCAAAGTCGAGAGAGATCTACTCTTTCGATGATGACGACGTCAGGGCTATCTTTAAAGTGCTGGTGATGGAAAATAAGCTCCAGCTGCCTGAGATCAAACGTTCTGATGAGACAAACAACATAGAAAATCCCATCAACTGCCACTATAATCGGTATGTCAATCATCCAACACGAGATTGCTACGTGTTGAAATGATACATCCAACGGCTGCTCGATTCTAAGGCCCTCATCTTGGACTTTGACGATAAAATGGACGCTTCCAATATGATATCCCTCCAGTTTTGTGACTTCCTAGCGGCAGAGGCCCAAGACGGTATTGTCCCAATTTTGAGGGCAACAATAGAGGTTGTAAAACTCCCTCCAGCTCACAACCAAGCAGCATGACAGTACTATCATGCCCTAGAACCAGAATACTAGAGAGAGGAAGAGTGATTCAGCCAACCATACCTTACAAAATATCAAAGTAACCCGTAATGTGCTAAGACTGTCTAGAGACAAGTAGGTGCATACTACAATTAAGACGCCTGGGGTCAAGAACATCTATGTCTCAATCATCAACCAAGAAACAATAAGAATAAACATGTAAGATAAAGCAGTTAGGCTTTCCTGACGCTCTATCAAAATAATCATGAAACTAGTTATACGTGATGGTACACTAGTACATTGTTAAGATTACATGACCGTAAGTCAGTCGAAGTCTGAATAATATACAATCATGTAGAGAAACTAATGTCCAGATAAACCGGCTAACAGGTGCCTTCGGCTAAACGCCAAAAGGATAATACAAAATAATACTCATAGTAGGGAAGAAGAAACCCACTCAAGTTCTTCGGAGAACGTCCTCCTGGTATGCTCCATCGGTTAGATACATAATAGGATCCTTGGGCTCTTCTACAAAATCTGCCAAACAAAACCAGCGGGGTCAAGCCCCAATAGCAAATACCACAAAGGAGCACAAGTGAATGAAGTAAAAACCAATAAGGTACATAAAATAGGAAATTTGTGCCACAACTGAAAGCGTATGACCTTTCATCGGAGCAGTAGGATACCTCTACAACCAAACAAGGATAAGAGATGTCGCACTACTCCGAGACAGAGTACGCTCACCAATTATCAACACGACGAAGGTACAACATATCAATATAATCTAGGATACACATGCCATAATACAAGCTAAGATATAGATATAATATGTAGATTCGGTACATGACCTATTATGACACATTGGCGTAACCCTGCAACCAAACAAGAGCAATGGTTGAACTGTCGTACCATAATAGTTCATGTCCCTAGACTACTAGCACATACTATTTTAGATCGATCAATCAATCATATGACTTGTTATATGGAGTTTGAGTTATCTCAGAAGAATAATACAATGTTGGAATCTTCATATCATACTGATGGTGAGGCGGGCTGGTCGAGCCAATAAATGCATAGCACATATTATGTAAGCACCAGTCCCTCATAAGGCTATCGCACAATTAAATAGGTAATAATATATATAAATAATATAGCTAAAAACTGCACTCTACTACTGTAGATGATATATTATATCCGTTGGGGACCAATGTGATGCCCTAGGACATATGTCCTAACAGTAGCTACCACCCATAATCTCGAGATTCTATTTCCTCCCAATGCTCTACAAGTTCAGTTACTTAATTAGCCCTATAATTATTAGAATATCGTGTCGTGGTTACACTATCTTCCTCTTTAAATGATGCACCGTGGTACGTGTACGCTAGGTATGAATCCATATTGTTGCTTGAAAGCCAAATCTGGATTCCCACAAGCGTAATGCAATAAATCAATCAAACAAATATCCTAACTACGCTATGGTTGTTGACCCACATACCATGCCCATGCTGGGAAAATAATATAATAATATCATATGTTGCGTAGTATAGGAGGTATTCTCGATGTACAACCTGAAATATGTAATCTTATAGCACGTAGAAATTATATCAATGCGAATATAAAAAATTGGGTCGAATCACCAAACTTACAGTTGGTCGTATGAGCCTTATCACATTGAATCACTTGGTTAAAATATAATCTCCTCAAATTAAGTACCCAGACTATCAATCAGTTGGAAGTCTAAATTTATGATGTGAACTCCTTGAATTAATAATTTTGTCGCCGAACATGAGTAAGAAAAAAACTGTGAACTACTCTGGATAAGATCTATAATCCTTAAATAAAATAAGGACCGGGATTGTAGATCATCTCCCTAGCAGAACTATGGCCCTCACTCTATTCAATGACCAAAAGGATAAGTTAATATACTAATCTGAGTTTACTCTGGGTTGCCATATGGTCTACTCATCATATAATCATATTATGCACATAATCAATTCTAGATCATAGTCTGGTTACTAAGTCCACTCTTCCTTAGAATAACACAAGCAAGAAGCCACGATCAACCACCTAGGGTATGATAAGAAATATTCTAAATAAAATAATTAAATCCAAGAAATCGTAAAATGTATACATAGATTACTAGGGTCATATAGGATCACATACGCATATGAGAAGTGCACGCATAGATTATCGTATGGATTAGGCCGCATGCACTGTTCAGGCGCATGAGCAACTGGCCGCATGGACGTGCTGGCCGCATGGACGAGCTGGCCGCATAATACCCCAGGCTGCATATGAAGTCAGGCCGCATGAACTACTTGGCCACAAGCTCAGGGTTATGGTCTACTCCTTGAGATAAGTATTAGAAGTGACGAGCAATAAATTAAAGTGTCAGGGATGTGACATAAAGAGACTGATGCAATAAAGTTTGTCAGAGAGAAAAAACAAAACCAAAAAAAATAAGTGCCAATGGTTCAGAGCCATGCGTCCAAGGAAATAGTGGCTGAATATTCTCTAATGCCGCATAAGTATCGGTGCCGCATATGGAGTTAATGCCGCATCGAGTCGATGCCGCTTGGAGGTCTCTTGGACTTAGCAAAATTCTTATTCGTCAGCGAGTGAGAGCACAAGGTATTTAAGGACACTTGTGTAATGGTAGTCATGCATCCAACAAAATGGACTCATGCTAGTCAATATGTGGTAAGAGTTCAGGCCTCATAACCCTCTCGAGCTGCATAGCACTCTCAGCCGCATAGCTCACTGGCCGCATGCGAACTTCGTCTTCTCTATACAACAAGTTCAACTATGACGAAAAAAGCTCCAAAAATTATTTTCTTCATAAAAATTTTATTTTAATTCTGAATCAAGTGAAACAAAAGCCAAAATTCTTGAAATAAAATGCTCTAACATAAGTGTCACTCCCCGTTCCCAATATACATATTTTGAGCATAATTATATTTTTTGCTAGCATAGTTATATGTTGTAGAGAGACTAGACCCATTCTTTGGTTCACTTGGTTCTTGGTTTATTTGTTTGGTTTGGTTTTATCAAGAGTTGAACCAATGGTCCAAACCTCAAACCCTCTATATATAACCCAACTTCACTCTCTCTTCTTTTAATTTTTCTCTTATATTCTCTTTCTTAGATTTTTCTCTCCCCCTCCATAGGCAAGTACATCTTGCAAGAAATAGAGAAATCATTTATATTTTTGTTCCATTATGTTCCTTATATGTTTCCCCATGTATTTAGAACTTGGTATTTTTGGATTTAGTGGATGGATTAGTATAAATCTAAGTTTAGGGTTTTATTTGTGTTCTTGAGTGTTCTTTGGTTTTGATCTCTTAAAACTTAATGTTTTTGAAAACTTATTATTCTAGGTTGATGAGCACTTGATTTTGAGTAGTATAGAACTTTACTTTGCTGAATTTGGACTTCGTTTCAGGTTTCTATGGAAGAAACAAGGTTTTAGTTTTAGAGCTTTTTCGTGGCCAAACTTGCTCGATTCGGACGAAGGAGCTCCATGCTCCCAGCAAATTGCATGCGGCCTGGACTTCTCGCCAAGAGATTTTAAGCGGCCATTTTTTTGGACGCATAGAATGGAATAGATTTTTGCACTTGCGTTCCTTGGCTAAATGCTTGAAACTTGAACGAAGAAAATTTTCTCTAAGACCCAAAAGATTTTATGCGGCCAAGTTTGCATGCGACCCAGAGGAGCATGCGGCCTAGTCGACCATGCGGCTAGGAGTTATGCGTCCCTCCACTTCTGGACGCATAACTACTGACTGACTCGTTATGACTTTTTCTACTTTTATCTTTTCTTCTGTCACTATTATCACGTGTCACATCAGTCACTTTCTGACTTGACTTAACTTGCATTTATTGTTTGTCACATCACATATTTTTTGAAGCGTGGACTTGACACTGCTCATGCGGCCTTGAGCTCATACGGCCTTGAACTCATACGGTCTGTTGGTTAATGCGTCCCGCTTGGTCATGCAGCCAACTAACTCATACGTTAGTTGTTCCCATGCGTCCACTTTGACACCTATTTGGTTTAATGTTTCTATTAGATTAAATAATTATTATGCTATGTGTTAACTTAGAAATGAATAATTTGACCCAGATGTGACCACGTGCTAAATGACTAAGCACCTGGCATGAGCCTGTAGATATGGCCCTATATGTACTTACTTGCTAATTTGGCTACTTCCCCTGGATCACCTTATTATACGTTGGACAAAATAAGGGGCATAGTATAACTCGAGGGAGGGTCTGCAATCCTGGTCCTTATTTGGTTTAAGGATTGTGGATCTGATCTCAATGGGTTCTCGTATTACTCTTATTTTATCTATCGATATAATAAAGTAACAAATTATTATGATCATCATTTGCTTGTCCTATCCTGAATACATTGCTACTTGATAACTTATCAATAACCTTGATACTAGAATTTTTTTCCTGCCCTGACTATTGTATCCGTGCTAATACACTTGATCGCACCAAGAGTGCTACTCGATATATAGTGAGCCACCGTGCCACATACACTTGCTACATGATATATGTAATTATTTTCTTGCACGGATCTGGTAGTTGGATAGTGACTTTAACCGTGGCTAGATAGTATTGATTGTTGTATCACACTTGGGTGAATCTTAATTTAACTTTGAGAGACAATATGGATTCGTATCAAAAGTGACCGTACTTAAAGTACGACATTTAGGAAGAAATGTTCATGTGACAACGACATGAGATTCTAAATCACCTAGGGTTAACTAGAAAACTTAATTTGAAGAGTATTGGAAGGGAACAGAATCTCGAGATCGTGCATGTCGAACCACCCTATGTTAGTTGGTAGTAAATGTCATGCCCCAATCTTCCACAAGCTCGATCATCCCCGCTGAACGTGAATTATCACGTTGCAACGCTCTCGCAGGACAATCTTTCTCATTGGGACGTGATGTTATACGAGTCTGGAGTTGCGCTCGCACAAGGCGATATTGTCAAACATCAAAGTTATCATCGAAATGACCAAGTTGTAGCAAAAGTCAAGTATTATGAACCAAGTACATATCAGAGTATTTGTAGCAAAGTTGTTGATAGGGTTCAAATAAAAATGCCACAAAGGTGAATGCCACAAAGGTGATGCAACACTCTTGATCTTTCTCTTTCCTACAAAGGTACTTACCATTCCATACATCATGTTCCGTATATCTAAGCAGCGCCACTACACCTGCATACCTAAAATAATACAATTCATCCAAACTTAACGATAGCAAATTTAGACAAGTTACAAGGGTATCTTTATGTCAGAGGCCTGTGGGAGCGCTACAACATGGTAATTCACGTTCAGCGGGGATGATCGAGTTTGTGAGAGATTGGGGCATGATAGTAAAGTCTGGCGACCACGGATACTGTATATCATCCACACAAGTGGAGTGCAGTATCTGAATTATTAATAAGCCGAGCCAGTATCTTTCCTATAGAAAGCCTAGAACTGCTATTGATCATTAAATTAACTCAGGGACCTTGTAAGGGACTGGTGCATCACATATTCTTGCTTGTATATTATTCGTTCAGCCAGCCCTGCTCGATTATGGCATGATCTAAGGATACTTATATATTATATTATTGGGATAACCCAGAGATCATATATCAAGCCGTAACACATATTTGGCCGATAAATTTGTTTTAGTTAGAGAAGTGGACCATTTTATTATGAAATTTCAATTCATGTCCTTGTTTGGTTGTTGAGTTGCGCTGTTGTGTTACAACGTGACACGGATCGAAGTTACTTATTTTCACTATGTTAGTTTAATTAATGTTGTATCCCTGCTTGTGTATTGTGCCTTCAGTTGAGTAAAATTAGGGACATAGACTGTCGTGGCATGATAGTTTAACTCATGTCCTTGTTTGGTTATTGGGTTGCGCTATTGTATTACGATAGCCTGTGGACTAAAACTACGATGCAGAGTTATTCTAGCTTGACCTTAACCAAGGGACGTGTTCTATATTGATACGATATAGCACTTCTTGTCCTTGTTGGTGAAGGGGTGTCATGTTATGTCATGGATAGGGCATATGCCATTGATAGTTGGTTAAGCATCTCATACTATAGAACTGGTTTTGTTTCTTCATTTCGTGCTTCCTTGTGGTACTAGCTATTTGGGGTCTGAACCCACTGGATTTGCATGACCAAGTTTAGAGCCAGCACCGGAGGATCAAGCGTATCTCTCCCTCTCTGATGGAACGCACCAGAAGAATGGCTGTTGAGGGTCACGAGTGGGTTCCTTCATTCACTGCTTGTCTTTCGTAAACTATAATCTTTTGGGCATTTAGCCAACCGGTACCTGTTAGCCGAATAATCTAGAATCGAATTCCCTACATGGCGTGTAATATATTCAGACTGCAGCTGACTCACAATCATGTATACTTTTGATTGTGTATCTGGCATATCACTTGTATTTGCAAGATCTCTAGAATATTCTTATGCGGCATTGGGAACGCCTTATTTCTTATTCTAAAATATTCTATGTTATTGCTACTTTTTTGAATTATTGAGATATAGAAGTTATTGACCCTAGAAGACTTGATTGTAATATGCACCCCCTTATCTCTAGACAATCTTAACACATTGCGGGTTGTTTCAATATTTTGCAAGGTGTGATTGCCTGAGTCATTCCCCCCCTCTCCAAGATTCTGGATCTAGGATGTGACAAGATTTTAGTGGTGGCCTATGTAGGTCTATTTTTTTTGACTTGTGGGTGGCCTGATTATAGAAAATCCCAATCAAACATGTTCCTCTTTGAAATCCTAAATCTGCCTTCTCGAACTCAGCTTAACTTATGTACCATTGATTCCTTGATCATTTCTTATCATGTTCTTGATTTATCTTGTGTCCTTTTCTTTAGGGCTTCTCCAGAATCAGTGGTTGGAGCACCAGTCGTCTCAGCAGGACAAGGATCTGTTGGCCCACAAAGAGAGACATCACATGTTCCTGGAGGGATCAGGGTAGAACCCGTAGAGGAGCACGAGGAACAACATATACCAAAAGTTCCAGTACCCCCGGTTATACTAGCAGTACTAGTAGCAATTGATACACCGGCATTGCTAGAGATTATTCAAGGGATGATAGCGGCTCAACAACATCAGCAGCTTCAGCAGCAGGAGCAGAATATTTTTTTGCATCAAGGATTACAAACGGCCTTGGAGAAAAGTGTTAGAACAGACTCAGGGGAAACGGTGAGGTTCTGCCGACTCAACCCTAGGTACTTTGATAGTACGGAGGACGTCATTACCGCAGATGCTTGGTTGTAGAACATTAAGACAATACTGACAACAACAATGGTTTCTGCTGAGGAAAAAGTTGATCAGGTCCGATTGCAACTCCAGGACCTTGCCAGAGATTGGTGGGCAGCAGAAGAGGCTGGTTTAAGACAACCTGTCTCATGGGACAATTTTATAACCCATTTTAGGGTCAAGTATTTCGGAGTGGTAGTGCAGCATGAGCTACAATAAAGGTTTATCAATCTCAAGCAATCTAGGAGGATGGTAGATGGCTACGCAGCAGAGTTCTGCAGGCTTAGCAGGTTTGCCCCAACAATGGTGGCAACAGAACCAGAGCGGGCGATGAGGTTTCAGAATGGACTTCATCTAAAAATTCAGCAACTGGTAGAGGGCTATAACTACCAGGCCTTCAATGAAGTATTGATCGCATCTAGGCGACATGAGCTGACATTGCAAAGGTTAGCTTCGAGGACAAGAGGCCATAAGAGGTCTCATGCACAGAGCGGAGAAGGAGAAGGACCAGTACGACGGACGTCAGCACCATTTCCTAGAGTTCGTATTTATGATACAGCACCGAGGAGGCCACTGGCATTAGCACCAACAGCACCATCTCGGCCATATCAGCCGAGGCAACAACAACAACAATTGGGAGCCCCAATCGGATGTACTTATTATGGAAAGGTAGGCCATACCAAAGATGTATGTGGGATAGCATAAGGGTTGTGCCAACGATATGGTAGTCTAGACCATCGAATCACCAATTATTCGATGATACAGAGGATTGAAGGGCCAGTGTAGTGATTAGCCTTACGAGCACCAGGGGCAGCTCAGTACAGGGGACCAACACTGGCAGTCAAGCCTTTGGCTCATCGTCCATTGTGACGCAAACTCAGATGTACGACCAGAAAAGAAATTAGCCGTATGGGCATCAGAGGCCACAACTGTGTATCCAAGGGAGGCAGCAACAAGAAGCACAATGAGGCCAAGGGAAAGCTTTTATCCTATCTCTGAAGGAGGCTTTGGCATCAGGTGACGTGGTGGCAGGTAACATTCTCGTTATATCTTTTCCTGCCATAGCATTAATTGATTCGGGAGCATCACATTCACTTGTATGTGTACGATTTGTGACACGTATTGGATTACAGTTCAAGGCATTGCCAGAGAGACTGAATATACTCACTGGTAATGGTCTCATAGGAGTTGATAGAGTATGTTTAGCATGTCCAATCGTAGTGTGCGAGCATTTATTATTTGCAAGGTTGATCGAGTTTTCTATGGGTAATTTTAACGTTATTCTAGGCATGGAAGGATTAAGAGATAGTCATGCGACGATAGATTATTGTAGGGATAAAGTGTTGTTGAACATCCCAACCAAGGAAGAGTTTATCTTCAACATAACGGTGAGGGACCAGCATAAAGATGGCATAGCAGCAGTAACGGAAATTGGGGATCAGTTTCCCAAGATAATTGAAGAATTTCTTGATGTATTTTTAGAACATCTTCTAGGATTACCCCCTGTAAGAGAGGTAAAGTTCTACATAGAATTGATGCCAGGAGCAGAACCAATTTTCAACAAAGTCTATCAGATGTCACCGATGGAACTCAACCAGCTATATCAATATGTGGAAGAACTGAAGGCGAAGAAGTTCATTCGGGCTTGTGGATCACCATGGGGAGCACCAGTGCTTATAGTAAAGAAGAAAGACAGGGCGACACAGTTGTATATCAATTACAGGTAGCTGAATGCAGCAACAGTGAAGAACAAGTATCCATTACCTAGGATTGATGACTTGTTTGACCAATTGAGCGAAGCAAAAGTATTTTCCAAGATAGACCTTCGATCAGAATATTATCAAGTAAGGGTCCGGGAGCAAGATATACCGAAGACAGCATTTTGATCTCGATATGGGCATTACAAATTTTTAGTTATGCCATTCAGATTGACTAATGTGCCAGCAATTTTTATGGATTTAATGAATTGTATCTTCATGCCATACTTAGATCAATTTATAGTAGTATTTGTAGATGACATTCTTGTCTACTCTAATAGTGAAGAAGAGCATAAAGAACATCTTCGGAGAGTGTTACAAGTTTTAAGGGAGCATTAGTTCTATGCCAAGCTCAGTAAGTATGAATTCTGGTTAGGTCATGTGTCATTCTTGGGGTACATCATCTCAGGAGCAGGAGTATCAATGCACCCCAAAAAGGTTGAAGCAGTAGAGAATCAGCCAGTCCCAAAGATAGTATAGAAGGTTCGTGGCAGATAGTAGTTGTGAGAAGTTTTTTGGGGTTGGCAGGATATTACAGGAGGTTCGTGCTAGACTTTGCACGGATTTCAGCACCAATCACTCGTCTAACCCGCAAGGAGGTAAAGTTTGTTTGTACGACAGATGTTTATGGTATTAAACGAAAGAATGAAAATGTATTCAGGATAGGGTTTATACCAGACCCGCCTTCTTTGGTTTACAAACAAACTTGTATAATTTGATCATATACGAGGATATGGTAGTATAATTTATTTAATCTGGGTAGATGATTGCTATAGGTGTCTGATCTGCAGTCGATCACTTTAGCCCTTGGACTACACGATGTTGAAGAAGTGCCGTAGAAGACAGGAAGCAGCTTCGAAGGTTGCAGAAGAGGGTGGATGCACGATGCCAAAGTCGTCGATCCCTACTCTTTGCCGGAGCTCCGGATTCTTCTCTCTCTCTCTCTCTCTCTCTCTCTCTATCTTTGCCTTGGATCTGATATTGGTTTCTTGACCAACTTTCCGACCTTCCAATTTGTCGACCTTGTTCCTCATTGATAGAGGTCCCTATTTATAGAGTTTTAGTGACAGTGACCACTCCGTCGGTGTAGAAACCGAGGAGTGGAAACTACAGCACCCTTTTACACAACGGTTAAAATAACCAATGCCTGCGTATAGATGATCCTTTGAATGAGCGTGTGACGCGGGTCCAACTAATTGACAAAATGCGTATAATCGCTACGAAGATCACGACGTAGAAGCCACGTAGGTAGGTATCCATTGTGTAGAAGAGGTTGGCATAGAAGCCAAATGTCTGTCACCATGGCATAGAAGCCAAATAGTTATCAAACCGGCATAGAAGCCGAATCGGCGTAGAAGCCGAATAGGCGTAGAAGCCGAGTGGTCATAGAGGCCGAGCAGGCGTAGAAGCCGAGTGGTCATAGAGGCCGAGCAGGCGTAGTAGCCGAATAGGCGTTGAAGCCGAGCGATCATAGAGGCCGAGTAAGCACAGGAGCTGGATGGGCGTAGAAGCCGCTGCGTACCGTGTCAGAGTGCTGATGTGGACGTTTTAGTCGGAATTACGACTTTTGAAGATATAATCAAATATCTTGCATTAAATGCCGAGATTTGCCACCATCCTGCGCATTAAATGTGGAGGCGTGTTTTTGAAGGTCTGCAACCCCTTCTGCACGTAAGTCGCAGAGACGTGCCTTGAGAAACTGTCACCGCTCTGTGCATTAGACGTAGAGACGTACCTCAAGCAACTGTCATCGCTCTGTGCATTGGATGCAGATACTTGCCTCGAACCCCGTACGGAGTACAGCTTTTGATGTGGCAGACGGTTTGTCTACTGCAGAACGTAAATAGCTCGTGTCTGCCTGTGTAAAACAGGGCAGCGTATCCCTTCATGCTTTGTAAAAGCAGTTTACGTAAAGGGGATGGCGGTAAATGACAGCCTGGGTCGCAGTGCTGTGCCATCATTATAGCCGTCGTCTGGGTAGTCGAGCCGTATCCCTTTGTCAGAAGTCCAGACGTCAGGTTCATTGCAGGATCTTTATTGCAGGGTCTGACAGGTTCACTTTGGAGAATACGAAGCATCTCTTGTACACCTCAATGCTGCATCTGAAAGAGGATGAGTTTTACGCCCTGGAGGCGATGAAGCACCCCGTTTACGCTGAAGTGGTTTGGACGTACTGCCTTATGCGGGTGGCCTTTTGAGCTTTTAATATTTCACGCTGGGTTTAGCGAAAAAATCTCTATTGCCCGCTTGGTGGCTTTGAAGGCCTCTGCTTACGCTGCTCTGCACCAATATGCTGCGTATAGCCATCCGGCGTATTTTTTTATGCTTCTACAAGACCCCCTTCAAAGCTTTCAAATTCCTCGGAATTTGGAACGCTTTGAATGAAGCATGAACCGCTCCTCGTAACTCGAGACATTTCTGAATGGGGCATTGAAACGGTCGATGCTGACTTTATGGCGAATTTATTGGGGACCGGTGTGACCTCTTTCGCCTATAAAAAGGCTGAGGGAGTTAACATGTTCTCCCCATATTTCTATCACCATGCAGAGATGATCGCCGGAGTTCGTCGGGTCGATCTGAGGAAGAAGGAGATCATGTTCTTCCAGCGTGTAAGGAGCCGAAAAAGACGGTGTCTTCGAGCAAATGTCCACTGCAACGATGGATCATGGAAGGATATCTTAGCCTCCCTTGCTCGGGATAACCAGCAACTTTATATGGATGTTCTTTGGGAGAGGGAAAGGGTCGTATTTGACCATACAGCTTGCAAGCTGTATATTTTCCCATGAGACCTCCGCGGACAAGAGCAAACAAACTGTAACTGCTGTCCTCGATCGAGTTAGGTTTTAAAGAAGCCTCAACTGGATCGGTCATGGCATACGGAGCATGGGATCTGTATCATTTATGCAGGCCCAGTTCTGTATCCTCCCGCCATCGATCTTCTTGTTCATGACTGTGGTGGTCGATGAACTGCCATGGAAGAAGAGGAAGACCTGTACCGATGCGAGAACCCGGTAGAACAGATTCTGGGGCGACCTTCCAATGAAGACTAGGAAATCCTTTGTAGACGGGATTTCCCTCATATGGTAACCATGAAAAATGAAGAAAAACCCATGGTAGACAGGATTTTCCTCATATGTAATCATAATTTTGATTTTAATAAAATCGTCTTTCTTCTCCGCATATGATCGTTTTGCCATACGTTGCTGTGAAGTCTGAATATGTGTAGCTTTGACACATCTGATTCTTTATGCCGACTCTGTATAGAAAGAGTTCTAGGTCCTGCCCTTTATGCATAGCGAATAGTCTATAGAACGCTGTTGATCATTTTGAACATTTAGAAGAACTGTTCTGCTGCTAAGACTGAGGAACCGCGTAGAGTTTTTACTTCTGATGAACAAAATTTTTGTTCAGACTTCGTCTTCAAGAATGACCTCTCGAAAAATCCCTTGGAACAGGGTCGAGGAATTGCTGTCGAGCTGAGTTTGCCATTTTGATAGACGAGATATTCGGACTGGAGCCTGGATGAATCTCCAATTGACCCGAGAAGAGTATTTTCTCAATGTTTAAACTCTGTATGCTTCGGGTACTTGGGATATTTTGAGGTCAAGAAGGAGTATCTTCTGTGTGAACTCCTGTAATCGACCGTCTTGAGAACTGTTCGGACATGCGGAAAGTCAGAGATCCGTAGTGTAGATGCGCTGAAAATCCTGAGTTCGTAGTCTATTGAGCGTAGAAAGCCACCGAGCGTGAGATCGTAGATTCGTAGCTGCTGAGCGTGAAGTCATAGGTTTATAGCCTCTCGAGCGTGAAAGCTGCTGAGCACAAAGGCATCCGTGTATACAACCATAGACTGATAGCTTGCGAGCGTAAAACCGTAGATCTGTTGCTGTCGAGCGTAGAAAGCTCCTTAGCGTAGAACTGTAGATTCGTAGAATGTGAATAAAAGAAATCTTCTTAGCATAAAGGTTGCGGATCTGTTGCCTCCGAGCGTAAACTAAACGCCACCGAGTGTGAGATCATTGATTTGGTATCTGTTGAGCGTAAAGTCGTAGGTTTGTAGCCTCTCGAGCATAAAAGCTACCGAGCACAAAGGCATCCGGGCATAAAACCATAGACTTATAGCTTGCGAGCATAAAAACATAGATCTATTGCTGTCGAGCGTAGAAAGCTCCTTAGCATAGGAACCACTGACCTGTTTTTGCACGAAAAACTCTTCAAATTTGTTGACTGTCCGTCTTTTGAGAGTAGTGGGCTGACGTAGTACCCAATCATAACCAAATATTTAATTTGTGAGATTTGGTTGGGGTTTCGAGGAGCCCGTCCGAGGGTTCGAGGAGTCGGCCCGAACTCTATATATATCCTAAATTTTTGAGAGAAAAAAACTTTTTATCCGTCTTCTGCGAAAGAGAGCCTTCGATCGTTTGAGTTTTTTCCCCTCGTTCTTTCTCCGAGCACTCCGAGTTTTCAGAAATGGCGACGAAACAAACCCCCTCCGCTAAGGGAAAGAGCACAGGCTATTCTTCTCGTTCTTCTGCCCCGGCGAGAGAGTCTTCGGTCGGGCAAGGTGAACTTCCTTCTGAGTGAAGCATCCTGCCGACGAGTAGCGCACCCGGCCTTAGAGGTATAGCCTTTGGGATGACAAAGAACGACGAAAAATCCTTCGTACACGTTGAACGTGACCGCGCTAGGTCATCTTCTGTGCTGATAGCCTCTTTGAGGAAGATGACGCACGGACACGTTTTCATCTTTTACGCCCACATTTCTAATGTGCTAGCGTAAAAAAACTCCATGTTTTCACAGTTTTGAGCGTAAAAGCTCTGACTGCCGAAAACTTGGTGTATACTATATAAAGTTTTAGTTTTACGCTTGTGGATGGGACCTCCAGCGTAATAACTAGAATTTTGGTAGTCTGTCATAAAGCACGGACTGTATACCACCAATTACGCTTCTGGATGTGACTTCGGGCGTAAAATGACCAAATTTTGTACAGTCTTGGCGTAAAGCACAGACTGTCGTCTCTTGGTCTTTATGTCGCAAGATTTGTAATGATGTGTTTTTCTTGCACTTTCGCAATTAACTTGCATGAGTCTCCACTGGCCGAGGTGATGGGTTTCGCTGCCGGGATGCTGCACTCGAACTATCTGGAGGATCTGTCGCACGTGACATTTCCTATCTCCGGACCCCAGTATCCCGAAGGACGAGGGATCTTGATATCGGCTCAGGGCGAGCGGACATTGCTGAACATGATTAACGGAGAGCCCCTGACGTACATAGATGGGGACCAGTACATCAAGCCGACCTTTCTCTTTGGGGACATGATTGACAAACAGTCCTAGATGAAGCCAAGAGAGAACCCTGGGTTTTCCCGCCGAAAGTGTGGTCTTGTATCTGCCCACGATGCCGAGAGATTATCCCATCTCGGCTTTCTTCCATGCCACACATTCCAGGAGGATGTCGTGGACGCTGACTCTCGATCTTCACGGCAAGCCGGGGAAGATCTTTCATCTGAAAGGAGCTGACCAGGGGTCGTTTGTCAGCCGTCCCTCTGGCGTCGTGACGTTGTTCAGGGGACTGTGCCCGGGCAGCGTCCCGAGTGAAGACAGTTCAGTGATCCAGCCGATCCAATTGTCGACTTTCTGCAACGACTTCATGGTGCGAGGGGGGGTATACCCCAAGGAGAATCCTCGGTGCAATGGTTGGATCACCCCAACAAACCTCCGATGGACTTGCCTAGTTGACTGGGCCTTGAAACATTTTCGGAGAGAGCTGGAGGTCATCGGACTGTATGCTGCTATGAGTGCGACGAGTGTTGGGTTGCCTCCCAACCCTAACCTGTTTTTGGCACTGATGGAGCGATACATTTCGCTCACCGGGACCTTCGCCACTCCACTGGGGGAGTTGGGGTCGGCCCTCCACGAAATGGCAGTGATCTCGAGACTACCGATGGGGGATACCCCATATGAAGAGTATGTTCCTACCAACCGGGAGTTGGAGGACTGGGACCCTCGGGTTGTGGAGGTGTATCAGGATCTGATGTGCCACTACTTCGCGTGCACTGCTTTTTATAATGAGCCTTCTGATTTTGCTCACACCACTAAGTGGATGTCCTACCTCTTCTTCCACCGGGCCAGGGCCGTCAAGTCAGAGAAAGTTTCGGGGGGCAAGAATGAGCTTGTGAACTGTTTGGGCATGCTCAGTGCCCAGGTCATCGAGGATCTTATGGAGGAGGCTAAAGCTCCAGATCAGATTCTCAATGACGGGGTAGGAAAGTACCCTGAAGGCACCAAGGCCTATAGTTACTTGAGGCGCTGTCGCAGGCCTTTTTCTGAGGAAGCCAGGCTGGCGGGCTTTCTCTCCCTATGGCTGCGTCGAGTAGTGGTGCCCGGCATCGCGTCCGCGGACCGCATTCACCGGAACATCCTGTGGCCCGCCGTTCGTCTGGTGTTCGGGACAAGACTGGGCTTGCTCCCTGCCATGGTGTGCCGTATACAGGCTGGCCTGAGGGACATGACTGACGGACTGCTCGTTGATGAAGCTCGGCGTGATAGCTTTCCCCGGGTAGAGTTACCATACCTGTACTTGATGGGATGGTTAATTCTCCACAACCCCCAGGTAATGTCTCCCGGCCCTGGCAGTAGTTCGGGGGGTAGTTTCTTGCTAAACTACAAGGACTCCCTCTGGAACGTGAATACAGTCTTAGACTGTCGGCTGGTGCTGAGCCTCGGTCATTGCTGGAAGCTCCTCTGCACTGTCCCCTCTGTGCATCACAATCAGTTGGGGATTAGGCTTGAGGATTTAGGTAGAGAGAAGACCAATATTTCTCCGGAAGCTTTTAATTGGTTGGTCTGCATCAGACTCTCCCATTTGTTGTACAGAAGCGAAGATCATTGCTTCTTCTAGCCTTACTTGCCCAGTCGGTTTGCCAGGCAGTTTGGGTACGATCAGCTGCACGTAGGCAATGCCGTCACAAGCTTCAGGTCCAGGGGCGGACTCATTGATGGAGCCAGAGGATGGCGGTATTTTATCATGGGCTGCACAGGAGCAATCTTTATCGTGTCGGTCGTCACACTCTCCATGGAGCAGCGCATCCTCCATTCGTATGCCCAGTTCTACGTGGCGATCAACACCTTCCATCGCTATTTTGACATGCGTGGAAGCTTTAGGGTGCCTTCTCCCAAGTTTGGGGGAAGAGTCAAAGTCCCCTCGGTTTCGTCCAACGAGGGTGAGGGGTCCGTCACTCCTGATGAGCCCCTGGTGTCGGTGCCGAGGTGTGAAGTGCCTCCGCCTGCGGGGGCTTTGGCAGTCTCCGGGAAGCGAAGGGATCCTGCCTCGAAGCAGACTTCCCCTCGCAAGAGGAAGAAGAAGACGGTTGCTCGTTCTCTCCGGATTCCTGGCATCGAGGCTCCTAGAGAGGAACCTGATGTCTCTCCTGTTGGGGATGTCTCTTTGATTGGAGGTTCCCTCCTTTCGGAGAGGGACCCTCAGTTTCGGCTGGTGTTGCCGGAGAACTCCCGCCTGAGGCTGCCGTTGCTGCCACTGCCTCCGGTAGTGGAATGAAATCGCCTGCGTGGGCGAGGCAAATGGAAGAATCTTTCCCTAGACCAGCAACGGATGAAACTCCTGCCGCGTCCGTGAGCATGACTAGCGAGATTCCAGCTGACTAACCTCGACTGTGTCTTGGTGAAGGCTTGGTAGAGCTCCTGGCGATGTCGGTTGGCCCACCTCCTTCTCCAGGTATGACAGTTCGTATCGCGTCATTAAGGCGTGATATAGTTACATTGGCTGCAGACGCGACATATATACCGTTGGCTACGGGTAAAGGTCATCTTTATGTCTCCTCTTAGAAAGATTACTATCATATTGATATCAACTTTCTTGTCCTCTTCTCAGGGGATGGCGTCCACGGGAAGTATAACGTTAAAGCGCCTTCTGGCTCTGCTCGGGCTCCTGGCGATGATACGGAGGCGTTCGACTTCGAGGAGGAAATAACTTCGGGGGCCAGCTCGCCCGGAGTAGTTTCGTCACCTCAAGAGGAGGACGAACCCGTTATCGTGACCTTGCCTCTTGCGAGTATGCCGATGACTTCGACCGTCGTTGTCGCACCTTCTTCGGTCGCACTACCCGTTGAGGCGGCGGCTGTGGCCACCTCGTCTACAATCATTCCTGGAGGGGAACTCGCCAATATCGCGGCCACTCCTGGTGTTCAACCAGATCTGGTTGCGCTAACTGAGCTGTATACCAGACTCTTTTATACCAGTTTGAAAATGCTGATATCAATGGTGTTGGCGAAGAATCTGGATTTTGAGCGTCTGAAGAAGGCTTCCCAATTTTTGATTGGGGCGGTCAGGAAGTTCGGCCATTCTGGGGTAGCTGACGCCCTGGAGGCGATGGTTAATGGGTTGGAGCAACCCATTAACGAATACTTGCAGCTGACTCGGGGCAGTTTTGAAGCTGAGGTCTAGGCCAGATACGACTTCATGACTGCGCGGCTTACCAAACAGCTGGAGAGCCTAGATAACTCCATCAAAGCACATAAGTTGGAGATGGATAAAAGAAAAGCTGTCGTGGAGGAGGCTCTTTCTCTTCAGACGAAGTGACAATCCGAGCATGAAGGGAATGTAGCGAGGGCCCGCAAGTTAAAGAAAAAACTCGCTCAGGCAGAGGAGTGGGCTTCTCAGACGTTGGCAGGTCTAGATGTAGCGACTGGTCGACTGAGCACAGCACGACGGGATCTGGAGCGTGCAAAAGCTGCCCGAGCTGGCTCTCTTCGGGCAAGGGCTGAACTGTCCTTTATGAACAATCCCGAGGCACGGCTGGAACAGGCCCGCGCTGATGCCTTGGTTTCCAGGGACGAGAGGGTAGCTGCAC
Source organism: Iris macrosiphon (assembly GCA_036927795.1). Lineage (NCBI taxonomy): Eukaryota > Viridiplantae > Streptophyta > Magnoliopsida > Asparagales > Iridaceae > Iris > Iris macrosiphon. Next base: position 31,872,397 of record JAYESA010000002.1, on the reverse strand, counting down.
TGGCAAAGCTGATTCGCGATCTGGCCGCTCCCCCACAATGATGTACCCTTTCTTCTTTTTGCTTCCCCGATGTAATTTTGCTTTTTTCGGGAATAAATAAAGCAAATCTTTTCTGACTTTGTGGACCCATCATTTCGGAATGTAAATGACAGGTTTGGGCGAGAGTGATATCAGAGGTAGTATGGACGTGATAGACTCTCGATAAACTTCTAGCAGGACATACCTATTCAGAGGTCATACGGACATGATAGAATATGACCTAACTAGTTTCGTTTTGGAAGTAGTTTTGTCAGAATTGAGATTCTCGCTATATTCCACTTGAGTAGAGGAGGTTTAAGCATAGTACCTCTTCAGGAATTTACCGTTGATAGGAGCCATGAACAGGTCTCCATTAGGCTGGGCTAACCTGTAAGTGCCGTTCGAGAACGTTGTCTCGATCACATAAGGGCCTTCCCACTTGGGCTGAAATTTCCCTTTACTCCTGTGAGTAAGAATCATCGGCCTTCTTACGGCTAAAACTAGCTCGCCTACTTTGAACACTCTTTTCTTTACTTTATGATTGAAAGCTCCGGAAATGCGTGTTTGGTAGAGCGCGATGCGCTGTTGAGCTTGGAGGCGTTTCTCGTCTAATCCTTCTAGCTCTTGAAGCCTTAACAGGTCATTCTTTTCTTGAGTCAGCTCATTAGTCACGGCTATCCTGAGTGACGGGATCTGGATTTCAATGGAGAGAACTGCTTCGCTCCCGTAGACTAGTGAAAATGGGGTACAACCTGTCGGTGTTCATACCGTTGTGCGGTATGCCCAGAGACATTCGCCCAGCTTCTCATTTCAATCTTTCTTGTTTGAAGAGATGAACTTCTTCAAGAGTTTGATAATGGTTTTGTTGAAAGCTTCCGCCAAACCATTAGCAGCTGGATAATATGCCGTAGAGGCAATATTATGTATCCGATTTTTATCGTAAAATCGATGAAACGCTTGGCTGATGAACTGAGGTCCATTGTCATAGATTATCCTTCGGGGAATCCCAAAGCGATAAATGACGTGATGCTTGACAAAGTTGATTACATTAGATGCATTTACCTCAGCAAGAGGGATCGCCTCTGCCCATTTGGAGAAGTAATCCGTGATGGCCAGTATGAACCGGTGACCTCTGGAAGAAGACGGGTGAATAGGACCAATGATATCCATACCCCATGCTTCAAAAGGCCAAGATGCAACTGTAGGATGTAGATATTTAGACGGTTGGTGTATGAAGTCTGCATGAACCTAACAGGCTCTGCATTGTCTTACATAGTTGATCGCGTCCGTGATCATAGTGGGCCAGTAATAGCCCATTCTCCTGATACGATCTTATAGCTTAGGACCGGGCTGGTGCGCTCCGCATACGCCATCGTGAGCCTCCCGGATAATCTGCCGTGCTTCGTCGTTAGAGAGACATCTCAATAGTAGTCCGTAGTAGGTCCGGCGATATAGGCATTGTGAAGATGCATCGAAGTAGAAGCGTAATGATCGTCTTTTGAAGGATACTGCTTCTTTGGGGTCCTCCGGCAAGATTCCGTATACGACGAAATTTATGAAGGGACTTCTCCAGTCTCTTCTAGGGGGATCTGTGTTCACAGCGTAGCTGCATTCTATGTAAAAGTTGTTCTTCATATAGAATAAATCTCTGTTAAGAAGGATTACCGAATCCTGCCTTCTTATAGGAGTGGCTAAATCCGCAGCTAGACTGGCTAGGGCATCAGCTTCCAGATTCTGAGATCGAGGTACATGCTTTAGGAAGAACCCTTTAAATGTCATGGCTATCTCGACCGTTGCTTGGTGATAGGGGATGAGGTCTGGATTCTGGACTTCATATATTCCTCTGACTTGATTGACGATAAGCAGAGAATCACCGAAAGCTTCCAGGGAGACGACCCCCAGCTCTTTGGCGACATAGAGCCCGATTAGCAGAGTGTTGTACTCTGCCACATTGTTGGAGCATGGCTCGCTAAGAGAATATGCTCGGTAGATGACGAGTTTATCAGGAGTGACCAGGATGATTCCTACCCCTGAAACCACGTTTTCCTGGGGACCAGTCCTGGAGGCACCGTCGAAGAACAGTTGCCATGCGTCACTTTCCATTACAGAATTACATTCTGCAACTTCGTCGGGAATGTCCTCGTATAATTTGGAGGCCTCCGGGATCGGATGAGCAGCTAGGAAGTCAGCCAGCGCTTGGCCTTTGATGGACTTCTGTGGGACGTATACCATGTCATATGGTGTTAACAGCATCGCCCAAGTTGTGAGTCGGGAATTAAGAGCACTTGGCCTGCTCATCAGTACTCGAAGAGGGTTGATCCTGGAGATGTTATGGATAGTCTGGCCGGTGACATAGTGCCGCGTCTTCTGGATAGCGAACATCAGAGCCAAGCATTCTTTCTCTACTGGGTTGTACCGGTGTTCGGCTCCGACCATCATCCTGCTGAGGTAGTCGATAGCCTGTTCATGACCCATATCGTTCTTCTATGCGAGAAGAGCTCCTAGCGAATGATCCATTGCTCGAACATACAGCAAGAATGGTCTTCCCATGACGGGAGGCACCAGAACTGGCGGACTGGTGAGATAGCGCTTGATATCTCCGAACGCCTGTTAACAGGTTTTGTCCCATACGAAGGATACACCTTTCTTCATGAGATACGAAAAGGGCTGACATTTTTCCGAGAAATTGGATATGAACCTCCGGATATAAGCCAGACGGCCTTGAAATCCCCGGAGTTCCCTCAGATTATGGGGCGGTCGCATTTCTACGATGGCCTGGACTTTGTCAGGGTCCACTTGGATGCTTTTGGCGGTGATGACAAATCCCAGGAATTTGCCACTAGATACACCCAGAAAGGACTTCGTAGGGTTCATCTTGAGTTGATGTTGGCGCATTAACCCGAATACCGTCCTCAAGTCTTGAATGTGATCATCTTTGAGGTGGCTCTTGACGGCTATGTCGTCCACGTAACATTCTACTATTTTGCATAAATGCTCATGGAATATGTTACTCATAGCCCGTTGGTATATATAGCCCCGACGTTCTTTAATCCGAAGGGCATGATCGTATAGCAATATACTCCCAACGGGGTCCGGAAGGCAGTGTGCTTCTCGTCTCCAGGATGCATCTTGATCTGATTGTATCCTGAGAATCCGTCCATGAAAGACATGCGTTCAAAACTGCAGGTATTATCGATCATAATGTCCGTGATGGGAAGAGGGTACTCATCCTTGGGGCAGGCTGCATTCAGATCTCAGTAATCGATGCAGATATTTATTTTCCCATTTTTCTTTATGACTGGGACAACGTTGGCGACCCAGTCGGGATATTGTTCTTCCCGGATGAAACCGCAGGCTATCAACTTCTTGACTTCAGCTTCGATGGCGTCCATCATATCCGGGCGAAACCGGTGTTGGTACTGCTTCATAGGCTTCGAGTCGGTCAATATATTAAGTTTATGAGTAGCCACCTTCGGGTCAAGACCCGGCATGTCCTCATAATTCCACGCAAAGATGTCGATATATTCTTTTATCAGCCGGATAACTTCTTCCATTTCGGCTGGGGAAAGATTGTTACGGATGAATATCGGCTTTGGCGAAAGTTACCCCCAACATCAACCTGGATAACTTCGTCTTTGGTGGGAGGTTCCTTCTGCTCGAAGCAGAATTCCCACTGCGTATCTATTTGTTGAGCCCAAGAGTCATTCTTAAACGGCTCAGAATCCTGTTCGTCTGCTTCAAAGGGATCTGCCACCACCATATTTGCTGATAATGCTTGCTGGAGAGCGTTAGGTGAGTCGGAGGGCGACGAGCCATTCTGAGAAGAGGAAAAGATATCCTCGTCTGACTTAGAGGAGGTGGCATATCCCAACCCGAAATGAGTTTGTTGATAGTAGGGGTCGCCGCGCAGTGGCGTTCGTCTGCCTCTTCCGTAGTTGAGGCCTGGCTTCCGCTCCAAGTCGTAGCCCATGTTTTGCATGATCCTCAACGCTTGCGGACTGTATTGGTGAACTTGCACTTTTCCAGTATCGTCATTGAAAGAATCTTCCTGGATAGCTGGTTGATTGTGCATGCGGCCGAAGACTATTGAACGCTGGCTGCTGCAGGTAGGCGGGATAATGAAGATAGAATCCTCATGAGGTCCATATGTCGTGACGACGTTGGATGATGACGCTACTTCCCAGACATACGGACGGTAGGAGTTCATGACTTCCAAGAATTTTTGTGCTATGGGTTCTACCTCGTCATGGGAAGTGGATTCCTGATTTGGAATTTGAGCGTTAACGTATTGGAAAAGAGGATATTTATTATCATCTGGAACACCGTTCCTGGTCGCATTTACATCGGTCGGCTGCCCGTTGCGCCGGAGGTTGATGACCAAGGGTGGAGGCTTCTAGTTCAAAGTGACCATTAGAGGATCACTCCATTTTCCTGACCTGGTTTTGTTCAGGTGAATAGCCATAGGTTCCATGGCTTTTGGACGAGTGGTTCGTCCTTTCACTCTGATTGACAGCGGTAGTGCGGCAGAGGGTTCTTCTGGCTTCCGGTGGGATTCCTTCCCTGCCTCGCCTGACACTTCTTCCGTGTGGTCTTGAGAGTACAACACGGCATCGGAATAGTAGGATTCTACTCCTTTAAACGGGTTTAGGTCAGCAACCTCCGTTTGTACCGTTCCTTGGGGGTCTATATATTTGAGACATTGATGTAGAGTTGAGGGGACGATGTTATGGTCGTGGATCCACGGTCTTCCCAGCAAAATGTTGTAGGACACCTCTGAATCGATGGCGTAACACATGGCCACCAATCTGAGGTTGCCAATCTGGATCCTCAGGCAAATTTTCCCCAACGGCTTACTTCTTCCGGCGTTGAAACCCATGATTGTAGTGGAGGTGTAAGCCAATTCGCTGGTAGGAATCCTCAGCGGCCTGAGTAGACTGTGAGGGATGATGCTGATCGACGATCCCGGATCTATGTGAATCCGATCGACCTCCATGGAACCGACGTACTCGGTGTAATAGAGGGGCCTGTCATGCCTGTTATGTTTTAACAATATATTATCTTGAGTGAAAGTGATATTTGGGACCACTTCCAGTACACTGTGGCATTGAGGACATGCCACTGGTTCTTCGTCGGGGGACTTGAGCTAGGTCAAGCATACCTCCGCCTGCATCAGTGCTTCACTCAGGGCTAGACGAGTGTCTTGGGAGAGCCTGAGTAGCTCGAAGATGGACAGTCTGGCTGGTGCATTAGCCAGTTGGGCCAGTATATCGAAGTTGTATGGCTTCTCTAAACCTTTGTTTGGAATATTTTTCACAGGTTTATCAAAGCGCGCTTCTCTTTGTTTCCCCTTGTCCGCCGGAGTTGGTTTTGAAGGACCGGTATCTGGTACGACGGGGTCTGGTCCTGAAGGTTTGGCAGCTGAAGCATCCATCGGTGCATCTTCCTGACTTGCTCCATAGTCGTTGAGGTAGGCTTTTCCTGAACGGGTTACAGCAAATACCTCATCTTCGTCTGATGGCGAAGAAGTTGCGACCATATGGCATAGTTTGTATTTGGAGCTCTTTCTGTGGTCCACCTGTTATGACGACATTAGACGTTGACGTATCTTCCCATATGATCTCCCCGCGTTTGACTGTTAGGGGAACTGAAGTCCGTTTATGACTCTTGTTTTTACGTTTCTGGATTAGATAATCCTGCAGGTCAGGAGAAGTAGAGGAAGAAGACGACGGCTTGTTCCTTCTGTTCCCATCAGTGGGTACGCGGAGATTGGGCAACATGGTTTTCCCTGTGCCACCTGTGTACAACAAATTGGCCATCTGGGTGGCGGATAATCCCCGGGGAGGGTGTCTTTCCGCAACCTGAGCTTGCTTTGTGCCGTGGGACTTCGCCTGGCGTAATTTGGCAATTTGCTCAGACTGACGTAAAGCTGAAGAGGTCCTCAGTCGGTCGTCGGCTTCTCGCATAGTCCGGAGGGTAAGCAGATTGCTCCCTTGCTGGCGTAAAGGCCGAGAAGTTGAGTACTCTGCCCCTTGCTTTCTCTTGCAAAAATTACAGCGCTCATCTGGTTCTCCGTAGAGGTCAGATGTTGTCTTGCGCACGGAGCGTGATTTGTACTTCCGATTTGGCGCTGAGACATCATCAGAAGTTTGGTCTGTACCACGCGTAGCGGGAGACTGGTTTTTACGTGTAGAGCGTAGTGGATACTTCCGGGTTAGTGCTGAGGCTTTGTCCGAAGTTTTGTCTGTACCGCGCGTAGCAGGAGACTGGTTTCTACGCGTAGAGCGCAGTGGATACTTCTGGGTTAGCGCTGAGGCTTTGCCCGAAGTTTCATCTGTACCGCGCGTAGAGGGAGACTGAATTTTACGTGCAGGGCACGGAGGGAGCAAGGCTACAACCTCATTGGTCAGAGAGATCGGAGAGTCCACAGGAATGGTAGAGGATGTCTTGGGCATCCAGACCTTGCGCAGCTTCCTGTTGTCTTGGACGGAGAGAGGGTGAGAGCTACCCCTGGTTCGAAGCATGTCTTTATAGGCAGAATGGTCGAATTGGACGACCAGTGTCTTCTTCACGGTTCCTATAGATACCGTATCATGTTGAGCAATCGCTTCCTCGTCAGAAGAGAAAGATCTCCCCAGCAGAGTCGCCATCTTGTTTGTGGTATTAAACGAAAGAATGAAAATGTATTCAGGATAGGGTTTATACGAGACCCGCCTTCTTTGGTTTACAAACAAACTTGTACAATTTGATCCTATACGAGGATATGGGAGTACAATTTATTTAATCTGGGTAGATGATTGCTATAGGTGTCTGATCTGCAGTCGATCACTTTAGCCCTTGGAATACACGATGTTGAAAAAGTGCTGTAGAAGACAGGAAGCACCTTCGAAGGTTGCAGAAGAGGGTGGATGCACGATGCCAAAGTCGTCGATCCTTACTCTTTACCTGAGCTCCGAATTCTTCTCTCTCTCTCTCTCTCTCTCTTTGCCTTGGATCTGATATTGGTTTCTTGACCAACTTTCCGACCTTCCAATTTGTCGACCTTGTTCCTCATTGATAGAGGTCTCTATTTATAGAGTTTTAGTGACAGTGACAACTCCGTCGGTGTAGAAACCAAGGAGTGGAAAGTACAGCACCCTTTTATACAACGGTTAAAATAACCAATGCTTACGTATAGATGATCCTTTGAATGAGCGTGTGACGCGGGCCCAACTAAGCGACAAAATGCGTATAATCGCTACGAAGATCACGACGTAGAAGCCACATAGGTAGGTATCCATTGTGTAGAAGAGGTTGGCATAGAAGCCAAATGTCTGTCACCATGGCATAGAAGCCAAATAGTTATCAAACCGGCATAGAAGCCGAATCGACGTAGAAGCCGAATAGGCATAGAAGCCGAGTGGTCATAGAGGCCGAGCAGGCGTAGAAGCCGAATAGGCGTTGAAGCCGAGCGGTCATAGAGGCCGAGTAAGCACAGGAGCTAGATGGGCGTAGAAGCCGCTGCGTACCGTATCAGAGTGCTGATGTGGACGTTTTAGCTGGAATTATGACTTTTGAAGATATAATCAAATCTCTTGCATTAAATGCCGAGATTTGCCACCATCCTGCGCATTAAATGTGGAGGCATATTTTTGAAGGTCTGCAACCCCTTCTGCACGTCAGTCGCAGAGACGTGCCTTGAGAAACTGTCACCGCTCTGTGCATTAGACGTAGAGACGTGCCTCGAGCAACTGTCATCGCTCTGTGCATTGGATGCAGAGACGTGCCTCGAACCCCGTACGGAGTGCAGCTTTTGATATGGCAGGCAGTTTGTCTACTGCAGAACGTAAACAGCTCGTGTCTGCCTGTGTAAAACAGGGCAGCGTATCCCTTTGTGCTTTGTAAAAGCAGTTTACGCAAAGGGGATGGCGGTAAATGACAGCCTGGGTCGCAGAGCTGTGCCATCATTATAGCCGTCGTCTGGGTAGTCGAGCCGTATCCCTTTGTCAGAAGTCCAGACGTCAGGTTCACTTCGGAGAATACGAAGCGTCTCTTGTACACCTCAATGCTACGTCTGAAAGAGGATTAGTTTTATGCCCTGGGGGCGATAAAGCACCCCGTTTATGCTGAAGTGGCTTGGACGTACTGCCTTACGCGGGTGGCCTTTTGAGCTTTTAATATTTCATGCTGGGTTTAGCGGAAAAAGCTCTGTTGCCCGCATGGTGGCTTTGAAGGCCTCTGCTTACGCTGCTCTGCACCAATATGCTGCGTATAGCCATCCGGCATATTTTTTCATGCTTCTACAGCAGAGTGCCAAGCAACATTCGATAAGTTGAAAGAGAAACTGATATCAGCATCGATCCTTACACTTCTAGTAGGATTAGGAGGGTTCAGATTTTATTGTGATGTATATGGGAAAGGACTCGGGTGTCTGTTTATGCAGCATAAAAAAGTGATAGCTTATGCGTCTCGGCAGCTTCGAGATCATGAAAAAAATTCTCTAACACATGATTTGGAGTTAGCAGCAGTAGTATTTGCACTCAAGCTATGTAGACACTACCTATATGGCGATCGGGTGGAGGTATTCACAGATCATAAGAGTTTAAAGTACATATTCACCCAGAAGGACCTGAACATGAGGTAGAGGAGGTGGCTAGAATTGTTTGGTGATTATGATGTAGCACTTAGTATTATACAAGAAAGGCAAATATGGTGGCAGATGCTCTAACTAGGAGAGGCAGCGCATTTGTCTTGATAACTCAGAAGCACATATTAGAAGATCTTTGAGAGATGGGCATCGAGGTAGTTTACCTCAAGGAGCAAGAATACTAACCAGTCTTCAGATTCAGTCAACCTTGGTGGAGAGGATCAAGGCGGCTCAAGTAGAATATTCTCAGATTCAGAAGCTTAGGACAGAATGTGAGTCAGGACTTAGAAAGGAATTAACGATTCACGAAGACGGAACACTTAGATTTAAAAATCGTCTTTGTGTGCCAAATAGAGATATCAGACAGGATGTAATGACCGAGGTACACAATTCTCAATATTTTATTCATCTGGGAGGCACGAAGATGTACCATGATATTATAAAACATTTTTGGTGGAACAAAATAAAAAGATAGATAGCTCGGTTCATTTTATGATGTCTCATACATTAGCAGGTGAAGGCAGAGCAGCAGAGACCAGCAGGATTATTGTAACACCTGCCTATTCCAGAGTGAAAGTGGAAACACATTACGATGGACTTTGTGACTGACTTACCTAGATCCCCTACTGGATGTGAAGCACTTTGGGTAATAGTAGATCGAGTTTCGAAGGTGGCATATTTTCTTCCCTTCCGAATAGGGCAGTCCACATAGTAGTTAGCAGAGATGTATATGCGGCATATAGTGAGGTAGCACAGAGTTACAACAAGTATAGTGTCAGACTGTGATACCCTCTTTATGTCTCATTTTTGAAGAAGTTTACACAAGCACTTGGGTACTAAGTCAAGATTCAATACCGCATACCATCCTCAGACAGACGGCCAGTTATAGAGGATAATACAAACATTGGAAGATATGTTACGGGCTTATACTTTAGATCTTGGTGGGTCATTAGAAGATTACCTTCACTTAGTGGAATTCTCGTACAATAACAGTTATTAGGCCAGAATACAAATGGATCCATCCGAGACACTGTACGGAAGAAAGTGTAGGTCACCTTTAGCATAGGATGACATTGGTGAATGAAAGATGTTGGGGCCTGAGATGATCACACAAACCATTGAAGTGGTTAAGCAGATTATATAGCAGCTTCGAGTTGCACAAGATCGTCATCATCATTGGAAATATCAGCATCGTAGGCCGTGAGAGTTTTCTATCAGCGACCATATATTTTTGCGGATTTTGCCTACCCATGGCGTCATTAGGTCTGGGGTTCAGGGGAAGCTTAGTCCGCGGTACGTTGGACCGTTCGATATTCTCGAGAGGGTAGGGATATTGATTATTGCCTTGCCCTTCTGCCTTCGCTACATGAGGTGCACGATATCTATTCGAGTCATATCCTCGATCACTCTGAGTTAGTCGTTGGTACCAACTTGACTTACGAGAAATGGCCCGTGTCCATTTTGGATCAAACATAGAAGGTACTCAAGAAATGGACTATCCGTCTAGTTCGTGTTGCTTGAGGGCATCACTCTTTGGGAGAGTCGATATGGAAGCATGAGGACGATATTCGAACTCGGTATCCGTACCTATTCGACTCATAAGTTAGATTTTTTGTATGCATTCGCATCTTTCATTCCGTGATCGGCAAGCACTCATAAGGGATAAAGTTGCTTCGCTTCATTATAGGTGTTATTGTTATACTTGCTTATTTGTATGTGTAGATTACTTCTAGATAGTTGTCGCTTGCTTTGATATTTTTATCTAGCCTTCAGTTTGAATTTCGAGGACAAAATTTTTCTAAGTTGGGTTGAGATGTCACTCCCCGTTCCCAATATACGTATTTGGAGCATAACTATTTTCTTGCTAGCATAGTTATATGTTGTAGAGACTAGACCCATTCTTTGGTTCACTAGGATCTTGGTTTATTTGTTTGGTTTGGTTTTATCATGAGTTGAACCCATGGTCCAAACCTCAAACTCTCTATATATAACACAACTTCACTCTTTCTTCTCTCATTTTTACTCTTCCATTCTCTTTCTAAGGTTTTTCTCTCCCCCTCCATAGGCAAGTACATCTTGCAAGAAATAGGGAAACCATTTAAATTTTTGTTCTACTATGTTCCTTATATGTTTTCTCGTGCATTTAGAACTTGGTATTTTTGGATTTGGTGGATGGATTAGTGTAGATCTAAGTAATAAATTTTAGGGTTTTATTTGTGTTCTTGAGTGTTATTGGGTTTTGATCTCTTAATACTTAATATTTTTAAAAACTTATTGTTCTAGGTTGATGAGCACTTGATTTTGAGTAGTTTAGAATTTTACTTTGCTGGATTTGGACTTTGTTTAAGGTTTCTGTGAAAGAAACAAGATTTGGGTTTCAGAGCTTTTTTGTGGCCAAACATGCTGGATTGGGACGAAGGAGCTTCATGCGCCCAGCAGATTGTATGCGGCCTAGACGTCTCGTATAAGAGATTTTATGCGGCCATTTTGTTGGACGCATGGAATAGAATTATTTTGGCACATGTGTCCTTTGGCCAAATGCTTGAAACTTGAACGAATGAAATTTTCTCTAAGTCCCAAAAGATTTCATACGGCCAAGTTTGTATGCGGCCCAGAGGAGCATACGACTAATCGACCATGCGACCAAGAGTTATGCATCCCTCTTCTTCTGGACGCACAACCATTGGCTGACTCGGCACGACTTTTTCTACTTTTATCTTTTCTTCTGTCACTTTTATTATGTGTCACATCAGTCACTGTCTAACTTGACTTGCGTTTATTGTTTGTCATATCACACATTTTTTTAAGAGTGTACTTGACTCTACTCATGCGGCTTTGACCTCATACGACCTTGAACTTATACGGTATGTTGGTTCATGCGGCCAGCTTAGTCATGCGGCCAACTGACTCATGCGTCAGTTGTTCCCATACGTCCACTTTGACACCTATTTAGTTTAAAGTTTTTGTTCGATTAAATGATTGTGATGCTATGTGTTAACTTAGAGATAAATTATTTGACCCAGATATGACCACGTGCTAAATGACTAAGCACCTGGCATGAGCCTGTAGATATGGCCCTATATATACTTACTTGCTGATTTGGCTACTTCTCCTTGATTACCTTATTATACTTTTGATAGAATAATAGGCGTAGTATAACTCGAGGGAGGTTCTGCAATCACGGTCCTTGTTTGGTTTAAGGATTGTTGATCTGATCTCGAGGGGTTCTTGCATTACTCTTATTTTATCTATCAATATAATAAAGTGACAAATTATTATGACCATTATTTGTTTGTCATATCCTGAATACATTGCTACTTGATAACTTATCCATGAACATGAGACTAGAACTTGTTCCTACCCTGACTATTGTATTCGTGCTGATACACATGATCGCACCAAGAGTGATACTCGATACATAATGAGTCATCGTGCCACGTACACTTGCTATATGATATATGTAATTATATCCTTGTACGGATCTGGTAGTTGGACAGTAACTTTAGCCGTGGCTAGATAGTATTGATTGTTGCATCACACTTGGGTGAATCCAGATTTAACTTTGAGAGACAATATGGATTCGTATCAAGAGTGCACATACTTAAAGTACTATATTTAGGAAAGAATGTTCATGTGACCATGGCATGAGATTCTAAATCACCTAGGGTTAACTAGGCAACTTAATTTGTAGAGCATTGGGAGGGAACGGTGTCTCGAGATCGTGCATGTCGAACCATCCTAAGTTAGCTGGGAGTAAAGGCTGGCCACCACGGATACTATATATCATCCGCACTAATGGAGTGCAGTATCTAACTTATTTATAAGCCGAGTTTGTATCTTTCCTATAGAAAGCCTGAAACTGCTACTGATCATTAAATTAGCTCAAGGCCCTTGTAAGGGACGGGTGCATCACATATTCTTGCTTGTATATTATTGATTCAGCCAGCCCTGCTCGATTATGGCATAATCTGAGGATACTTATATATTACATTACTGGGATAACCCGAGATCACATATCAAGCTGTAACACATGTTTGGCCGATAAATCTGTTTTAGTTAGAGAAGTAGACCGTTGCAGCATGAAAGTTCAATTTATGTCCTTGTTTGGTTGTTGAGTTGCGTTGTTGTGTTACAACTGGACACGGATCGAAGCTACTTGTTATCACTATGTTAGTTTATTCAATGTTGTATCCCTGCTTGTGTATTGTGCCTTCTGTTAAATAAAATTAGGGACATAGACTGTCATGGCATGATAGTTTAACTCATATCCTTGTTTGGTTGTTGGGTTGAACTATTGTGTTATGATAGACTGTGGACTGAAACTACAACGCAGAGTTATTATAGCTTGACCTTAATCAAGGGACATGTTCTATCTTAATGCGATATGGCACTTCTTGTCCTTGTTTGGTGAAGGGGTTTCGTGTCATGTCATGGATGGGGCATATGCCATTGATTGTTGGTTAAGCATCTCATGCTATAGAACTGGTTTTGTTTCTTTATTTCGTGCTTCCTTGTGGTACTTGCTATTTGGGGTCTGACCTGACTGGTTTTGTATGGCCAGGTTTAGAGCCAGCACTGGAGGATTAAGCGTATCTCTCCCTTTCTTATGGAACGTACCAGAAGAATGGCTGCTGAGGGTCACGAGTGGGTTCCTTTATTCACTGCTCGTCTTTCGTAAACTATAATCTTTTTAGCATTTTGTCAAGCGTTACTTGTTAGCCAGAAAATCTGGACACTAGTTCCCTATACGACATATAATATATTCAGACTTCAGCTGACTCACTGTCAGAGTATACTTTTAATTGTGTATCTGGCATATCACTTGTATTTGCTAGATCTCTAGAATGTTCTGATGCGGCATTGGGGACGCATTATTGCTTATTCTAAAATATTCTATGTTATTGCTACTTACTTGAATGATTGAGAAATATAATTTTTTGACCCTAGAAGACTTGATTGTAGTATGCACCCCTTGTCTCTAGACAACCTTAACACATTGCGGGTTACTTCAATATTCCACAAGGTATGGTTGGCTGAGTCATTCTCCCGCTCTCCAGTATTCTGGATCTAGGGCGTGACAATAAGGATCAACTAGTTTTCAAAAATATTAAGTTTTAGTAGATCAAAACCAAGAAAAACTCATAGAATACATAAAAACCCTAAACTTGAAACTCAGATATAAAAAAATCTATACATAAAGATGCAAAACTCCAAGAACTAAATATCATCAGCAACTCAAGGAGAACATTTTCCATCAAATATATTTTTAAAACAACATATATATATATATATATATATATATATAAATCCAAAAATTTATGGCTTCACCACTTTGAGCAAGATATCCTTGCCTTGGTGGACTAACAAACCTCTTCCTAAAACCAAGTCTAAGGATAGGGCTTAGGGTTTCGGTCTAGGGGAACTCTTGAGGGAAGGAAGAAGAAGAAAGAAGAAGGGAAGTGGAAATAAGAAAGAATGAGAGAGAAAACCATATATATATATATATATATATATATATATATATATATATATACTAAGTGGAGAAATGAGGTTAGCCCTAGGATTAAGTCATGACACTCACCATCCAAAATAGACTTAGTGGTGCCAAGAGTGAACCGGGTCTGGTATCCATCCTATATACGGGTCCTAGCACGAGTCCATGGCAATTGCCAAAGTGTTCACTACTGGTCTCGGGTAGTCTCCCACAATAAACAAGATGACAATAAAATAAATATAATACATTTAACAAGAACCAACATGTAAATACAGCATGAATACATCTACAAATTTTTTTTAAATATCACAAATTCAAGAATACTAAATCTTGGAACGGGTGTGACATCTCTACCCACCTTAGAAAAAATTAATCCTCGAAATTTGCTAGGCTAGTCGAGCTGATCACCAAGTAAGAAAACTCATAGACCAAGCTAGAGACTCATGATCCGATCAGAAAACTCATGATCCAAAAAACCTCATGAACTACTGAATCTCATGAACTACAGCTAACTGAATACCAAGCATAACAAAATAGACAGATAATAAAAGCAACAACAATAAAAATAAAGGCGCCCGTAATCAACACAATCAAAAAAAAAAGAGAAAGAAAAATGAGGCATACAGATACATATGTCTCCCGAGTCAGCCAAAATAGGAACACGTCCTCGCTGGCCTATGCTGACTCCCACAAATGGACAGGAATCAAGTCTCGAGATAAATCGGTACCAACAAATTAGTCAAGAACATGACTCTGCCAAGTACGTACCTTCATAGTCGGGACATATGACATACATCATATATCACGAGATACGAAGGCAGAAGAGTGAGAGGAAATATCATCTCCACTCGCTGAATATACGAATCCCAAAAGATAAAACTGGGAGAACTCAAATCTTACCCTCGACTTGACCACCTTCTGCTAACATCTGTTCTAGCACGCCAAACTCAGCTTGCTCTCATCTCGGTGCTGCTGGAACTCTGTCATGGGGATGTCTCTGCTGACCAACTGACGTTGTCTCTGGTGAAACACATGTGCTTGCGTCAACATCGGATGTTGGGCTAACGGTCGAACTGCTAAAACTGGTTCTTGATACGGAACTGCTCCCGGAGCTGGCAATGCTGGGAATTATTGATACGGTCCTCCCTGCCTCTGCATTTATGGGCAAGTAGCTATCATAAGGTCAAAACCTCTACACCTCAGGCATCTTCCACTTGCCATCCTACATACATCATGAGTGTGACCTCTTTTGCCATAATATATACATCCTGCTGGATTCACCTGGTGTTGTTGATGTTGTCTCGGTTGTCATTGCCAAGTTATCATTGTCTCATCTGATGCCACTGGCCCCCGTGGTGCCAGATCGTGAATACGAATGCCTGGTGCTGGTCTTCCACCTATGTTATGGGCATGAGACCTCTTATGCCCTCCAGTCCTCGAAGCTAACCTCTGGTTGGTTAGATTATGTCTCCTGGATGCTATCAATACGTCATCGAATGTCTGGTAGTCTTGTCCTTAAACTAGTTGTATAATCTCGAGATAAAGCCCCTGCTGGAATCTTATAGCCCTTGCTTTTCCCGTCGTCACCATAGATGGAGCAAACCTGCTCAGCCTGCAGAACTCTGTTGCATATCCATCCACTGTTTTGCTGGATTGCCTAAGATCAATAAATCTCTACTACATCTCGTAATATGCCACTTAGCGTGGCCCAATGACGCATCGGCCTCTAACGTATCGCATTCTCGCACATGCATAGGCCGAAGGGTGAGATCCTGGGACAAACACCGGCCTTTTCAGGCAACGTAAGCCATCAGTCGTCTGCACAATGCACGACGAAATAAAGGGTTTTTGAGGCGAGCGGAGTGAGCTGAATAATCGAAGTGAGGCGACCGAAGGGTCGTGCCGGGAGGTAATAGAAGGATGAGGAAAAAGGCAGGCGACCGAAGGGAGGTTAGCAAGAATGGGATTAGGATTTCTGGGTTGCAGGCCGGCTGATACTCCCATGGATCATAATGTTCGGCTCTTCACCCTCCTCTGATCTACTTTTGCCTGATCCTGGCATGTATCGTCGACTTGTTGGCCATCTACTTGACTGTCACTCGCCCCGACTTCTCCTTCGCCGTCAGTAGTGTCAGCCAATACATGTAGTCTCCTACGGTCTCTCACCTCCGTGCCGTTGAGCGCATTCTCCGCTCCGGCACTTGAAGACCTCTCCTGGCCAGGGGATTCTCTATAGACCTTCCTCCTCACTATCTCTCACTGCATTTGCTGATGCGGACTATGCCCGGTCTGTTGATGATCGCCGCTCCACTAGTGGATATTGTACCTTCTTCGGAGGCAACCTTGTCACATGGCGTAGCAAGAAGCAGACGGTTGTAGCTCACTCGTCTGCTGAGGCTAAGTATCGATCCATGCTGTCTCTGAGCTGACGTGGCTCAAGAGCCTCTTGACTGATCTTGGTGTTTCGCTCGCTTCTCCTACCTCTCTCTATTGCGACAACAAAGCCGCCATTCATCTTGCTGAGAATCCAGTCTTCCACGAGCGCACCAAGCATATTGAGGTTGACTGCCACTTCATTCGGGACAAGGTTAAGCTTCGTGAGGTTCTCTTGCAGCATGTTCCTACTGTATCTCAGTTGGCTACTACTCCCTGTAGGTCGCCTCCGGTCGCCTCTCCCTCTGTTTCGTCACCTTCTCTCCAAGCTAGGCTTGCTTGCTAATTCGACTAGAGCACATAAAGAAGGCCAATGTTGCAACGTGAATGTCCCGTATAGCATTCTCTAGTTATTGGCTATTTCTAAAGATATTACCGAAAACCTCCTTATTCCAGGCGAATACTGTGAAGTGAGGCGAGATATATCGTAGTGAGGCGACCAAAGGGAGTAGTGAGGCGAGCGAAGTAAGGCGGAGTGAGAAAGGGAAAGCAAACGAATCGAAGCAGTCTTCTGGATCGTAAGCAAGAAAGGGTGGCGACCGTAGGGAGGCTAACGAGGCTCGTCAATGGCTTGGCTTCAGGTCTATGTTATGGCAAATGGAAGCGCAGATTAGCAGGTGTCCGCTTGACTCAGTCATAGTCTAGCCGACCAACTGGTACGCACTCGAAGCCTATGTTCACTAGAGCAATTGAAAAAGGTATGGTAGTGATCTCACTCCACGCATTGCTCACTTTTTTCATCCAAACAGTGCACAAACTGGGCATGGTGATGGGAGGAAGGTTCAAGGATAGCCCTTCCTTTTCTTTTATGCACCATATGCTATACTTTGGAAGCACTGATTTCAATCTTCCTACTTTCTTTGCTGCACATGAATCACGGCCACAGTTGCTTGAGCGACCTTGCGTCCCAACCTTCTTGCTTCTCGACTTTCTTTGGTGCCAAAGACCGATGACTAGTTAACCGACTCCTGGTCGACATGAGGAAGATAACTATTCTTCTGGTAAAGTGGACTCAAATCAATGAAGTTAACAGCTTTGTTTGAAGCCAGGACTTGCTTGTTGAAGCTTTGCTTCCCCTAATTCCAAAAAACACAACACATAGCAACTATCGAACTTATCTCTAAGGTTGTCCCAAGAGATAGGATTCCTCAAGCCGACTGCCTCGGTCGCCTACCAGTCACAAGCATGATCTTGTAGTTGCAATCAGACTTGGTTGACTTTCTCCTCTATTGGAATCTTAGCTGCCACCATGATCATCTTAATATCTTGAAGCCAAGCATCTGTCATAATAGCATCCTCTGTGCCATAAAAATAGCTCGGGTTGAGTCGACAGAATCTGTATGACGCCCCATAATCTTCTTCTTCACTCTCCTCCAGAGCCGTTTGTTGTCCTTGGTTTAACAGGACGTTCAGATATTGTTGTCAAAGTTGCTATTGTTGCTGCACTCCTATCTGATGTTGTTGTGTAGTCATCATACCTTTAATAATTTCTAACAGTGATGGGGTATCAAGAGCTGTTAGTGTTACTGGAATGGTCGGAGTACCGGGATCTCTGGTATATATTGCCCACCCATTGGCTCTAGTCGAAGCTGATCTTGAGAAAGTACTGTCTCTCGCTGGAGCTCAATGGGATCTTGCTCTGCTAGTTGTTTTACCATATATATTGTTCTAAAAGTAGGAAAAGAGGTGCCCCTGAAGGAAAAGGACACCAAGACATTAAATGACAGGACATGAAGAAACAAGAAAGCAAACGTTTGATAGTTCAGGCTCGGTGTCGAAGAAGATGAATTCAGGATATCAAAGAAAATAGTTTTAATTGAGAATCCTAGAATAAGATACCCCATAAGTCTGAAAAGACAGACCTGCATGGGCCACCACTAAAACCTTGTCACGCCCCAGACCCAGAATACTGGAGAGCGGGGGAGTGACTCAGCCAACCACACTTTACGGAATACCGAAGTAACCCATAATATGCTAAGTTTATCTAGAGATAAGGGGGTGCATACTACAATTAAGTCACCTAGGGTCAAAAACATCTATGTCTCAATCATCAACCAAGAAACAATAAGAATGAACATGTAAGATAAAGCAGTTAAGCTTCCATGACGCTCTATCAGAATGATCATAAAACTATTTATACAGGATGGTACGGTAATACATTGTCAAGAGTACATGATCGTAAGTCAGCCGCGGTATGAATAATATACAATCATGTAGAGGAACTAATATCCAGATAAACCAGCTAACAGCTGTCGTCGGCTAAACGCCAAAAAGGTTATACAAAATAATACTCATAGTGGGGAAGAAAAAATCCACTCAAGTTCCTCGGCAGACATCCTCCTGGTCTCCTCCATTGGTTAGATACAAGACAGGATCCTCGGGCTCTGTTACTATACCTGGCCAAATAAAACCAGCGGGCTCAGACCCCGATAACAAGTACCACAAAGGAGCACAAGTGAATGAAGCAAAATCCAATAAAGTATATAAAATAGGAAATTCGAGCCACAACTTCAAGTGTGTGACCTTTCATCGAAGCAGTAGTACACCTCTACAACCAAACAAGGATAAGAGATATTGTACTACTCCGAGATAGGGTACGCTCACCAATTATAAATACGACAAAGGTACAACACATCAATATAATCTAGGACACATATGCCATAATATAAGCTAAGATATAGATATATTATGTAGCTTCGGTACATGACCAATTATGACACATTGGCGTAATACTATAATCAAACAAGAAGAAGGGTTGAACCGTCGCACCACAATAGTTCATGTCCCTAGTCTACCAGCACATACTCTTTTAGATCGGACAATCAATCCTACGGCTTGTTATGTGGATTCTGAGTTATCTCAGAAGAATAATGCAATATTGGAATCCTCAGATCATATTGATGGTGAGGCGGGATGGCCAAGCTAATAAACGCATAGAGCATACTATGTAAGCACCAGTCCCTCGTAAGGCCACCGCACAAGTAAACATGTAATAATATATATAAATAATATATCCGGATACTGCACTCTACTACTGTAGATGATATACGGTATCCATTGGGAACCAACATGATGTACAAGAACATATGTCCTAACTGTAGGTACCACTCATGATCTCGAGATTCCATTCCCTCCCGATGCTCTACAAGTTCAGTTACTTAATTATACCTATTGTTATTAGAATATCGTATCGTGGTTATATGATCTTCCTCCTTAGATGACGCACCGTGGTATGTGTACGCTAGGTATGAATCCACATTGTTGCTCAAAAGCCAAATCTAGATTCCCCCAAGCGTAATGCAATAAATCAATAACAAACATCCTAACTACGCTATGGTTATTGACCGACATACCATGCTCGTGCTGGAGAAATAATATAATAATATCACATATCGCATAGTAGAGGAGGAATTATCGATGCACAACCTGAAACATGTAATCTCATAGCACGTAGCAATTGTATCAGCACGAATACAAAAAATTAGGTCGAATCACCAAACTTATAGTTGGTCGTATGAGCCTTATCACATTGAATCACTTAGTTAAAATATAATCTCCTTAAATCAGGTAATCAGACTATCAATCAGTTAGAAGTCTAAATTTATGATGTGAACCCCTCAAATTAATAATTTTGCCGTCGAACATGAGTAAGGAAAAAAGTATGAACTACTCTGGAGCAGATCCACAATCCTTAAACCAAACAAGGACCGGGATTGCATATCATCTCCCGAGCAGAACTACGCCACTCACTCTATTCAACGAACAAAAAGGATAAGTTAATCTACTAATCTGAGTTTACTCTGGGTTGCCATATGTTATGCACATAGTCAATTCTAGCTCATAGTCTGGTTACTAAGTCCACTCTTTCTTAGAATAACACAAGCAAGAAACCACAATCAACCACCTAGGGTATGATAAGAAACATTCAAAATAAAACAATTAAACCCAAGAAATCATAGAACGTATACATAGATTACTAGGGTCGCATAGGATCACATACGCACATAAGAAGTGCATGCATGGATTGCCGCATAGGTCAGACCGCATCTACTGATCAGGCGCATGAGCAACTGGCCGCATGGACTCGCTGGCTGCATGGAAGTGCTGGCCGCATACTACCCATGCCGCATGAACCACTTGGCCGCATGCTCAGGGTTAAGGTCTACTCCTTGGGACAAGTGTTAGAAGTGATAAGAAATAAATAAAGTGTCAGTGATGTGACATAAAGTAACTAATACAATAAAGTGTGTCAGAGAGAAAAGGCAAAACCAAAAAAATAAGTGCTAACGGTTCAGAGCCATGCGTCCAAGGGAATGGTGGCAACATATTTTCTAATACCGCATAAGTGTTTGTGCCGCATATGGAGTCAATGCCGCATGGAGTCAATGTCGTATGGAGGTCTCTTGGACATAGCAAAATTCTCATTCGTTCAACGAGTGAGAGCCCAAGTTATTCAAGGACACTTGTGTGATGGCATCCATGCATCCAATAAGATGGACTCATGCAGGTCAATATGCGGCAAGAGTTCAGGCCGCATAACCCTCTCAGGCCACATATCACTCTCAACCGCATAGCTCACTGGCCGCATGTAAACTTCGTCTTCTCCAAACATCAAGTTCATCCATGGCAGAAAAAGCTCCAAAAATCTAAAAATTATTTTATTTATAAAAAATTTATTTTAACTCTGAATCAAGTAAAATAAAAGCCAAAATGCTCAAAATGAAATGCTCTAACATAATGAATAACTAGTTTTCAAAAATACTAAGTTTTAGTAGATCAAAACCAAGAAAAACTTATAGAACACATAAAACTCCTAAACTTGAAACTCATATCTACAAAAATCTATACATCAAAATCTAAAACTCCAAGAACTAAATATGATCAGCAACTCAAGGAGAACATTTTCTATCAAATATATTTTTAAAATAACATATATATATATATATATATATATATATATATATATATATATATATATATATATATATATATATATATATATATATAAATCTAAAAATTTATGGCTTTACCACTTTGAGAAAGATGTACTTGCCTTAGTGGACTAACAAACCTCTTCCTAGAACCAAGTCTAGGGATAAGGCTTAGGATTTCGGTCAAGGGGAGATCTTGAGGGAAGGAGGAAGAAGAAAGAAGAAGGGAAGTGGAAATAAGGAAGAATGAGAGAGGAGAGAGAAAACCACACATATATATATACCAAGTGGAGAAATAAGGTTAGCCCTAAGATTAAGTCAGGACACTCTCAAACCAAATCTCAACCATCCAAAATAGGTTTAGTAGTTCCAAGAGTGAACCGTGTCTAGTATCCATCCAATATACGGGTCCTAGCACGGGTCTATGGCAATTACCAAGGTGTTCACTACTGGTCTCGGGTAGTCTCTCACAATAAACAGGGATATAATTAAATAATTATAACATATTTAACAGGAACCAACATATAAATACAGCATGAATACATCTACAGGAAAAATTTTAAATATCATAAATTCTAGAATACCAAATCTGGGAACGGGTGTGACAAGTACCACTTAGCACACCATGATGCGAGGTCATGTAGGTTTACCCAGATCTTGTTCAGGACATGACGTAGCAAGCACCATCTTCTGCCACCAAGTCTAAGGGAAGAAGTCCAAAGACTGCCACATGGTTTCTCCTTCCGCCAAAGAAGCTCTGACAGGGACAACAAGGTCCGGACTGGCCTACTATCGCGACTATAATGCTCCCGAAGACATCATTCCTCCAACTGCATCTGAGCCATGTTCGTCTCAACCTCCCGTAACAGATAAACAGAAGTAGAAGGAGACTCACTTCGACAAACCTTTACGGAAGGATATAGCACAAGGGCTAGAGAAGCCCTACAACTTTGACATATTGGCGCAAGTTGCCAATACTCCAGCAAAGTTGTCGCTCTTTGAGCTTCTCCGTCTCTCCAAGGACACCCGTGAAGCTCCAAGCGAGGCATTACAGAACGCTGATACCTACTTGGCCCAGGTCAAGCCACCGGTCGAATATCCTGTAACGTGTCCGTACTGCAACAATGTGATAGAGGCGATACCCAATATCACGTTCTCACAATAAGACATGTTACTGAAGAATAACAGGCACAATCGCCATATATACTACACATGGTATATTGGAGCCATTAAAGTAGACGAGATGTACATTGACCCCCGGTCATCTATCATTATCATCCCACGGATTCTACTTCAGATCTTGGGAATCCCAATGCATCGGATGGCAGTAACCAATACTACTATCAACGGCTTTAATGCTGGAATGAGCTACCCTCTAGGGAAGATTTTTCTGAAGTGTCAGATCGGCGATCTATAAAAAGAGGTTACTAGCTACGTCATAGATGTGGACGTGTCCTATAATATCCTGTTGGGACGTCCATGGATACATGAGTACATGATCTTACCATCAACTATGCACTAGTGTTTGAAGTACGTCGACAATTATGGCGTGGTCAGAATGGAGCGCCGTTGTCGATCCATTTAAAGAGGTCGACACATATTACTCTGATTCGATCCAATACAAACAAGTCCACTAAAATGAGGGAGGTAACGACGCCGACGATGGAACAGAGATAGGTACCACACTAGATGAACCTTTAAGGGTCTGTCTCGAACGACGGGCTCATAACAGGGATTCTTCCCTCGTGGTAAAGCTTCACTAGAAAGTGCCAAAATCTATTACTTCTTCGGAACCTCTGGTGGTAAAACTTCACAAGAAGGCACCAGAACCTCTAGTCGTTCGCCTACGAAGACCGAGTCTAGTACCCGTTACTGCTTCAAAACTACTGGTGGTAAAACTCTGAAAGAGACCTCTAAAGTTGCCACTCATATTGGGGGTGGATCACGGTAAGGACAAACTGGGAGAATATGTGGCAGCTCATACTGATGTCCCTCATACTGATGTCCCTTCTCGTGATGATATAATTTTCATAGAGAAGATTTCTTACTTCATCAATAAAGGATTATCTTTGAACTACTCTGATAAAGTACGTTTAAATACGATGTATTCGTTAGACCACGATCTAGGTCTGCAACTGTATACATAGGTGACTACCACCAACATAGTGAACTAAATTCTCGCTAGTCAAAAATCCTACTTTATAGTTTCAACAAGAAGAAGGGAGACAAATCCATCATCTTCGGCATGATAGAATATCCCCAGTCATTCATCCCAGATGAGCAAGAAATAGAACCTGAAGGCGAAAGAATGGAAATATACCGTTACAGTTCACAAGCCAAGTGCATTATCCAGAACATGGGTTACGGTCTTAAAAGCAACTGAGGCCTGAATAATGGCAAAGGCCAAAGGCTGCCTCTACGTCTCCTCGCTCCTGCAGGCAAGTTCGAGGATTACTACTATAAGAATTGGTACGATCTAGGATACATCACGCTACTGACAACTCCCGAAGGTTCAGAGAAGGAAGGCAAATTGTGTTCTCACTCTTTAGAGTCCTCCGCTTGGGACTCCGATACAAGCATTGGGGAGCTGCTCAAGACGACACTATATGTCAACTTGGCATCCGTACATCCGAAAGAAGACGATGAGGACCTACTTGAATCCTTCGAGGTCGAGCCATGGGCCCAATGCCTAGATGCATAGTGGGAGCTACGGTTTGAGCAATGAGAGTCTCCCACTGAGTACGAAGTCGTACAGGTCGATCAGGGTGATGAGTCTGCCCCTTAACCCATCTTTATTAGCAAATGTCTGTCTAGAGAAGATCATGAATCTCTACTACAGCTCATAAGGGAATATATTAACGTCTTTGCTTAAAGCTATGAAGACATGCCAGGATTGGACACTCAAATCGCAGTCCATAAACTCAGTATCCTGCCAAATGCTAAGCATGTGAAGCAACAACAACGACAGTTCTGCCCAGATATTATGAATGACATCGAAGCAGAAGTAAATAAACTGATAGCCAGTGGTTTTATCCAAGAAGAATAGTATCCGAATTGGGTGGCCAACATTGTGCCCGTCATCAAGAAGAATGGAAAGATCTGAATCAACATAGATTTTTGTGATCTAAACGAGGCATGCCCAAAGGACGAGTTTCCTCTTCCAATTATCGACATAATGATTGATAACACCTGTGGCTTCGAGCAGATGTCCTTTATGGATGGATTCTTGGGCTATAACCAAATAAAGATATTTTCATACGACGAGAAGCATACATCGTTCCGAACACCGATAGGGGTATATTACTACACAGTCATGCCCTTTGGCCTAAAAAATACAGGTGCTACGTACCAGCGAGCTATGAGCAATATCTACTGTAAACATTTGTGCAAGATAGTTGAGTGTTATGTTGATAACATCGCTGTCAAAATTTTCTTCCAAGACAACCACCTCCAAGATCAGAGGACAGTGTTCGACCTAATGCGGGAGTACCAGCTGAAGATGAGCCTGACAAAGTCCTTTTTGGGAGTCTCCAGCGGCAAGTTCTTGGGTTTTATCATCACCTCGAAGGATATTCACATAAACCCTGAAAAGACCAAGGCTATCCTCGACATGCGTCCTCCGAAGAAGCTGCGAGAGCCTCGAGGCTTACAAGGAAGATTATATATATCATGAGGTTCATAGATAACTTCTCTGGACATTGCTGACCCTTCACTCAGCTTATGAAGAAAGGATTCTACTTCGTTGCCAGCAAGCATTTGACGATATCTAGAAGTATCTTATAAATCCCCCAGTTTTGGTGGCCCCCATTATGGGAAGACCCTTCTTGTTGTACGTACATACGATGGATCATTCTCTCGGAGCTCTACTAGCCTAAAAAGTGATGAAGGCCACGAGAAAGCCATCTATTAACTTAGCAGAATGATGATCAGTGTGGAGCACAGATACAACCTCGTTAAGAAGGAGTGTCTCGCTCTGGTCTTTGCAATTCAGAAAAGTTGACATTATGTGTCAGTGTAGACCATTCATGTAGTTTTGCGAGTCAAACCCCTCAGGGTTCTCATGACCAAACCATATTTTCTATTACAATTATTTTGTTCAATAACAAACAAAAAGTACAAAGAAGTCATAAACAAACAATCTAAGTACAATATTTAATCTGGGTAGTGTGGCAGTGGAGATCGAATGTTATGGTGGCTCCTTTACTCCATTGACGGTCCAACGAGTTAGTAAAGGGTTCTCTCTTCTCTTCTATATCTCTTAAGCTTGTGTGCATGTATGTACCTCTCTGGCAGGGTATGATCTCTCTCTGAAGCATAAAAAGTCATCCCTTGTGACATCCAAATTATTCCTATTTATAGCCATCATGCTGATGGGCTATTGGTAATGCATGTCCTTCTGTTTGGTGGCCGTAGGGGACTCCTTTAATGTAATACGGTTATAACTGTGGGCGCATAGTATGGGTTGAGTCCAGGGCAGTCTTCCAAGTGAACGTTTTGTTAGGATTTGCTGTTGTCGGAGATCTTAGTGGTTCTCGTCTTTTGGTTGGGTGACTTGGTCAGCTTGACATGTAGCCCGTATTTAGTTGGAGAGAATTGCTTCATTCGCAATGGGAAGATTTTATCGCATATGACGCATGGTGTCTGAAATGCAGGGGACAGAGATGCAGGGAACGCTTGGAGTTTGGGATGCATAGGGCCAGAGACATATGGAACGCATGGAGTCTAGAACGCATAGAGCCAGAGACGCATAGAATGCATGGAGTCTGGGATGCATGAGTTCTCGTACGCGTGTCACTGCACGCTTGTCAGAAGTCATTATTAGTCTGACGAGAGCTTCTTGTCACTTAATGTGCACATATTTTCTGAAGCACTCAGAAAAATCTTTTTTGTCAGGATTATATGTCAAACATAATCCTTGTGTCAGGCTATTATGCGGCCAATGTTTGGGGTGCAAGGATACAGCTTTTTCTCTGTGGCATGGTCATCCTGCGGCATAGTTTCTTCTGAGTCGAATGTGAGGCACATGGTTGTTGGACGCATGGATCCAGATTTTCTATGCTTCTATAAGACCCCCTTCAAAGTTTTTAAACTAATAAGTTTGGGATGCTTTGAATAAGAAGAATAGTGGAGATAACTTTGGGCCACATAGATGGCGGATCGCATGGATGAGTCTTTGCCGGGCTGTTAAATCTTCATTTAATGCAGGATTCGGCTCGATCCTCGGGTAGATTTCTTAGTACAGATCGAGGGAAGAGAGGTGGAGCTAGGCCACCTGTAGCACCGCAGATTGCTTATCACCTACATAGGGAGCTACCTCGACAGGGCAAAGCATTTGTGATGACGGTCGAGGAGACCGATACTACAGGTGATGGGTTAGCAAGTTCTGTTCTTTCTTTCTGTTCCTTCAATCTATTTTGATTGATTGATTCTTTAGTACCTTTTTGGATGCTTATGTTATATAGTTAGTATAGTTAATAGAATACCCTGGCAGAGACAACAGTAATAAGACAGGCGGAGACTATGACCATGCATATCGTTCTTTGTGTAGGACTGTTCTTTGTGTGGTTTTAGATAAGACCTTCTTGGACTATGATTGTTGGGGGTTTGACCTAGAAGGAGTATGATCACCCTTAAATTTCGAGGACAAAAATTTTCCGAGGGGAGTAGACTTGTCACTACCACTTTTTCGGAGAGGGATATTTTTTTTTGCCTTTTTAAATATTGGTAATATTGTGAATATTGGTATTTTAAAAATTATTGTTTGATTGATATCTTATTTTACAATAACTAGTATGGATATTTTTAGCTTATGATATTTTAATATTTGATATGATTGCATATGTTTATGTATTGTATTTGGTTAATATTTAGTTATTAGCCATTAGTTAGATTAGTTAGTGGACCTATTGGACCCAACTAGACTTGTCATGGACCAACATTAGTTAAGTTAGACTTGAGCCCAACCACAAACCTAATTCATTAAGAGAATGAATTAATTAGTTAAACTATTGGATTAGAATATTTTCTCCTTAATTAATTCCTTCATGACAAGCCCCAAGGGGTATTGTAGACTATTCATAGTAACTTGGAGTGGGGAGCAAGGCCGACCACATAGGGGAGGAGAGAGACTCTCTCTCTCTCTTCATTCATTCATTCCAATTCTAGACCTAGAATTTTTCTCAACCAAATTTTTTCATCCCTACACCAATCCCTACCCAAATTCCTTTCCAATTCCTTCTCTACTCATCATTGGAGGCTATTGGAATAAGGAGGAGGCAATGATTTACAAGGAGGAGGAAGAAGCACAAGTTGAAGACTCTTGACACTCAAGTTAGAGAATTATATTGAAAATCCATCTCCCAATAGGTACAATTCAATTTTTTCTCTAATTAGACTCTAAATATTTAATTTAATCATTATGAACCCTCCCATGTACTAAGGCTACCCATAGGAAGTGGAATTAGGTTCATAGGAGGACTATGGAGAAAGTTGTATTTTGTTTCAATTTTGGAAGAATTCTGAGATTAGCACATCATATGTTTGTCAATAGGTCAATTAGACCAAATTGACATGTGTTTGGTTGTGTGAGACTAGTGTCGTATCCATAATTGGATACGTGTAGGCCGTATCACGATAATTTGGTGATACAGGTTGATTTGGAGATTTTTTTCTGACATGAGGATTTGAGCATGTCATATTTTGACACGGGAACGTAGATGAGTAGCAAAAACTTTGTGTTGCTTCTAATTGTGATTCTAGATTTTCACTACCAGAAAAAGTCAAATTAGCGACGTCTAAAAACGTCGCTAAATAACCAAAAATCGTCGCTAATTAGGTTTAGCGACGTAATTAGCGACGTTTTAAAGAAGTCGGAAAATACCAAGTCGCTAATACAAAAAATGTCGCTAAACGTCGCTATGCCGACGTTTTTTAGCGACTTTAATGTGTCGCTAAATTTAGCGACGTTTTGTGACGCCAAGTCACTAAAAAGCGACGTTTAGAAAAGTCGCTAAACGTCGCTGATTAGCGACATCTATCGCGACGTTACACCGACGTCTTTAATGACCTGGCTATACTGCCATGTCAGCAATTGGCGACGTTTAGCGACGTCATTAGCGACGTTATTAGCGACGTTTTACGGCGTCGCTAATTAGCGACGTAATTAGCGACGTAATTTAACGTCGCTAAACGTCGCTAAACGTCGCTAATAACGTCGCTAATTTTTAAAAAAAATTAAAAAAAATTCCCAGAATCAAATATTGTGATTCCCTGCAGTTTTACATCATCTTCATCATACACACCAACATGATTCAATCTAGTTAACTATATTATCCAATTAAATTAAAGACCACAAGAAGTATCAATCCAATTAAATGTGGATAACTATATAATCCAATTAAATTAACTAAAAAATTAATGACCACAAGAAGCATCATACATCATGTCTATTGTTGAAGTACCAATAATTCATAAATAATAATAATAATAACTAGACTACTACGGATCTGCAGGAGGCTGACCAGCGGCGCGCTTCAAGGATAACAACTCCTCATACTCGTCCCGTGGAATCGACACCGATGTCGATGGAGAAGGCAGTGACGTCGGTGGCGGCCGTGCCCGCTCCAAATCTGCGAGTCGCTGGTTGTAAGAATCCAGGGTAGATAACAACCTCGTACTGCTATCACCCATTGAATCCTGCATCCTCGTCAGGTTCTCGCCCATCGATAGCTGTGACGCATGCATCCTCGTCAGCTTCTCGCCCATCGATAGCTGTGACGCCTGCAGCTCCATGATGTTGCGATCATTGGAGGCTCTAATATCATTTGTCAATTCTCGTAGCTCCGTCATGCTACGGTCGAGCATATCCAATCGTGCGATAAGCATCGGATCGTCCGCCTACGGCTGGGACCGGGACTGGTCCTCCATACATCGCAGCAAGTCGTCACGGAGAGACGCAATCTGACGGTCAACGGCCTCCTGGATGGCGTCCTGGACTCTGGCCGACGACTGCGAGGGCTGCGACTGCGAGGGGTGTGTGGAATACACAGCTGTCGGGGAGGCCCTAGATGACTGCGTCGCAACCAGGGCGCCATAGGAGCCCGTACCGTAGTACGTACCCCTCTGGAGACCACCAGCTGCGGTCACCCACAGGTCGTCCGCCGACGGAGATGGACCGGGCTGCGACGAAGCACCAGCCTCTCCAGGTGTAGGTGCACTAGCAGTCGCCCGCTCACGAAGCCTAAGATACTCGGCCTAGAAAAGGTTTGGAAACTCAATAATTGCCTAAGTTATATTAAAATAAACATAAAGTAAAGTAATACTTACATAGGTCTGTGAGGCCCTCTCATCAATGAGATTTCCGTCCTTGCGATGGGTGGCCAAGAAGACGGTCACCATGTTCGCATCCTCACCCCTCTGTACCTGTTAAAAATATATTTTTTATTACTAAACTTAAATATTTATTCCAAGTACCATTTTATGGTACTTATATTAAAATAATATATTTTAAAAGAAAAAACATACCAAACGACGGAAATGTTCCGTCATCGGAATCGAGCCACCACACCACTTGGCAGCATTCTGCCTAGCCGCCTTGGCCTTCTTAGACCTTTCCTTGTAGCTCGGATCGTCGAATCTAGCCCTCATCGCAGTCCACTGCTCAGGCGTGATCCAACCTTGGATCGGTTTTCCAGCACGATCACGAGCCTTCTGGTCATCCAGAGCATCTCGGATAAGCTTGGCGGCAACGGTAGGAAAGAGCCGCTCGATCAACTCGGCCCGGTGCGGAGGATAAAAATACGTTTGCTACAATAAATAATTCATTAAGTTAGCATCACGAATATGCATAAATTAGAGGATTTATTTAATATACTTTTACCTGAAAGTGCGCAAACCAGAACGCCTTCCTCTCCTCCGGAGCCTCCGAATAGTTGATCCAAGGGCCACCGTAGTTGTTTCTCAGAAATTGGCCCAGGCGTCTCTGAACCGACGATGGACGATATCTATACAGAAATAATAATTTAGATTACTGAAAAAGTCAATATACGATGAATAAAGAGAAACACAAATATATATTAAACCATCTAATTGACTTACTTTGTACCGTCGGCCCAAATCTCTGTCCTCGTCTCCTCCGGTGGTGCGCATGGAGGATCTTGCTGATGCTGGGACAACGTCGGCACGACCTCCTCTACATGCTCATCTGTCTCCATGCTTTCGTCAGCAGGAGGAACGCTGGACGAGGGAGTACTATCACGCCTGGAACTACTCGTCCCAGGAGTGATGCCACGCAACGTCGTCGCAGTCGGAGATGTGACTGCTCGATATACTGGAGTACTGGGCGACGATGATCCGGAACCAACAGTAGGCAGTACCGGAGTGGCACTCTGTCTACCTCGGGACCTGCCGAATCCTCCGCGTCGTCCTGTCATATCTGATAACAACATATGATGAATATAGAGAAACACAAATATATACTACATTCTACAGTCGGAATGTGATACATATCTCAAAGTATTATACAGTCAAAATATAATACATATATTCGTTAATGTCAACATCTACTTCTACATGCAATATTTATAGTCCAAATATAGTTACATTCTACATGGAATATTTTATATTTTCAATCATCTTCAGAAAATTCATCTTGTTCGCCTTCCTCGTCCTGCTCTTCCTCTTCCTCGTCTTCACTTTCATCTACTTCGTCGTCCTCTCCGGATAATTCTACATCTTCTACATTATTACTCGTGTAATGAGTAACTTCCGTTGAGTCCACATCTACAATATTTGTTACAAGAGGTAGATCGTCCTCCTGATAAGCTATTTCGTCAATGTCAAAGGTATTTCTAGCTTTAGTCTTGCATACTGCCCACCAATCCGACCTCGCTGTCCCCCGTCTAGGATAAGTTGTGAAGTACACGAGCTGAGCCTGACTTGATAGGACAAATGGTTCGTAGCCTTGATATCTACGCTTGTAGTTTATATCCACAAGGCCATGCTTGTCAATTTTCCAACCTTGATCTTGAATCGGATCGAACCATTCACACCTGAATAGCACGATATTAGCAGGTTCTGGGCCATAATTATATGTCAACTCCACAATCTCTCGTAAGATGCCAAAAAAATCATTGCCCGGATTGACGTCTTTGTAGTTTGAAGATTTGATACACAAACCACTGTTTTTCGTGGAATCAAGATCCAGAAAGCTGTCTCTAATAGGAGCATTTGTTGACTTGAACCTGAACCCATTCACACAGAAACTTGGCCATATTTTTACGGCAGTAATTGGTCCCTTGGCTAGAGTCCTAATAGATTCAGTCTCAGGTGATATTAGACGATCGACCTAAATACCAAAGTAGCGATAGTAAGTTATTTGTTTTGCAAGTGCAGAAATAAAAAGTAATTACCAAGCATCTTACATATGCGCTCAACCAAGAAGGAAAATGGCATCTCATATCTTGTTCTACTTCTTCGTCTGTTATGTAGGGCCTAACCGACCTCAACTCATCATTATATGTGCTGAAAAACAATGAAGCAACTGCTGATTAGTAGCATAATAGTATCTTATACTATTACATTGAGATGATGTAAACGTGGACGTTAATTACTTACCCCTCTAGCTTCTCCACTTCATCCTCGTCGCAATTGAGTAATATATACAATTGAGCAGCCCTTAGCTCATCGTCATTCAAATATCTCTTCTTCATTTTTCCCGAGGGCTTTCCGGATGCATTGAATACTTTGAGTATTGCATCATTAGATTCCTGATATGCGTCATCGTTTCTGGGAGCTTTCGTCCTATTAGTAGCAACATGCGGATTGAAATACGTCGAGCAAAAGTTTGTAATCTCCTCGAGAACATAAGCTTCACAAATAGAGCCTTCAACCCGTGCCTTATTTTTCACCTTTCTCTTTAGGTGATTCAGATGGCGCTCGAAGGGGTACATCCACCGATAACCGACAGGACCGCCAACACGTGCCTCATAGGAAAGATGAATTGGCAAATGCTCCATAGAGTCGAAGAATCCAGGAGGAAACACCTTCTCGAGCTTACATAGTGTTACCGCAATGTCCCTCTCTTGCTTTTCTAGACGATCGACGAGCAACTTAGTACAACAAAGATCTCTGAAGAATATGCTCAGCTCTGTCAATGGGTCCCAAACGACCTGCGGTAAGAATTCCCGAAATGCAATCGGAATTAACCTCTCCATGAATACGTGACAATCGTGGCTCTTCATACCTACTAGTTTGTTCTCCTTGAGGTCGACGCATCTTTTCAAGTTCGACACGTACCCGTCTGGAAACTTTAGACCCTGAATCCACTACAAAGTCTACCTTTATCCTCTTTATCCAGTGAGAAAACTGACTTAGGTTGCTTTAACTTTCCATTCCCCTCCTCTATCAAATGCAATGCAGGACGTCTACATATGTCTTCTAAGTCCAACCTCGCCTTCGGATTATCTTTCGTCTTCCCCTTTACATCCATTACAGTATTAATTATGTTATCAAATACATTCTTCTCGATATGCATGACATCAAGGTTATGTCTGATCAGATTGGTGCTCCAATATGGCAGATCCCAGAATATACTCCTCTTCGTCCAGTTATGGGTGCGACCAAATCCGTCACACTTGTACCCCTTAGCAGGCTCTTGGATAGCACTTGGTAAATCTTTTACCTCTTCCCATATCGTGCATCCGGGCCACCTTGGCGGTGGATTGGCCTTCTCCACAACTCCCGCACGAAAAGCATTCCGATTCCTCCGGTACGGATGATCGTTCGGCAAAAATTGTCGATGACAATCGAAGAAGCACGGTTTGCCTCCGTGTTTCAAACGGAAAGCCTGAGAACGGTCCATGCAATACGGACATGAGAGACGACCATGGGTGCTCCATCCCGATAACATTCCATAGGCCGGAAAGTCGTTGATGGTCCACATAAGTGCTGCCCTCATCTGAAAATTCTGCTTTCTAGAAACATCGTACGTGTTGGCACCGACTTCCCACAGCTGATTCAACTCATCTATCAAAGGCTGTAAATACACATCGATGTTCCTCTTCGGATTGTTCGGACCCGGGATAATAACGGTTAGGAACATATACGGAGTCTTCATGCACATCCAAGGCGGTAGATTGTACGGAGTGACGATCACAGGCCAACACGAATACTGGGAGCCCGAAAGTCCGAATGGGGTAAAACCGTCAGAGCAGAGCCCCAATCTGACATTACGCGCTTCCTCGGTAAAATATGGATACTCTCGATCAAAGTGCTTCCATGCTTCTCCATCGGATGGATGATCCAATACTCCTTCGATCTATTTTCGCCTGTGCCAACTCATGTTTTCTGCAGTCTCCTTAACCATGAACAACCGCTGCAACCGCGGCGTCAAAGGCAAGTAGTGCATCGAATCGGTAGGCTTCCTTGCACCGACAGACTTTCCTCTAACAGTGGCCTTGTAGCGATCAGCACCACAGAATCTGCACGCATCTTCATCCTTGTCGTCTTTGTAGTACAACATGCACCCGTTGCGACATGCATCGATTTTCTCGTATCCCATCCAAAGCGATCTCACCATCCTCTTAGATCGATAGAAGTCTTTAGGCAACTTTGCACCCTCGGGCAAGATCTCTATAATCAAATCGAGCAGTCGATTATAGCATTCTTGCGACATATTAAAATCGGACTTGATGCTCAATAATCTTGTAACCACCTCCAACGGTGAATGATCCTCACAACCAGGATATAGTGGAGTCCTTGCATTCTCAAGCAACTCCATAAACTTTGCAGCATCGGCATTCGGTGCCTCCTCAGCTGCATCATAATTGTCGGGATTGAAACTAGGTCCCGCCGCATCATAATTGTCAGGATTGAAACTAGGCCCCGCAGCATCATAAACCATGTTCACCAACCCGTCGTCGTAAGCATCGTGGTCTTGGACATCCATATACGGCTCCACATAGGGCTCCGACTCCGATGCTAGAGATACAAGTTCTCCGTGCGCGGTCCACTGATAGTAATTCGGCGTAAAGCCCTTCGAGTATAAATGATATGTAACTTCCACTTCAGGATGATATTTCCTGTTGCGACATCTCACACACGGACACTTAATTTTGGTACCGTCCATGTATTGAGGGAACGCCTTTGCGAACTGCAGGAACTGCTGTACACCCTCAATGAATTCATCCCGCACACCGCACATGTCATCAGGATGACGGTTGTACATCCACGAACGATGACGCAGATAGTAATTCATATCCATTTCTAGAAACTTCTGCAAAATTGACATAAACTATCATATAAATCATTACATGCAAAATTAACCGTACTATAAAAATCATAACTGATATAATACATATTTTCATTTATCAAAACTGCAGCTGCCCCCAACCCCATAGTACTATGAACTGCACTATAAGTGTGCAGTCAACACTACAAATAGTGTGTCATACTATAGAACTGCAGCTGCCCCCAACCACACTCCTAGGTCAGTGTCCGTTATGGGAAAAGCAGTCATGGCATTGCACTAAGGCACCTGGTGCTTGAACAATTTTTGCATCAAAAGTTTCCCAAGTACACGGGCTATTGCTCTATGAAAATATGCCATAGCTAGGAGTAGAGCTGTCGAGTGGGCCGGGCCTCTCAGGCCCATGCACTATAACGGGTCAGACCGGACCTAAGGGTAAAAATCTAAGTCCAGTTCGACACGTGACCCACGGCACAGTGAGTTTCAGACTGGACCGAGCCGGACCGGATCGGACTTGGGATTCCGTGAACCCTACAAGGACTTCAAAGTAGAGATTGAAGAACAACTAACATTTTATTTTTAAATTATGAAGTGTAGGGTTGAATGTGCATAGGAGATGGTTGGGAGCGCATTTGTTTCCGGGAGAAACAACACAGATGGTATGCTCTCTCGGATGAACTTCTCTACTTTGGGATATGTAAACATAGCACAAAAAAATAACACACTGCAAGTTCTTGCTTCATATTTGTCTTGGAGATTCACAATCCATTTGTTTCAATCTAAATACAAGAACTTGGCAGATTGTATGCATACCAAATCCCATAGATTGGCGTAGGACTATGTAATACATGGATGTGTATAATACATCAGATAGTATAAACCAGGTTGTCGATCAGGCTAGCAAGCAGCAGCGTGTCGGGCCGGGCCGAGCTGTGCCTTGGGTCGGAACGAGCCTGGGCTTCGGGGCCGGACCTCTCTTATGGGCCGAGATATGAGGTCCGACACGTCCCTATATATTGGGTCGGGCCGGGCCGAGCCCACGATAATTCGGACAGGGTTTTGCGGGCCGGATTCGTGCCGGGCTGGTCATCCCGGTCCAATTGTCAGGTCTAGCTAGGGGTGGGCGTTCGGGTTATTCGGTTTCAACACCGAAATAATAAAAATCGAATAAGTAAAAAATTTAAAAACCCAAAGCTGAAATAAATTATCTATAACCGAAACAGAACCGAATTGATAATCAATTTATTTTATTTGATAATCAAAGCTAGTAAGCAGTGCTCACTGCTGCTGTTACCTCTCTCGTAGACTTGGGCCAGTCGGCCCTAACCCTAACCCTAACCCCATGTCAACAAACCTAACCCTAACCCTAACCCTAGGTCCTCATCAGTGTCTGTGTCAGTGTGTGTGTGTGCCGTGTCTGTGTCTGTGTCAGTGTCTGTGTGTGTAGTGTTTGTGTCAATGTCACATGTGTCCTGTGAGAGAGAGAGAGAGAGAGAGAGAGAGAGAGAGAGAGAGAGTAGGGTTTACCGGAATAGGGTGGAGAGCCGGTCGACGGAGCGCGGGGGAGGGGGGGGGAGTTTTTCTCTTTTCGAATTTTCAGCAGATGGGGAAAAATGAAACCGAGCCCTAATTAACCAAATTTTAGCGACGTTTAGCGACGTCCAAGTAAAACGTCGCTAACTTAAATTTTAGCGACGTCATTGACGTCGCTAAACACGTTGCTAAATATTTTTAATAAAAAGGTCGCTATATACGTCGCTAAACGTCGCTAAATTAGACATATTAGCGACGTTTAGCGACCTTTATTTAACTTATAGCGACTTAACTTTTAAAATCTTAATAAAAGTCGCTAAACGTCGCTAAATGTCGCCATTTAGCGACGTCTAGCGACGTTTTAATAAGGAGTCGCTAATTATATATTATTAGCGACGTTTCTTTTGACGTCGCTAAAATACGTCGCTAAT
Organism: Iris macrosiphon; assembly: GCA_036927795.1. NCBI lineage: Eukaryota > Viridiplantae > Streptophyta > Magnoliopsida > Asparagales > Iridaceae > Iris > Iris macrosiphon. The sequence continues at coordinate 31,835,688 of JAYESA010000002.1, read as the reverse complement.
AGCGCTTTTTCTAGTAGTGTTTCTTATGTCTTTCGAGATACGTTTGGTGATGTGGTGGAGTCGTATTGCAAGCGTATCATAGATTGAGTGTGATACGGGTGCGGTGTACTCCACATGTTTGATACTTTGTATTCTAATTCAATTTACCTTGGTTATAACTATTAGAGTATTGAATTTATATATATATATATATATATATATATATATATATATATATATATATATAGTTATGTTTCTATTTCATTTGAGATGTGTTGGTGGTCATAGGGAGAGTAAGGAAGTTCATGTGCACTATTAGTGTTGTATATATACAAATCAACACTAATAGTGCACATGAACTTCCTTTCTCTCCCTATGACCACGAACACATCTTAAATGAAATAGAAACATAACGATATATATATATATATATAGTTATATATGTGTGTGTGTGTGTGTGTGTGTGTGAGAGAGAGGGTATGTGTATAGGTGTGTGTGTGTATGTGTGCTAGGGGGGTATCGGGCAAACAATAATTAGAAGCAGCAACAGCAATAAGCAGCAACAGCAGCAATTAGAAGCAGCAGCAGCAGCTAAAGCAATAAGCAGCAGCAGCAATAAGGCTAAGTGGGGTCGGGTTTGTAGGTTGGAAGTTAAGTGTTGGTTAGATACCATTGTTAATAGGTTTGTATTTATTGGTTAGTAGTTTAGTGGATATATGTTAGTGTTTAGTTGCTAATTTAATTAGTACATAGCATGGGTATGCTAGTTATGTTAGTTTAGGTATTGAGTTTAGTATTAAATAGTATGTTAGTATTATATCAGTTAAGTTAGTTAATATTCTTATATATATATATATATATATATATATATATATATATATATATATATATATATATATATATATATATATATATATACTAGTTAGCATAAGTATTAGTATTGGTTAATATTATATCTAGTTTACCTCGAGATACACCAAGGTAATATCAAGATATTGGCTCATCCTCAAGGTATTGGGTTTATGTATTAAGAGGGCTGTGTATGTGGTATGATACGGTATTTGGCTCAAAGCCAAGGTATCCACTTAGTATTAGTTTACCTAGGATACTATATATTTTCATCTTGTATATATATATTATTGTATTTTCATATCTAATAATTATGTATCGTATGATACGGTATAGTGTCGATACTCTAGTATCCTAACATAGCTAGTATAGTCTAGTTACATAGTATATGGACCCAATATCCTAGAGATGGACTCATACAACCTAGAAATAGTTAGTTTGACCAAGTTTGACTAGTTTGACCTAGTTTGACTATTTTGACTTAGAAATGGCTTTATGACCTAGAATTGAACTAGTTTAACTTATTTTTATTCCAAAATCTTGTATTGATACAATATTCCATATATAGGTCTGTGTGACCCTAGTTTGGATACTGTTTTGCATCATTTGCTCTGAACCACAGGCGAGTACATTCTTTGATAGTTTTTATTATTTGATTACTAATATAATTCAAGTATTTAGAAATATTACTTATGATTCTTTGACACATTGGTACACGGATTGGTATTGTTATTGGATCGTAAGTCATGAGATGTTACCTTTGATTTTTGAGATGGTATCGAATACTGCTCCTTGTTGGTATTGGATAACATTGGATATTATAGGTTAAATACTGGATACATTAGCGATTAGCGTGTCATGATTAGATCCATCGCATCAGTCGAGGTGGGGAAATACTAATTAATTATGTGATCAAGAACTATCGGCTAGTAGTATAATCATTGGCTACTAACTAAGCATACACTTCACGTATGGTTGAGTTAGCTCCTTAGTATAATCACTGAATATTCTAAGCCGATCACATATTTAGTTAGTATCTCAAACTCATGGTGTATTATAGATTCCATATTCAGTTCATAGATTACCTTGTTTTATTTATGACATTATAGTTCATCTCCTTTATTCTTGTACGCATTGATTTATATTTCGGTTGCTAGTTTTGCCTGTTTCTTCATTGTTCTTAGATCATCAGTTATATTCTCATCGTATATAGCATCCCCTATTTTCCTGTTTTATAGTTTTTATTAATTAATTGGAATTATTATTGGGTTATACTTTGCTCTATTCCTGACTAGATAATATTTTTCAGAGGATCCGAAAGATTGGTGTCTGACGTACTACGGACCTTGACCTATAGATGGTGCAGACATGGACCCACTAGTTCTGGAGTGATTGCCAGAAGATCTAGCCGGAATCACTAGTTATCATAGTTAGTTGTCTTTAGCATTTTGGTATCGGATTTATTTTCGACATATATTTGAGAATTTGATATTGTTTCTATTTGTTGTTGTTATATTTAGACTGTATAGTTATGTTAGGCTTCTTTGATATCTTATTGTTCTATAGATTTGTGATTGAGTATTGTGTTGCATTAAGTATATTGCTCTCCTTCTTGGAGTTGAGATATTATTGGCAGATTATACATTATTGTGAGATGATTAGATAGTATAGTTGACCTATACAGCATTCTACCACTGATGCTGCGACGTAGGTTGCATGTACCCACGTACTCGTGCCCCTTCACCGGGTGCGGGTTGTGACACATTTTTTTGGTAGCCCATGTAGGTCCAGCTTCATAACTAGTATGAAGTCATGGTAGTACAAAGGCTTAGTTGTACTACTGCGAGCCTGTGATAGGATTTATAATATATGACACTAGCATGAGAGAGGAATACTCAATCACAACTAGGAATTTTAATCTGATTTGAAATTACTACTTTAATTCCTTCTGAATACTTTGAATATTGTTGTCCTTCCTTGATAATATCTTATCTCGTGTCAAATTGATCTATTTTGTTTCAATCTGTCTTCAGGATGCCGTCGAAGACCAGATCCCATCGATCGGCTGCGAGGTCTGCCACCTATCAACCTCCCACTCAAACAGTAGGGGTTGTACCTCCTATGACATCAATTCACGTAAGAGTCTCAGCTGCCTTCGGGGGTTCTCCTCCACCTGTTCCGAGGACTACCCCAGTTGTTTCGGAGGGACTTCCACCACCTTCATTATCAGGAGATGCCGCATCGATGGTTGCACTATTTAGAGAGATGATGGAGGTACAGAGGGCACAGATAGAGGCCCAGCACAGGCAGTCAGATATGATGAGGCAGAGTATGGAAAATGCCCATCAGGTAGCTATTGTAGCCGTTTAGAGAGGGGCTCCTCCACAGCCACAGGATGTTCAGCTCGAGCCGGACAATATTTAAAATTTCAAAAAGCTAGAGCCTCGAGTTTTCAAGGGGACAGAGGGTATAGTCTATGCTGACGATTGGCTCAAGAATATCGAGCGTCTTATGAGGGTGTCCCGTCTTGCTGAGGATCTGAAGGTTAAGACGGTAGGACTTCAACTGTTCGATGTTGCCCGCACTTGGTTCAGGAATGAGCTACTTCTTACTGATACGGGGCGGTCTTGGGAGGTGTTCAAGGACCTCTTCAAGAAAGAGTTCTTTGCTCGGACAGACAGATTGGACTTAGGAAGGCAGTTTGAGAGCCCTACACAGGGGAGCATGTCCGTAGAGGAATATGCCGCAGAGTTTGGGAGGCTGAGCCGATTTGTGGAGTACTTGGTGAGGGAACCAGAAGTTCAGGCTATCCATTTTCGCGAGGGTCTGAATTGGGAAGTGAAGATCCTCATTTTGTCTTTCTATAAGACGTATTCTGAGATACTTGTGGAGGCACGCAAGTTCGAGCGGGAGTAGAACATGAACCCGAAGAGGGACCATAATATGTTTGGGGGTGCCAGTAGCAGTGCGGGACCGACAAAGAAACTGCAGTTTTAACAACACTATCAGGGGGCTTATCAGCTCCAGCAACATCAGTTTTTCGTATAGTTTAGAGCTTATCAGCAGCAATATCAGATACAGGAGCTAATTGTTACCCCAGTATAAGCTCCAGTACAGCGGATGCCACAGCAGCCTTAGAGATGAGTGAAACAGGCTCCTCAATGCACCTATTGTAAGAGGACTGGGCACACTTGAGAGATGTGCCGAAAGAGACTTGGAGCGTGCTTACATTATGGATCAATGGAGCATATGGTGAAGGATTGTCTCTGGAACCTTCATCATACAGGCCAGGGTAAAGATCGAGGGCAGAGAGGTGGAGCAAGGCCACCTGTAGTACCGCATATTTTTTATCACCGGCAGAGGGAGCTACCTCGGCAGGGCGGAGCATTTGTGATGACGGTCGAGGAGACTGATACTACAGGGGATGGGTTAGCGAGTTTTATTTTTTAGTTCTGTTTCTTCCATCTATTTTGATTGATTGCTTCTTTAGTACCTTTTTGGATGCTTGTGTTATATAGTTAGTATAGTTAATAGAATACCCTGACAGAGACAACAATAATAAGACAGGCGGAGACCATGACCATGCATGTTGTTCTTTGCATAGGACTGTTCTTTGTATGATTTTAGATAAGACCTTCTTGGACTATGATTGCTGGGGGTTTGACCTGGAAGGAGAACGATCACCCTTAAATTTCTAGGACAAAAATTTTCCAAGGGGGTAGATTTGTCACTACTACTTTTTCGGAGAGGGGTATTTTTTTTGCCTTTTCAAATATTGGTAATATTGTGAAATTGTGAATATTGGTATTTTAAAAATTATTGTTTGATTGATATCTTATTTTACTATAACTAGTATGGATATTTTTAGCTTATGATATTTCAATAACTGATATGGTTGCATATGTTTATGTATCATATTTAGTTAATATTTAGTTATTAGCCATGTGTTAGATTAGTTAGTGGACCTATTGGACCCAACTAGACTTGTCATGGACCAATATTAGTTAAGTTAGACTTGAGCCCAACCACAAGCCCAATTCATTAAGAGAATGAATTAATTAGTTAAACTATTAGATTAGAATATTTCCTCCTTAATTAATTCCTTTATGACAAGCCCTAAGGGGTATTATGGACTTTTCATAGTAACTTGGAGTAAGGGGCAAGGCCGGCCACATAAGGGAGGAGAGAGACTCTCTCTCTCTCTCTCTTCATGCATTCAATCTAATTCTAGATCTAGAATTTCCCACAACCAAATTCCTTCATTCCTACACCAATCACTACCCAAATTCTTTCATTACTAACCATTGGAGGCTATTAAAACAAGAAGGAGGCAAGGATCTACAAGGAGGTGGAAGAAGCACAAGTTAAAGACTCTTGACACTCAAGTTGGAGAATTGCATTGGGAATCCATCTCCCAATAGGTACAATTCAATTTTTTCTCTCTAATTAGACTCTAAATCTATAATTTAATTATTAGGAACCCTCATATGTACTAAGGCTACCCATAGGAAGTGGAATTAGGTTCATAGGAGGACTATGGACGAAGTTATGTGGTAATTTATGTCAATTTTGGGAGAATTTTGAGATTAGCACATCATATGTTTGTCAATAGGCCAATTAGACCAAATTGACATGTGTTTGGTTGTGTGAGACTAGTGTCGTGTCTATAATTGGATACGTGTAGGCCGTATCACGATAATTTGGCGATACGGGTTAATTTAGGGGTTTTCTTCCGACACAGAGGTTTGAGCAAGTCACATTTTGACACGGGCACGTAGATGAGTAGTTTACACTTCATGTTGCTTCTAATTGTGATTCTAGACTTGCTCGTGTCCTTTAGGATACGTTTGGTGATATGTTGGAGCCGTATCGCAAGCGTATCATAGATTGAGTGTGATAAGGGTGCGGTGCACACCACGTGTTTGGTACTTTGCATTCTATTTCAATTTACCTTGGTTATAACTATTAAAAAATAGTTGTTATATGATATATATATATATAGTTATAGTTATGTTTCTATTTCATTTGAGATGTGTTGGTGGTCATAGGGAGAGTAAGAAAGTTTATGTGCACTATTAGTGTTGATTTGTAAGCATATATATATATATATATATATATATATATATATATATATATATATATATATAGGTGAGTGTATGTGTATAGGTGTGTGTTATGTGTGCTAGGGGAGTATCAGGCAAGCAGCAATTAGAAGCAGCAGCAATAAGCAGCAGCAGCAGCAGCAGTAAGCAGCAGTAAGCAGCAGCAGCAATTAGAAGCAGCAGCAGTAGCAATAAGCAGCAACAGCAGTAAGGAGCAGCAGCAGCAATAAGCAACAGCAGCAGTGAGAAGTAGCAGCAGTGAAAAGCAGCAGCAGCAATAAGGCTAAGAGAAGTCGGGTTTGTAGGTTGGAAGTTAAGTGTTGGTTAGATACCATTATTAATAGGTTTGTATTTGTTGGTTAGTAGTTTAGTGGATGTATGTTAGTGTTTAGTTGCTAATTTAATTAGTACATAGCATATGGGTATGCTAGTTATGTTAGTTGTAGGTATTGATTTTAGTATTAAATAGTATGTTAGTATTATATCAGTTAAGTTAGTTTATATATATATATATATATATATATATATATATATATATATATATATATATATATATATATATATATATATATATATATATATACACTAGTCAGCATAAGTATTAGTATTGGTTAATATTATTTCTAGTTTACCTTGAGATACACCAAGCTAATGTCAAGATATTGGCTTATCCTCAAGGTATTAGGTTTGTGTATCAAGAGGAGTGTGTAGGTGGGGTGATATGAGTTAGTATATATATGAGTGTATATATATACACTAGTTAGCATAAGTATTGGTTAATATTATTTCTAGTTTACCTTGAGATACACCAAGGTAATGTCAAGATATTGGCTCATCCTCAAGGTATTGGGTTTGTGTATCAAGAGGAGTATGTAGGTGGCGTGATACCGCATTTGTCTCAAAGCTATGGTATCCACTTAGCGTTAGTTTAGCTAGGGATACTATATATTTTGATCTTGTATATATATATTATTGTATTTTCATATCTAATAATTTACTTATCTTATGATACGGTATAGTGCCAATACTCTACTATCCTAACATAGCTAGTATAGACAAGTTACATAGTGTATGGACTCAATATCCTAGAGATGGACTCATACAATCTAGAAATAGCTAGTTTGACCAAGTTTTACTAGTTTGACATAGAGTTGACCTAGTTTGACTATTTTGACTTAGAAATGGCTTTATGACCTAGAATTGAACTAGTTTAACTTATTTTTATTCCAAAACCTTGTATTGATGCAATATTCCATATATAGGTCTGTATGACACCAGTTCGAATACCGTTTCGCATTATTTGCTCTGAGCCACAGGTGAGTACATTCTTTGATAGTTTCAATTATTTGATTACTACTATAATTCAAGTATTTAGAAATGTTACTTATGATTCTTTGACACACTGGTACATGGATTGGTATTGTTATTGGATCATCAGTCATGAGATATTACCTTAATTATAGAGATGTTATCGAATACAGCTCCTTGTTGGTATTGGATAACATTGGATATTATAGGTTAAACATTGGATACATTAGCTAGTAGCGTGTCATGATTAGATCCATCGCATCAATCGGGGCAGGCAAAATACTAATTAAATATATGATCAAGAACTATCGGCTAGTAGTATAATCATTGGCAACTAACTAAGCATACACTTTACGTATGGTTGAGTTAGCTCCTTAGTGTAATCATTGAATATCCCAAGCCGATCACATTTTTAGTTAGTATCTCAAACTCATGGTATATTATAGATTCCATATTCAGTTCATAAATTATCATATTCTATTTATGACATTATAGTTCATCTCCTTCATTCTTGTACGCATTGATTTATATTTCTGTTACTAGTTTTGCCTGTTCCTTCATTGTTCTTAGATTATCAGTTACATTCTCATCGTATATAGCATCCCATATTTTACTGTTTTATAGTTTTTGTCAATTAAGTAGAACTGCTATTGGGTTGTACTTTGCTCCATTCCTGATTGGATAACATTTTTTAGAGGATCCGGGAGATTGGTGTCCGACGTACTACGAACCTCGACCTATAGATGGTGAAGACATGGACCCACTAGTTCTGGAGTGACTGCCAGGAGATCTAGCCGGAATCACTAGTTATCATAGTTAGTTTTCTATAGCATTTTGGTACCGGTTTTGTTTTCGGCGTATATTTGAGACTTTGAGATTGTTTTTATTTGTGGTTGTTATATTTAGACTGCATAGTTATGTTAGGCTTCTTTGATATCTTATCGTGCTATAGATTTATGATTGAGTATTGTGTTGCATTAAGTATATTGCCCTCCTTCTTGGAGTTGAGATATTATTGGCAGCTTATACATTATTCTGAGATGATTAGATAATATAGTTGACCTAGACAGCGTTCTACCATCGATGTTGCGGCGTAGGCTGGACGTACCCACGTACTCGTGCCCCTTCACCGGGTGCGGGTTGTGATACTTCCTTTGGATTCTCGGGAAGAATTTCATAGACTACGTAGTCGATGGATGATAGTATCTAGTATATGGAGTTGGTGCTTGTCTCTACTGAGTAGCGCAGGCACAAACAAAGGTTGTTCTTCAGGCAGACCATCTCTTGACTAACCACGGTGATCAGTTCATAAGTATTGACTAGAACAGATAAGGAGGCTGCGAGGTTGGCCAGGGCATCAGCCCCGATATTTTGTAGTCGAGGGACGTGCTCTATAAAGAACTCCTCGAAGGTGGAGAAGGTCGAGCGCGACTTGGTGGTAGGGAATCAAGTCTTTATTCTGGACTTCGTACTCACCTCAGACTTGATTGACTATCAGCTTAGAATCGTCATAGGCTTCCAGGTAGTCAACTACTACTTGTTTAGCGAGTTGGAGCCCGATGACGAGGGCGTTGTACTCTGCCAAATTGTTGGAGCATGGATTTATGAGGGAGTAAGCGCGATTGATGACTAGATCATATGGAGAGAATAGTACTATCCCGATGCCAACGACAATATCACCTTTGGTCCCTACTCATAAAGCACCGTCGAAGAATATTCGCCAAACGGCATATGCTTTTTGTCATGCCCCGATTCTATGGAATCGTTGGGGCGTCCCCCGAGCGTGATCGCCGTACGGGCCTGGGGTTGCGCCCGCATAAGGCTAGTATGTTTTGCATAACGAGCACATATTCAGAGTATGCAGATAAATTAAAATACAGATTTGAAACATGAAAAAGTTCTCTTTATTAATAATGAACATCTATTACAAACTCTTGAACGAGTCAGCTAATTTGCCATACGGGCTTACAAAAGTGTTGACACAAAATGAGATAGCAGTCATGTACATTACATCCCTTTACTAAACTTTAAAATGTAAGACCTCCAGGCGGGATGATGGCCTTCCCACGAAGCTGCATAGAGTTTTTGGGTTGCTAGCTCCTTGCTTCAAAATATGGCACGATCAGGATGCGCCTACAGCTGGACTGGATCGGGAAGACGACTTCTGCTCCTCGCTCGGCTCTCCTTGGTGCGGTGAACCTGTTTCAACGAGGGTCAGTACATCGAAATATACTGGTGAAGGCGGGCTAACCAAACTATACCAATCAACACGTTGTTTATATGAAGCATGCATATTATTTGTGGTCTTTCTATCTTGCCTTAGTTTATTTTACAAGCAGCAGTATATATATGAAATACTGAAATAAACTTGCCACCATTCGGTGGCTTTTACCTGTCCGTCTGAACCACCTGCACAATACTTACCATGCCTTCCCTGCCACGAAGACACAAGTTAGCTTGCAACAGGTTTAAATATACTTGGGATCACTGGCGTGATGCCATAATAGACATAGTCAAGGAAAGGGATAGCATGCAAAGAGAGCACATGATACGCTACAAGCCATCCCCTCTAGCACACGATGACTACACACGAAGTTTTGCCCGGACCGGATTGGTGCCAGTGCCCCAGCGACCGTCCGCAAAACTATACCATTGTGCAAAAGTTGTTCGTGATCAAACGGCATTTGTTATTAAATTAACAGTTCATGTAGTTGAGGCAACACGAGTACAAGACAAGTAGCATTGCATGATTCATTTTACATAGCCTCCCTGAACAATATTTAGCATAGCATGGCATGTTCTATACATAGCATAATTTATAGAAGAAGTATGCATTTTAACTAGTATTTATGCATATGATGAACATTTACGAATGAACAAGCATGCAGTATAAGTAATCATTCCCAAGTTGAATGACAAGCAACATAATCCAAGTCCATTCCCTTTTTATCTTGACATCTTTTAGTTATTATTTGGTATCGTCTGATCGGAACAACAAGAATGCAAGATTTTTAGGTGTAAAGACTTGGAAGAAGGGCTAGCTAATCGGGATGGTAGCTACTCACTTAGTTGGTTGGAAGGGAGAAGAAAAGAGGCGCTTCAAGACTCCGCTTGTACGCCGCCTACTGTTCGTTCACTTATATTACTATGAACAGCCAATTAATACCTCTTTCTCTCTTTCCAAACTCGAAATTGAAATGCAGTTCACGAACAAAAATAATAAAATCCATCAAAACCGTTCAAGAAAACACAAGCAAATCCAAAAACTAACTCAAAGCACGAAAGCAACAAGCGACAGGGAAATCTGATACAACAAAAGATGCAGCGGAGAGGTCCCTCCTGACTCTATCGCTAAGCCGATCCTTGGGGCACGGTCCACTACATATGGGAATGGATTCCGAAGAAGCAAATCCATAACGAGAACAAGTTCTTGTTTCAATCTATCCCGATCGAACGATACCGTCTTGTATTTCTTAGCCACGCTTCCCGAATAGGGGAAACGGGGCACCACACTCTTATGGTCATGTTTGAGTATGTTACCTCGTCTGGGATTTCCTCGTAGAGCATCGAGGTTTCTAGTACAGGATAGGCTACAAGGAAATCTGCTAATGCTTGGCCTTTAACCTCCTTTTGGAGGACAAATACCATGTCATATGGTGATAGAAGTATAGCCCATGTAGCCAAGCAGGAATCGAGTGCTTCGGGTTTAGTCGTGAGGACTCTTAGAGGATTAACTCGCAAGATCATATGGATGGTTTATCCTGTCACGTAATGTCGAGTCTTCTGAATAGCGAAGACCAGAGCGAGGCACTCCTTCTCGATGGGGTTGTGCCTATGCTCTACAGAGATAGTAGATGTCATATTCGTGACCTACATTGCTTGTCTGGGCTAGCAGAGCCCCGAGGGAGTAATCCATTGCCAGTACATATAGCAAGAAGGGTCTTCCCACCACGGGGGCTACCAATACTAGGGGATCATAAGGTACTCCTTGATTTGGTCGAAAGCGCGTTGGCATTCTTTGTTCCAAACAAAGGAGACTCCCTTCTTCATAAGCTATATGGACGAATAACAACGCCCAGAGAGGTTTGATATGAACCTCATGATATATGTCAGTATTTCTTAAAGGCCACGAAGTTCTATGAGGTTCTTCAGTGGGCACATTTTAAGGATTGCTTTCGTCTTGTCAGGGTCTACGTGGATACCCTTCGAAGTTATGACAAAATCTAGGAACTTGCCGCTGGAGACTCCCAAAAAAATTTTGGTCGAATTTATCTTGAGCTTGTCCGCACACATCAGGTTGAACACAGTCTTCGAGGTAGCCATCTTTATAGTGACTCTTGACAGCGATATCATCTCTACTATCTTGCATAGATGTTCACAAAAGATGGTGCTCATAGTGTACTGGTATATAGCACCTGTATTTTTCAGACAGAAGGGCATGAATGTGTAGCAGTATACTCCTATCAGCGTTCAGAATAATATATGCTTCTCATCGTCAGAAAATATCTTAATTTGATTGTAGCCTGAGAATCCGTCCATGGAGGACATACGCTTGAAGCCGCAAGTATTATCGATCATTATATCTGTGATTGGAAGGGGAAACTCATCCTTAGGGTATGCCACATTTAGATCACGAAAGTTAATACAGATTCGGATCTTCCCGTTCTTATTGATGACGGGTATGATGTTGGCCACACAATCTGGATGTTGTTCCTTGTAGATGAAGCCACTAGCTATTAGATTGTTGACTTCAGCTTCGATGGAATTCACGATGTCCCGCCGGGACCGACGTTGCTGTTTCTTGAATATCTTAGCATTCGATAATATGTTGAATTATGGACCATAATTTGGGGGTCTAGTCCCGATATGTCTTTGTAACTCCAGGCAAAGATATTGATGTATTCCCTGACGAGCTATAGCAGGGATTCCTGATCCACATTGGATAGACTCTTGCTGATAAAGATAGGTTTAGGGGAGGATTTGTCGCCCAAATCGATTTGTATGACTCCGTCCTTAATAGAAGGTTCTGGTTGTTCGAACCGTATCTCCTATTGTGTGTCTAGACGTTGAGCCCACGGTTCTACTTTAAAGAGTTCAGGTGGATCCTCGTCATCTTCCTCATGATCAAATGACACCATATTGGCAGACAATGTTTGTTTGATCATCTCTCCGATACTTATATCGATATCCCAGGATAAAGATTCTGAAGAGTGAGAGTGTAACTCATCTTCTTTATCCGATCCTTCAGGGGTTATGGGAGGCGTGACATACCCTAAGCCATGATTGGTCTTGTGGATCTTTCCGGTATTGAGCTCTGGCTTTAGTTCCTCTGGGATGAAGGATTGGGGACTTTCTACTCTGCCGAAGATGATGAGTTTGTCTCCCCCCTTCCTTGATGGAACTATGAAGTAGGAGTTCTGACTGGCAAGAATCCAGTTGACTGCATAGATGGTAGTCACATGTGAATGCAGGTGCAAGCACAGACTGTGCTCAAGGGAATATAGCGCGGTGAGATGTGTAACATATGAGTAGTTTAAAGATAGCCCTTTATTGATAAAATAAGGTATCTTTTCTTCCAGAATTACATCGTTGAGAGAAGGAACATTAGCATTAGAGGCTACGTACTCCTACAGTTCGTCTTTCCCGAGCTTTAACCCAATGCGAGCGATAGATTCAGAGGTTTCCTGCGCAGCTTTACTACAAGAGGTTCGGAAGTCATAGTCGGTGGACCTTCCTTCAGTGATCGACTCGGTCAACGAAGGCGAACAACCAGAGGCTCGGGTGCTTTCCTGGGCAGTTTTATCCTGAGGGAAGGAGCTGTGTCGGGAGCACGTGCTTTGAGATAGAATTTTAAGGGCTCGTCTAATGTTGTCCCAGAATCGGCCTCATTGTCGGCATCATTACCACCTTTATCTTAGTGGACTTGCTTGAAGAGGATTGAGTCAGAGTAATAGGTTCGACCACCTTGAATGGATCAATATCGGCAAATTCAATCTTGATGATGTCGTAATTGTCTACGTACTTCAAGCACTGGTGCAAGGTTGATGGTATGATCATGTATTAATGTATCTATGGATGTCCCAATGGGATATTATAGGATACGTCTACGTCTATGACGTCACAAGTGACCTCTGTTTTCAGATCGCCAATCTGGCACTTCAGCTGAATCTTGCCCAGAGGGTAGCTCCTCCCTACGTTAAAGCCACTGATGGAAGTATTGGTTGCTGCCAAGCGATGCATTGGGATGTCCAAGTTCTAAAGCAGACTCTGCGAGATGATGCTGATTGACAAACCGGGGTCGATGTACATCCGGTCTACCATGATGGCGCTGATGTACCCTATGTAATACAGAGCACGATCGTGCCAATTGTTCTTGAGCAACATGTATTTTGCGAGAATGTGATATTGGGTATCGCCTCTATCACATTATTGCAGTGGGGGCTTAAGACAGGATCCTCAGCTAGCGGCTTGATCTGTTCCAGTTAGGTGTCGACAATCTGAAATGTCTTACTCAGAGTAACCCGAGTATCTTTGTAGAGTAGGAGAAGCTCGACTAGAGACAAATTTGCTAGAGTATTGGCGAGCTGGGCTAAGATGTCGAAGTTGTAAGGCTTCTCTAGCCCTTGAACTGAATCTTTGCGTAGCGGTTTATTGAAGCGAGTATCTTTCTGCTTGGACTTGTCCGCTGTTGGAGGCTGGGATAGACCCGGATCAGATATTGTAGGTGCAAAAATTAGGAGCCCACTATCGTCAGGGATGTCATACTCTCTTTGGTACTCTAGGCCAGACCTTTTTCTTCCTGCTATAGCTTCTTCGGAAGGGATAAAAATTGTATAACAGTATTTGGACTTCTTGCCCTTAGACATGGTGGCAGAAGGTGTTGTCTGTTGTATCAATTCTGGAGCAAGATCGGGATAAACCCACATGACCTCTCCACGCGGCATGGTGAGAGGTATCAGCTCGACTATTTTGTCACTAGCCGACGAATGATTGACAACCTCCATTATTGTCCGGGGGATCGGGATTACCCCATCCTGGGCTTCCGTTGCCGAGAAGTCACCGAACTGGAGGGATAACATGTTAGTGGCAACTATTTTGTCATCAAAATCCAAGGTGAGGGGCTTGGTGTCGAGCATACGCTGGATGTACCACTTTAGGGTGTAGCAATCCCATGTCGTATGGTGGACATAATGATGGTAGTGGTAGTACTTCGGATCATTCATCATAGCTGCCTCAACATGATGCTTGACGTCGGGAAGCCGAAGCTTGTTTCCCTTCATCAATACGTCAAAGATTGACATGACATCATCATCGTCGAAGGAATAGGTTTCCTTTGATTTTGGAGCCTCTGCAGGCTTTTGCTCTGGCTTCTTGGTTATGTTGGCAACAATAGCCAGCTTCTCCTTACCATCTCGGACGTTATTGCCAATATTGTTGTTGCCGTTGTAAGGGAATTTTCCCCTATCATCAGCGACGGAGATCTATATCCCCAGAAAATGGGCGTCATTCACCTTTTTCTCAATACCGACAACATTTATGATGAACGTCGTCCAGTCTTTAAACTGAGTATCGTCCATCCAGAGGCTGACGGTGGGAAGAAGATTTCTTCGACCGCCGGTGTCCATCAGTATGGACTCAGGGTTATCGGGGGTAACTTTAATATCGCTTGCATGTACCGCTCGATGTAGTCTCTTATAGACTCTTTCTCTCTTTTGTGATGTCCATTAAAGAGGACATCGTCATGTTATTTCCTCCATCGTAGAATTGAGCAAGAAAAAGGCCTTTGAGATCGTCGAATGACGAGATACAATTTTCCTGGAGGCTGCAGAACCAATCAAAGGCTATTCCAGACAATGCCCTAATAAAGGGCTTAGTTAAGAGGGCATCATTGCGAGGCAGATGCACCATTGTCGTCTCAAAGTAACTCATGAATTGACGGAGGGATGTCTTCCCATCAAATGGAGTCAAGTTGAAGGATTTGTACTTAGACGAGTCTGGTACATCTCTCTACTAAAGGAGATACGGTTGTTGAATTCCGATCTTGAACTGTGAGTCACAATTGCCCATTGAGTCTAAGCAGGCCCAGAGTTCTCGTACCTCCCGTATTGCTTCCCGAGCTTCATCAACTGCGGAAGGAGAGGATGATCCGAGCAGGGGATAATTGCCACCCTAGGGTGGAACGGTTGCATTTGAATCCCCATTTGTCCCGGGGTCCAGGCTTGCTTTGCTAGAGGCCCTTGCTGGTCGTGAGGCTATGTTTGTCTTGTTCTCCAGCATTGTTTGGGTCAAGGCCTGCATTGACACACTCTTGATTTGAATCATGGTTTCGAGGATCTTGAGGTGCTGTCGATCGTTGGGCCCTCGTGATCGTCCCCTGCCATGTATGTTATTCTTACATGGAAAGAAATTGATGGGACAGTGGACGTCGCACTTTTTGCCTCAGACTCTTGCCATGAAGAGTCATCCAAAAAGTTCTGTAGTGCCTCATATTCTTTGAACTCGGAGGCAACACTACCCCTGCGTAGGAAGCTGCATCCTCTGGACGGGGGTGGCTACTTTTAGGGATCTCAGCATCTGTTCCCACAAAATCATTATCTTCTTAGAACGTCGGGTTGATGTGGAGTTCAGAAGGATCACAACCCCCAGCTTTTGTATCCTCCTGGGGTCTAGAGGAAGAACTACCCCATGTGGTTGACAACTTCTTCTTTGAGCGCGTATCCATGAACACTCCTTCTGTGGTCACTGCTGCTTGCCTCAGGTTCCTCGATACGCTGGTTAAGAGTGTAGGATTAGAGGTGCTAGACTTTTGACCTCCCCTCGCATCGAGAGATCTCCAAGCTGAGTAACATAAGGCAAAGGGTACTAACTCCTCCTCTGGTGTTTGTACCTGCTCTCTGGGATGCTGCCGGATGGGTGCTCTTAGTTGCAATCATTGGAATAGGAAGGGAATAAAAAGAAAAGAGAGGGAAAGAAAATCAAAATGAAATAAGGATCTTTCTGATTCTCAAAATAGGTTGAGAATCAGACAACTTTGCAAGTTGTCCGAAAGCAGCAAGCCCAGCTCAAACAACTGCGACAGAAGCTTCTCCGAGAAAAGAAGTTCACGACCCATGGACCTTCTACCTCCACGCGGCATTGCTCCATCAGGCTTTTGCCTATTGCGGAAAATTCTCCACTGCTGCCTCCCGTAGGAGTTTATTGGATTCGCCCAGATTACCTGGATCATTTTCCACCCACCAGCACTGACTCACTCAGCATGAACTATTTTACTCTGCCATAGGTCAAAAAAGGGCTTTTGACTCTATGAAGGAAGACATGGGATACTCCCTTCGGTCGCCTCACGGTGGGGATATAGGTCGATACGTCTCCAGCTTGTGCTCTTTGCTTTTAGAAGTGAGGTTCAGCTAGTGCTTCCCCCCTTTGTTAAAAGAGAAAGTCTTCTTTCTAGGGATGTTATTCTCCTTGATATCGATTGTCGACCTATAGGTACTATTACTTTGGCACAGCAACAGTTGATGATAATATTGTCATAATGGTGTCCTGTTGAGGACAACTCATATGTCGAAGTTGATTCCCTCGCTTTGTGCTTGTGGTTGATCACATTATGCAAGTCAAGCGAGGACTGATTCACCTTAGTACCCTTCTTATAAGTCCGGGTAGACCGAGCACATGGGTATGTAGGTGTTAATTTTGCTTCCTGGCATGGGGTTTATACAAGAACTTGCCCCAGGTTGTTTACTGAAGACATCGATACTGTCCGATTGTTGCTGCGGGCTGGACGCATGGACCAGTTTTATATGACTTTCTGTCAGGGGAACGCATAGTTAGCGGCGCCTACTGACGGTCGATCAAATAAGAAATTGCTTGATCTTGGCTAGCTCGCATTGGCCTAGACTTCTTCGTCCTAGCACACGTCGGTGCGTAGTACGAAGAGATCAAGTTCATATCTTCCCATTTCTTAGCAAGGCCCATGGATTCAGCGTTGTGTGAGATTCGGTCAAAGACAGAACTTCTGCTACTGCGATGGCCGTATTTTGATTTTTTTGCGGCCATCGACCGATGCCACGTGTGGACATTTTCTTGCGGCTGCCGACTTATGCGACTTTTGATCTAGCCGTATAGAACGCGCCTTAGTACTCGAACTTCTGGCATCATAGTATTTTTTTTGCCAGAGCTCAAGTATTGAGCAATTTCTTTGTCGGAAGAGGATATCGCATGGGAGGTGGACTCATAATATGCGGTCCCTGCGGCAGAGAGAGACGGGGAGTGCATGCTCCACAGTTGGGTGAGACACAATGGCCTTTGCAACCCATGTCCTGCGGATCTTCTGATGCTTGTCAGAAGAAGTTGACACATGAGAGGTGGATGCATAATTTATGGTCCCTGTGGCAGAGAAAGAGACGGGGAGGGCATGCTCCACAGTTGGGTGAGAGAAGGCGGCCTTTGCAACCCATGTCCTGCGGGTCTTTTTAGGCTTTATCAGCCTTGGAGAAGCATCGCCCTCAGAGAGCATCTTCTCGTAGGCTTGCTGGTCGAAGTGTACAACCAACATCCTCTGGGTCGAACCCAGCTTCGATGCACCAGACTGTGCCACAACCTTCTCATCATAGGAGAAGTTAGTCCCCAACAGAGTTGTCACCTTATTTTCCATTAAAATTGTTTCGTTCAATAACAAACAAAAATTACAAAGAAGTCATAAACCGACAATCTAAGTACAATATTTAATCTGGGTAGTGTGGCGGTGGAGATCGAGCGCTATGGTGGCTCCTTTACTCCTTTGTCGGTCCGACGAGTGAGTGAGGGGTGCTCTCTTCTCTTCTCTTTCTCTCTCTCTCTTGAGCTTGTGTACATGTACGTAGCTCTCTGGGAGGGTATGATCTCTCTCTGAAGTAGAAAAAGCTTGCCCTTGAGACATCCAAGTTATTTCTATTTATAGCCATCATGCTGATGGGCTATAGGTGCCGCATATCCTTTTATTTGGTGGTCGCAGGGGACTCCTTCAACAGAATATGGTTACAACTGTGGGTACATAGTATGGGTTGAGTCCACGACAGGCTGCTATATGGATGTTTTATTGGGATTTGTTGTTGCCGGAGATCTTCACGGTTTCGTCTTCTATTTGTGTGACTTGGTTATCTTGACATGTGACCCTTTAGTTGGAGAGAATCGCTTCAGTCATAACAGGAAGATTTTGTCACATGAGATGCATGGTGTATGGAACGCAGGGGCCAGAGACGCATTGAACGCATGGAGTCTGGAATGCAGGGGGCCAGAGACGTATAAAACGCATAGAGTCTGGGACATAAAGGGCTAGAGATTTATGGAACGTATGGAGTCTGGAATGCATAGGGCCAAAGACGCACGGAACGCATAGAGTCTGGGACGCATGAGTTCTCGTACACATGGCGCTGCACGCTTGTCAGAATTCATTATTAGTCTGACGAGAGCTTCTTGTCGCTTAGTGTGCACACATTTTTCAAAGCGCTCATAAAAATTATTTTTTCTGGATTCGGTGTCAGACATAATCCTTGTGTCAGACCTTTATGTGGCCAATGTTTGGGTGCAAGGATGCAGCTTTTTCTCTACGGCATGGTCATCCTGCAGCCTGGTTTCTTCTGAGTCGAATATGGGGCGCATGGTTGTTGTACGCATGGATCAAGATTTTCCATGCTTCTATAAACCAAGGGAACTCAATTTCGCTTGGCTACATGGGCAATATTATTGTCACCATACGACATGATATTCGTCCCGCAAAAAGCGGTCAAGGGCCAAATACTGGCTGACTTTCTATCTGCCCATCTGGTGCCAGTAACATCAAAACTCTACGACAAGATCCCAAATAAAGTGGTGGATTCCAATATGATGAGCACGGAGGCCATTTGGCGAATGTTCTTCGACGGTGCTTCAAGAACAAGACGACATCGCCGCTAGAGTTGGGATAGTGTTGATTTTCCTAGACGACCTAGTCATCCACCGTTCTTACTCTCTCACGGAGCCATGCTCCATTAATGTGGCAGGGTATAACGCTCTCGTTGTCGGGCTCTAACTCGCTAAACAAGTTGGAGTCAACTACTTAGAGGCCTATGGTGACTCGAAACATATAGTAAGTCAGGTCCGAGGTGAGTACGAAGTCGGGCATAAGGATTTTATCCCTTATAACCAAGTCGCACTCAGTATAATCTCCATATTCAATGGGTTCTTCATAGAACAAGTATCCTGACTACAGAATATCGAGGCCGACGCCCTCACCGGCCTTGCAGCCTTTTTCGTCATTCTGGTCAATATTTATGAATTGATCATTGTGGTCGGCCAAGAACTAGTATGCCCGAAAAATAGCCTTATTATGTGCATGAGCTATTCGTTGGAGATAAATGCCAGCATCCAAGACTGGATAATTCCATTCATCGACTATGTTGTCTATGGAATTCTGCCTGAGGACCCGAAGGAAGCTACTTCCATCATGAGACGCTCCCTCCGGTTCTAATACGATACGGCTACTCAAATATTGTATCGTCGTTCCTATAATTGGCTTCTGCTACGATATCTATCGAATGCAGAGGCGAAGAAAGCACTCCATGAAGCTCACGATGGTGTTTGAGGCGCACACCAACCTGGTCCGAAGCTACGGGATCGTCTTCGAAGGATGGGTTACTATTGTCCAATAATGGTAGCGAATACCGTCGACTAGTCAAGAAAATATTGAATGTGCCAAATCCATGCAAGCTTCATCTACCAGTCCTAAGAATTCATGTACCCAAGGGTAGCATCTTGGACATTCGAACATGGAGAATGGACATAATCGGACCCGATTAGTCCACCTTCCTCTAAGGGGCACCGATTATCCTCGCCATCATCGACTACTTATCCAACTGGGCAAAAGTCGTGCCACTCGCTGAGGTAAATACCTCAAACATGATTAGACTTGTCAAGCATCACATCATATATTATTTTGAACTACCTCGAAGGATTATCCACGATAACGGTCCATAGTTTGCAAGTCACGCTTTTTACCGATTTTACGATAAAAACTGAATCAAGAACATAGCTTTAACTTTCTACAAACTAGCAGCAATTGGGTTACCAGAAGCATTCAACAATACCCATTATAAAGCTCCTCAAGAAGTTTGTGTCTTCCAATAAGCGTGATTGGAATGAGAAGTTGGGTGAATGCCTCTAGGCCTACCGCACAACGATCCGAATGCCTACTGGCAATACGCCATCTCTCTAATCTACGGGAATGAGGTTGTGCTCCCTCTAGAAGACCAAATTCCCTTACTTCGGATGGCCCTCTCCTCTAATTAATGTATAGCGATAACCACTGTCGATGGCTACAAGAGTTGGAGGCACTAGATGAGAAGCGTCTTTTAGCTCAACAGCGCATTAAGTTTTACCAAGCACGCCTCTCAGGAGCTTTCAATAAACGAGTCAAGAAAAGGATGTTCCAAGCAGGTAATATCATCTTAGTAGTAAGAAGACCGATGGTCATGATACACAAGACGCCTGAGAAATTCTATTCTAAATGGGAAGGCCCTTCGTCGTAGAATCGGTATATTCCAATGGTGTCTACCGACTCACAAAATCTAATGGAGACTTGTTTATGATGCCGATCAACGACAAGTTTCTCAAAAAGTACTAGGTCTGAGCCAGACTTGTAGTCTCCCCTATCCCCCGTAGGGCAATTTAGACTTACATTTCTTGTTGTACATCCCTAACAAGTGCCTATGCACAGCATGTACCTGTTCCCTATAAAGTACTATAAAATCTATTATCTGTATTTAGGAGTCCTGAATATGCAACAGATGGTGGATCCTCAAAAAAGAACTCTCTAGTGGAGCAACTCTCAGGTCTACCTATACTTTCAGGTGGACCACTCAAAGTCAATTCTCTTGGACATTAGTTCACGTCCATATCACCTTTGAACTAGTATCCTAACATTTTCCCCAATAGGGTTTATCACGTCCATATTACCTATGAGCAAACTTATCACTCGTACTTAAGTCTAAGTATGCCAGCAATGATAAGTCCATAAAAATCTATCACGTCCATATCACCTTTGATAGGATTGTGTTCCAAAACTTATTACTTGCACCCAAGTGCGCACGAGGTAATCATCCCACAAAACCTATCATGTAGATATCACCTTTAATAGGGTTTTCATTTCGAACTTATTACTTGCACTCAAAGTGCACAAAAAGTAATAAGGTCCACCAAAGATCCCCCAGTGGGACATCTTTAATAATTACGGTGTTGTACTATGTCCATATTACCTCTAGTGCAGCACTCAAAGTTCACACAAAGTAGCAACAAAAAGAGAAGCTTTTAATTTTTAGATATTAAGAGCAAATTACATTTGAGGCTTTATCAGACCATTCAACCAAAGCATATAAGTAAAAGGAAAGAAGAGAAAAACAAAAGTATGAAGCGTTAAGCATCATAACACAACTTTGCTATCCGCCATCGAAGCCGGGCGACCCTAGCATCAATCCTAGCTTTAACCCGCTATTCGGCCTCTGGCGCCACTATCGCGAGATCCTCCAAATGGGCGTAGGCCTAGTTTTTCTCTTCTAGATTCTTCAAGGTGTCGTCCAGGGCAGCTGATGACTAGGCCACCTTACTAGATTGGACGCAAATAGCCTCCATTTCTTGATGAGCCACTTGGAGGTCATCTTCCAAGATCTTAAGTTTGGCTTGGAGTTGCACGATCTGCTCATTTATCTCAGCCATGGCATGGGTCATGCAATCTTCTCAAACAAGACAGGTTTCCTCGCGGTTGTTTAACTCATTATGCACGGATGTCATCTTTTTGATATCCTGCTCCAAAGCATCCTTGATCTTCACATAGGAGGCCCTCACCTGCTCCGCAAAATATGAGAGAAAGTCACGCTCCTCAGCCACCATGGCAGTCTGTCACTCCATATTCCCGATATACGTATTTGGAACGTATTTTTATTTTTAGCATGGTTGTATGTGTATGGAGACTATACTCATTCTTTGGTTTAACCTGGTTCATGGTTTATTTTGTGGGTTGGTTCAACTTATGAGAACCTTTAGTTCAACCCTCAACCCTACCATATATAACCCATCATTTTCTCTCTCTCTTCACTTCTTCATTACTTTCTTTACTTTAGTTTTCTCTTTCCATTTCCATAGGCAAGTACACCTTGCATAAGAAATAGAGAAACCCTCTATATTATTGTTCCATTATGTTTATTATGTGTTTCTAAGCACTTTTAGTTCTTGGAGTTTTCTGTTTTGATTGATGGATTAGTGTAGATCTACATTTCTAAACTTAGAGTTTTATGGGTTTCATGAGTTTTTTAGTTTTGATCTATTAAACTTGTGTCTTTGAATTTAGAGCATTTTGGATTTTTGCTATATGATAGAGCTTTCAATGTAGAGCATTTTGGCTTTTGTTTCACCCGATTTGGACTTAAAATGAGGATTTTATAAACAAAACAAGATTTCAATTTTTTTGGAGATTTTCCGCCATGGCCGAACCTGCTGTTGGAGAAGACGAAGTTTTTATGCGGACAGCGGCCGAGAGTGCCATGCCGCCCGAGAGGGTTATACTGCCTAAACTCTTCTCGCATATTGACAGTATGCGTCCATCTTGTTGGACGCTTGACTATTGTTTACACAAATATCCTTGAACGCCTTATGCTTTCACTCACTGAACGAATGAGAAATTAGATAAGTCCTAGAGAATTCCATGCGGCATGACTCCATGTGGCATCGAACCCCATGCGACACCGACACTCATGCAGCCTGGAGACTATCGGCCCCTATTTCTTGGACGCATGGCTCTGAGCCGTTGGCACTTATTTCAATTAATTTTGTCTTTTTATTCCGATAAACTTTATGGTTTGTCACATCAGTCACTTTATGTCTCATCACTAACACTTTATTTATTTGACTATCACTTCAACAGTTGTGTTACGCCCCAGTCCCAAAATACGTAGGACCAGGAATACGCAACATGCCAGCTACGAATTCGACTAGACTCTGGTCCGACTCGAATACGTATAAGTTGTATAATAATGGTCACTATCTAAATAATCCAGTAAATATAAACATCTATGTCTTAATCCACAATAAACAAAAATACACAAGAATGAGCTACATGTGCTATAGTCGGCCGCCCAATAACACACAAACTCGAATAGACTCGAGAAGAAATATGAGTCTATAAAAACTAGGCTACAACAGCAGATGAATAAATAATATAAATAAAGTAACCATAACGCCGATAGAAATAATATAAGTTCTTGGTACCAATGCCTGCAAGACAAGCAACTCTATCAGCAACTCCAAGGACTCCGTAATCATCTATGCTGCAAAACTGGCAGGAGACCAGGTCCTCAGAGGGACGTAACAAGGTACAAAAATAGTATGCCATAGTATAACAGAAAGAAACAAGTGCAACGCTGGTGTAATCTAGCATAATCACCTAAGTGAGACACAATTTTGAAGACAATGTTCAAGGCGTGGGCTGTCCAAAATAAAATCGTAGCTCCAGACACGGAGACACACGGGGCGTACTGTAGCTCCGAGCAAAGAGTCACACGGGTGATACTACTACTCCGGATATAGGAACACTACATAAAATATGACATATACATATATATATATAGCGCATGCAGAGGAGACCAAACATCTAGCAACTGTCTTTCTCTCCCAAAGAGGTCAATGAGTGTTCGCTGAACCTGAACCTCTATCTAATAGTCTTGTCATACTGAAGTAACTATCAACAATCACGACCCTAAAGTCATCCCAGTTTTTGGTCATGCTGACAGTATAAGGATACAGAAAATCTGGCACGATGACAGTGTCTGAATGTGTCCTAGGGTTATGATGTATCCAAGTGTATACCTCAAGGTGTTGCAAAAATCTATCAATCGTTACCAGACGTTACCGACGAACGTCTGCACCCGGTTATGATCCGGACGCGAAGTAACGATTCTGATCCAAAGCGTGCATAATGTATATAATAAATAAGTAGAAATCTGATAATCTAAAATATAGGATGGCAAGGTACACTTGCCTGAAAGCCAGGCGAAGATTCGAACCCGAACTCGCCAAGAAAGTAGCAGCTCAAGATGGAAAGTGAAGCAGATATCTTCGGATGTTGTCACAAATATCACCAACAGTTTCAAAATGAGTGAGATACTCAGAAAAGAATATGCATAGGTCCAATTTGGACACAGTAGCAAAAATAAAAAATTTGGTCAACACGGGATCCACAAGTGGGCCGAAAAACGTGCCAGAGACAAGGTTCTCCAAATTCATCAAACTTAGTGTCTACGAGTCCAGAATGACGATACGAACCCAACGGAACATCCAGAACTGGATTTCGATGAGTCGATCACGAAATTGTCCATCATGTAGAACCGTAGGGCCCACAAAATGATATTTTATCAATGTTCTCAGAATCGAACCAAACTTGGATCACAGGGCCAGCATAACGTTGCGAATCCAATGGCGCAAGTTTTGTTGTGAAACGACAGGCACACACAAAATTAGGATGAGTGTCAGAATACATCGATACGGTGCTTTCCGACGGATACGTATTAATTTTGGTGTGCACGCATATCCAAATCAAGTTCCGTGAAAGCCCGTATGTCCACGTTGACGATATGTACCTTTTAGTACAATCGGTACGCGACGAGGTTGTCCAGATTGACGGGACCAACTCCGTATCGGGAAGTATCATGGGTTTATAAAAATAGTTTTTTCCCAAGAATTGGAATTCTAATTACTATCAATACAATGCAAACTAAAATATTCTAAATGAACACACAATAACTAGGTTAAGTAGGGTTCATACCTGAAGAGTCGGTTCAAGGATCGGTTGCGCGAGGAGGAAGATATCGCTTCGTGAATCGGGGAGGTTTAACTTAGTTTTTGCACACGGGTTCGAGCTGCGGTTCCTCGCGGCCGTGGGGAGGGGCCATGACGGCGACGGCTCATGATGGCAGGTCGATGGCAGTAGCAACGGGGGAGGTGATGGCTCCGGTGAGGTGGCGGTGATAGTGGTGCTCCGTGGTGGTGCTGGAGGTGGTCGTCGAGGTGTTGGCGGTGACTAGAGGCAGCGGTTAGTCGACTGAAGGTGGTGGAGCGAGGATAGTCGACTGCAGCGGTTGGCAGCGTCGGGTTCTCGCCGGACAAGACGCGGTAGAGTAGCAGCGCTCGCCAGAGTTGTATAGGTGGTGAGGGTGGTGGCAGCATCATAGAGTGGATGAGAAGACGCGGTGGAGTAATAATAGCTCACCGGAGTTGTACAGGTGGTAAGGGTGGTGGCAGCATCGTGGAGTGGAGGAGAAGACACAGTGGAGTAGTAGTAGCTCGCCGGAGTTGTCGCTGCGGGGGAGCTCGGCTGAAAGTAGAGGTGGGTGGTGGCAGCTCGTGTTGGCCGAGGGTGGTCGAGGCTCGGCCGGAGGAGATTGGTGCGGGTGGAGGATGCTGTGGTGATGGCAGCAAGCTATTGGGGAAGACTGCGGTAGTGGAGGAGTGGTGACCCGCCGGAGAAGAAGAGCGGGGTAAGGGCGGGCAGTTCGTGGAGAAAGGTGAAGAAGAAGTGAAGAAGAAGAAGAAGAAGAAGAAGAAGAAGAAGAAGAGAAATAAAGAAATTTGGCTGAGAAGTGAAGAGAAGAGGGAGGAGAGAGAGGGGGGTTTTCCTATGCTTCTAGGGATTAGGGCCTTCTCCTTGGGAAAAGTGTGAATGAGTGATTATATAGGTGAGTGTGTGGTGAGGATGAAGCTCCAATTTGAATGGAGGGCCAAGATTTGTCATGAAAGAAATGTTAAAACAAAAGGGAATAGAGGGGGTTGATTTGACCGGTGAAAAGGGAGAGAGAGGGTTTCTTCATTTTGCCTTGACCAATGGGGTGGTGACACCTATCACCATATTTGCAAATAAGCCCCTTAACCTTTGGGTATTTGCACATGCATGTAAAATAATGAAAATTTGGTGTGGAAAGTGGTATTTGGTGTTATATAGGGTGAGGGGGTGTTGTGTGTTTTGCATGGGCTTAATGAATGGGGTATTGGGT
This sequence comes from Iris macrosiphon, assembly GCA_036927795.1. NCBI lineage: Eukaryota > Viridiplantae > Streptophyta > Magnoliopsida > Asparagales > Iridaceae > Iris > Iris macrosiphon. Next base: position 31,809,401 of record JAYESA010000002.1, on the reverse strand, counting down.
TAAATTGGGGTTAAGTTGGGATTAGTCAAAGTTGGTATCCCTAATTTAATTAAAATAAAATGTCATGTGCCCTTAAATTAAATAGGGGCACATTGGGTCTTAATTAGGAGTGACACAAAGGTCATGAACGGTGTAGACTTGGTGTCAGTCTTGGACCCTTTATTTGGTTCAACTAAACGTGTTGAGTTTGTGTCCCAAAATGGATGGCAATAACAAAGGTACGCAACACAGGATTAAAGAATAGATTTCAGGACGGGAAAGTTGTGCAATTAAATTAGAGCACAAGGGATTATGTTTGTGAGTGACGGAAAAGTCCAGCGCCTAGATTGGCTTGTCAAGTCAAGAGTGCAATAATTTATTGGAAATTATGGGCTATTGTTGGACTCCGAATATTGAAACAACGGTAAGGTGCACCAAGGGTTAAAATAAAGAATCAAACAACTGCAAAATAAATTTTAAACCTCAAATACCCTGACGCTACAACAAAATTTCCAACCCTAACTAGTCTACCTGAAATAACCTTAACCTTGAGCATGCGGCCAAGTGGTTCATGGGGCATGACTTTATGGGGCCTGATTTTTTATGCGGCCAGGATTGTTATGTGGCCTGACTTCATGTGGCTTAGAGACCCATGCGGCCTTGCTTGATTTGACTGAATATCTTTTTGATTCATGTGACCCAATATATAATTGGTAATTAAACTCGAATATTGTATCCGTACTGATACCACTATTGTCTGATTATTATTCATAATTTAATGTGCGCCGAGGAGTGACACATCCTGTCACGTGTTAAGTGATTATATTTGGGTTATGCATCGAGAATGCCTCTAAATTTTTAAACGCGTGATATTATAAATATATACATTATTTCTCCAGTACGTGCATAATAAGCGAGTCAACTACCAAAGCGTGGTTAGGATATTGATTGTATGAATGTTGCATACACGCTCGGGTGAATCCAGATTTGACTTTCATTGATTCGTATCTAGCGTGCCCGTACTTTGTACGATATCTTAAGAAAAATTCTCATGTGACCATGCCTTAAGATTTCAAACACAACATAGGGCTAATTAAGTAACTAAAATTGGTAGTAACATTTGGAGGGAAGGGTATCCCGAGATCATGCCAACGAACCTTCCCACAGAGATTTATTCTAAGTGCGCTGTGGGCTGGCCAGCACAGATACTGTATATCATCTACTTTAGTGGAGTGCAGTATCTGACTATTATTATTATGCCGAGCCACTATTTCAATATAGGAATACTAGAACCACTAATACCGTATTTTTTGTGCAGTGGCCCTACGGGGGACTGGTGTATCCTGCAAGTGCCTGTTTTATTTATTTGGTTCAGTTAGCTCATGTTTCACACTGGCATGATCTGAGGATACTTATTATGTATTATTCTGAGAAAAGCTCAGACTCCAAAAAATAGTAAGCCGTACAAATGATTGGACGATTTAGGAAGAAATGGACTTGGTTTTGATTGTATCTATTCAGCTAGCAGCCTAGGGAAATAGAATATCTTAGTGTGAGGGTTCAGCCCTTGTCCTTATTTGGTTGTAGGGTTGAGCCATAGCGCTAGGATATGCCATGAACCTAAGTTACAACACTGAACCTATGTAATATTATATTAATTTTTTGGGTTTTTGTTTCTCTATTTTGTGCTTCTTTTGTGGTACTTGCTATTTGGGGTCTAACCCCACTGGTTTTGTTTGGCCAGGTTTCGAGCCAGCACTTGAGGATCCAGCATTCTTTTTCCAAACTCATGGCACACACCAGGACTATAGTCGTAGGGGATAGCGAGTGGGTTTTCTTCTTCCTTGCTCGTCAATGAACATTTACTTCTTTGGGCATTTAGCCACCGGCACCTGTTAGCCGGCTCATCTGGATATTAGTTTTTCTTACATGATTGTATTAAATCAGACTGCAGCAGATCACTGTCATGTACTTTTGTTAGTCTTCCAGCTTCTTATTTTGCACAGCTGTACTCTAGAATATTTTAAAAAAGCGTTTGGGACGCCTTATTGCTTTATCATATATGCTCTATGCTTACTATTTCTTGTTTGAATGATTGAGACATAGAAGTTCTTGACCATAGGAGACTTGATTGTAGCATGCACCCCTTGTCTTATACAGTCATGATCATTGTACGACATATAGTACCTTGTACGGGATAGCTGGCCAAGTCCATCTCCGTATTCCGGTACTGGGGTATGACACAGTCATATCAACCTACCTTATCTGCTGTAATTCTTACAAATGCTGATCTACCTCAATTAGTTTCTAGCTCAGAAGGTCAGCCGTCTACTCAAGGCCGGGAAGAGTCCTCAAAACCTCGACCTGACCCTTAGCACAGTGCTTGGCCTAGACGAAATATTTGTTTTAGCCCAGCACGACTTGGACTCCCTGCCTCAGTTACATGTAGAATCTCTGAATGGTAATCGTATTCTTCCAAATCAATCAGGTTGGAAGGAGTCAAAGGAGCCAAAACAGAAGGGGTTACCGTCGGCTGAGAGGAAGGTAGAACAACACTAGACAGCCCAAGAAATGGTACTGTAGTGGCAGAACGATGAGACGCTTTAATTTTAGCCAGCTGTCTTCCAGTCGAACGAAGCATCTGGAAGTTGGGCAACTGGGTAATATCGATCACCGCAGCTTTGGTACCCAAAGATGTGCCGACATCAGGCTGTTTGGCATCCACCTCACCCATAATAGTAGAGGCATCCCCTACTATAGTCTCCGGGAAAGGTCCAGGAGGATGTTCTCCACCCCTAGTAGAGCGAGGGAGAGCATACCTCTTACGAACAAGCCCTCCACCTATTTCTTCTTCGACGCTTTCCTCAGAGGCTACGTTTACCATCCCTAAAGAATAGGCAGAGCCTGTAGGACCAAAACAACCTGTGACCAACCGCACCAACAGAATAGAAAAGTGAATTCAAAAAATCTCATCCCGAGAGAAAATACGAAACAACATACCCGGAGCAGATGAGGGAATTTGTGGAGCCGCCCCTACAGCGTCCAGATTATCCAACGAGATATTAGGAGTAGTCGGTTCCATCAGCACCCCCTAGGGGGCATGTCCGCTTGAATTCTCAAGTACGGGCTCTTCAGTCGCAGCCTCAGATTCGGGGATGTCGTCTTATCGTCCCGCTCTGTATAAGAGACCTTAGCAGTCGTAGATCATCAAGGACGGTCCCTTCTCCCTTATGTCTGTAAAATTTTAAACAGACCAGAAGAAAGATATTCATACAGAGGAGACGTAAGAACCAAACTATGAGGTTTTACGGATACCACCATGGCATCTAAAGTGGGGTCTGATTTAGAAGCCACCAGCACAAGGATTCCTACCTCCTCTCTTACATCCTCCGTAGAAGGACCAGATTATTTTATAAATTCTACCTTAGGAACATATTCAACCCACGCCCGCGTTAGAATGGCGAGGGTGGTGAGCCACAGTGGTCTTGCACTTAGGAGCAGGAGGGTCATTAGAAGGAGTCCCCTCCTCAGATATTTGGTCTAAGTCAACCAGCAAAAGACGAGCCACACCTTTTCCCTTCTTGGGCGTTCATTGACCTTTCGACGACGGAGGCATAAATATTATAACATCCACATAACTCGTCTCAAGAACATAGTCCGCTGGTGGAGTATTGACTGTGCAATAGATACTCCCCACGGCAAACAGTATGTTCTGTACGGCACCAGCCATAGGCAACCCAAACTCAACCTGGGTACCAGTAGCGGTGTAATAGCTCCACACTCGAGCCCCGTCAAGAAGACCACCATAATACCCAAGGGAAGTACTAGGCGAATCCAGCAGGAGTTGGCCATACCCAAATTTATGAGCAAACCGGCTAGGAAGATAAGGCTCCAAGAAGACGTCAGCCAGATTTTGATATACCAAGTGAGAGGGGCGGATAACAAGAAGCCAGCAGTAAAGTTTTGCCGACAATGGGCAATCAGCAGCCCCGCTGTCTCGATGAGTAGCACTACATTCTCCCTCAGTGAACTCGGGTACAGTTGTGAAAAATGTCTAACCATTCAAATAGGCAAGCTCCCCCCTACAGGAGGGCACATCCTCACACTTCCACTTCATCCCCCAGTAGCGGTGGATAAAGGCATCCCCCTCCGACATCCCTTCTTAGGTACCGGGGCGCATCAAGGACCGATATTGAATAGAAGGCAACCCATCAAGTAGTGGTAGGGTAAATCCACCCTATTGAACTCTCTAACTCCTTTGTGGTACTTCACCTTTGTGGTAAAATGCCAAAAACCACGGTGGATGCAGCAAACCATCGCAAGTAGTAATGCAAGTGAGTGGCTAAAAGCTAGCTGCACATCCGGGAGAATAACATTATGACAGATTCTCTCAATTGAGCCTGAACCCCCCGGAATAACATAGCTACAGAGCCAAATCATCAGGTATCCTGCTAACAACGCCTTATAGGATAGCTCATGGGTATCCATAAGGAAATAACTCAATTCCTAGCCTTCGACAGATGATTCGCGATACTTCTGGATCAAAGTTACGACAGCCTTTTGGGATTGTAGCCCACGAACATAAACCCCGTCTGACCCGGGCTCTTCCGAGAAAAGATAGTGCATCCAGACAGTGATATGGGGGATATCCCCTTCGAAAACCTTTTCCTCCTTATACATTCTCTGGCATATGCTATGATGAGATAGCAACTCCTGATATACGGCTAAAAACTCTGGATTCTCCTTTTCGAGGTCCCCTAGTTTGTCGTTGTTCGAGGCATATTTCTCATAGGGCACTTTTCCCCACGGAAGCCTCGATATTGAATTCATCTCATGCAAATCAAGCCCCATCTCACCATCGAACGTGAAGAAAGTCCCCGTATGGCAATTGTACATCTCCATCAGGATGATAAAGAGGCAACGATTCATCTCCAAGACGTAACAAGTACCCCTCGCGGCGTAGAATATATCAGCATTTTTTAGCTCCCGCTCGTAGCTCTTCAGCACCAATTTGGTCAACCGATACCACGAAGGACTGTAAAGGGCCCAGCCAAGAGTTCATAATTGAACAGGCGGGTACTTCCCTTTCTTGGCCACTTAGTGAAGGAACGTATACGTAGTGTAAATATCGAGGTTCGGCCCCAAGTCATTCCTGACACCAGGTGCCAACCTAAGAGAAGAATAAGAGGGCGAATCCTTATGGCAAAAAAAACCATTAATTTGGCCGTCCCTAGCCGGATCTTACCAACAAGAGCCCCTCATTGTTTGGGCGTCAAGTTCCAGTCCATCTTCCTTTGGCTCATTTCCACACGAAAATCGGATAGTGGCAAATGTCATTTGAAAGTGGGCATCGATATCTCTGTCCCACAGTGGGTGAATTCCAGTTCTCTTTCGACTTCCCTAAATCAGGAATAGACGTGGTCAATGAGTCCCCAAAAAGAAAGTATGGTTTCTTGAAAGCGTAATCTTGTCTAGTAGCAACCTTCCCTAAGTTTATTTGACTTAGGAGATAAAACTCGCTTTGGTCAGCGATCAGCTTTTGCCTCTCAGACGAGAAACTCCTATCTAGTTGAACTTGCATAAAGACAGTCAGGTCCAGAAAGTTCATACTCAACGGGACTTGCTTAGGGTTATGAACCAACTCGCCGGAAGGAGTAGTAGGCAAGTTCACTCCAAAACATAAAAGAGGTGCAAATCAGAACATTTGTCAACAAATCACAATAAGGGGCCATGCGTGTCATCCATACAGGACTTTACCCAGATTCTCCAGGCGTCAGGATTTGACCCGCATATTATAGATTTACGTATGACAGGCTTTCACCCATACAAAAATCCAAGTTTGCGCATGACAGGACCGCTCATTACAAGCTTTCATCTATGCGACAGACGGTGTAAAACGTCTGCGCATGTTCTCTTATCCATGCAGCAAGACTATGTAAAATGGCCGAGCATGTCTCTTCATCCATGTGACGAGCCGTACAAAGGGTGTTTATGTTTGGTGATGAGTCATCGTCCCCAAAGGAAACCCTACCTAAGATGGCCTTATGCACATCAGAGGGAATCTTAGGGAAGTCGGCCTCGGCGGCGGAGGCCTTCCCCTTTCCTTTTCCCTTCCTCTTGAGGGCCACGGCCTCAGTAGCATGGCCCTTTCCTTTGGCATCCGTGGAAGAAGAAGGAGCTCTAGAGACCATGGCGGTTGTCGGCAAAGGAAGGATAGCAGCAGCGGGGGGGTATGGAAAATAAAGTGAAAGACCTTCTCTCTCCGAGCTTCCCTCTTTTTTATAGGAAGAGTGCCTCAGAACCCGAGATGTCTCAATCCATATGATAACCTAGGATAAAGAGCGGCGATTGAGTTCTTGATCCGCCATCATCAATAATGAACTGTCACTTCGGCATAAGTGTACAAAGGTGGCTCAGAATCCCCAAAAGTTTGTTCGGTGATCGGACCAGATCTTGGCATTTAATACAGATTTGATAGCCTGGCATATTCATCCATGCGTCGGCAAGAGTATATGGCCAACAAATTCAGTTAAAGCCGAGTAAGATTCATGCGACAGGCAACCTATGCGTTCTGAATATTTCTTTACATGCTTCTTATTCAAAGTATTCTAAACTTATCAGTTTTAAAACATTTAAGGGGTCTTGTAGAAGCATAAAAAATCTCAAAGGCCCCTATGCGCCTCAGCACTTATATACCAAGAGTCAAGATATGCATAACGTCTTAGAAGCATAGAGTCACCTCAGTCAAATCAGGGCATTTATGACTCTGACAGTAATAATGGCTTCGAATGCCTCGATTCTGTCGTCGATAGTAGGCATCAGTGCTCATGTCACCATCATGATTGCTTTTGTCTATATGCTTTTGTCTGTATGCAGCTAGACAGTGCCAAAGCAAAGGCCATATGTGTTCCAGAATCCATGTATTTTATGCGTCTCTGGCCCTATGCATTCCAGACTCCAGGTGTTCTATGCATCTCTGGTCCTATGCATTTCAGACTCCATATATTACATGCATCTCTGGACCTATGCATTCCAGATTACATGCGTTCAATGAGTCTCATGCCCTATGCATTCAAGATCCCATGCGTTCAACATGGCAGTATATTTTTAAGCCAAAATATTTCTCTTACAACTGAATAAATTCTCTAGGACTAAGTGCATGCCATGTGTCAAGCTGACCAAGTAGTGTACAGCATGGACGAAAACAGACCAAATTTCTAGCAATAGCAGATCCTAACAAAGACCCCACGTGGCAACTCGGCAGTGACTTATGTCCAAGGTAGCAGTTGCATCCTGTTAAGGATAAAGACTTGGCAGCTTCAGCATCCATGTGCATAGCATATGCGCGCATAGTCCATCAGTATGAAGGCTATAAAAAGAAGGGTAGCATGCCCAATGGAAAGGACAACGAGGGCACATAAGAGAAAGAACGGAAGAAAGCATTCGCATTCCTTCGTTGGATCGTCAACGGTGTAAAGGAGTCGCTGCAGTACTCGATCTCCATCGCCACACTCCCCAAAATCAAAAATATTGTACTTAAATTTTCTGTATATGATTTTTTGTACTCTTTTGTTTGTTATACAAACAAAACTTGTTTAAGTTTTACATCAATGGCAAACACAACAGATGAAGCAGAATGGATTTGGGAGCTCATGTATGATCTTCCATCGGTTGGTGTGCAGATTCCGGCGATACCAATTTACTGCAACAACCAGACGACTACAGTGGTGGCATCAAATAATCTCTTAAATGGTAAAAAAAGGACTGTGCGATTGAGGCACAGGACATTGAATGATCTTATCAAGACTAAAGTCATTGTCATGATTGATGTTCGGAGATAACTGGCGGATCCGTTCACCGAAGGTCTCAAGTGCCAGCTGGTCAAGGACACAACAATCAAAATGGGCTTAAAGATATTCTGATATTATGTCTTTGTAATTCTAACCATAAAGTTCTATGCTATTAGTTCAAAGAGAAATCTACTAGGCATCTAGATTTTGGTTCAAAGAAGGATTATTAACTGGGAAAATATCAGGAACAAAGGGTAGTCTTTTAAGACATTGAGGGGTTAGGACTCAGAACCACTGTTATCTACTATTTGTTCTTTAAGTAGAACAAGTCATGTGGGAGGATGGCTTAGACGCTTTAATGAGTTCTCGGGCATTTTGAATATATGGCGTGCTTTACAAGAAGCACGGGTAGCATAGCACTACAAAAGATCGTAGTACTCCATGTTACAGTGGGGTAACGCCACATGGGGTATCTCGAGAGGGTAAAGCCTCGACTTTTGGCCATGTCACAGCGGCGTAGCATCTCACATACGTAGGTAGCCTAATGTTGTAGAATGAAGAGTGGTAGACAGTACTACAAAGAGGCCGGTGACCTCATGTTACAGTAGCGTGACACCACCAAGAGGTATAAGATGTAAAGTCTCGGCTATGCGAGCCACGTCACAGTGGTGTAACACTACAAGGAAGCAAAAGGCTTCATGATGGATAGTATGGCACTACAAAGAGGCTGGTGTCCTCATGCTAAAGTGGTATGACACCACGATGAGGTGTAGCCTCAACTTTGGGCAACGTCATAGCGACGTAGCACCGCAAGAAAGCACAAGGATTCATGCCAAGACTCTTTACAAGAAATCACCTAGAGTGTATGGAAAGAGATACAGGCTATCTCTTGAGGGTAAACTTGTAGACGTCCAAGATACATATACCAAAATCAGGCGTGCACGAGGCCTTTAATGTGCAACCGAAAGCACAAATGAAGTCATTGTATGAGTGGAAGAATTATAGCCATGGTGCAGAATTTAATGCTTAGTCCATTCTTGTATCATATTATTATTTGACCCATACAGAAAGATTCAAGTCGTAAGCAACATGTATCCTAATACATGATAGACAGTCTATATGGGGAACACTCAACCCATATATTGAGATATGTGAGGGATTGTTGGTATTTTTGTCTTTGAACTAGAGAAAATAGCCCAACATTGGCTACACCACCAAGTGGGTATCTCAATATAATGCTTTGCTTGTGTTGAGGTGTGCACGTGGGGTGTGGTATGACACTTGTGGGTGCCATATGGGAGTATTTTCCTAGGAGAAAAAATGATTAACTCCTCGAACTTTTTGTCACACTCATAGGAAAATTCTCTTAGGAGCTAATCTCCAAAGGGGCTTAGCGACTCAGACTCGGGCGCAAAGTGGCACTTTATTGTGCGCTATGCATTTAGCACGTCAGCATCGTCGCATAGCGCTTGTGCACATTAGTTGCGCTCGTTGGCTCATTTTATGCTCGGTTGCATGTGTGAGAGCATGCGCGGATGCATGATCGGGACCATACGCGGGCGCATGTGCAGGCGCATTAGTTACGCTCTTGCGCTAGTTTTATGCGCGAGTTGTATACGCGGGATCATGCACGGGAACATGAACGGGCGTATTATTGGGAGCATGCGTGGGTGCATGCTCGGGCATATTCGTAGGCTATGCGTGGCTATACGTGTATGCGCATCTACGCGTATGCGCGCATGTACTGCTACATTGTTGCACGCATGGGCCGCTGTGTTGCTGGCTTTTGCGCCCAGAAGCAGTTCGACTGTGTTGCTATTCGCATATCCGCAGAGAGCGCGGTTGGCGCATAATCCCATTGATTGCGGGATTTGAACTGTTATAGAATGATTGGTTTGTTAATTCAGATCCAATTTTTGTGAGGTTTGAATTTAAATTGTTCCTATCTTTCCGTAATCAGTTGGCTGCCAGGGTTAGAGTTTTCACGCTGCTGTATAAATACTCTCTTCGTACCCCTTTGAGAACTTACTTCGTAATTGAGAGACAAAGAGAGTACTTACTGCTGCCATCATTAGAGACCAGAAAAGTTCGTGCGGGTCCAGAAAAGAGGTGACAGTGAGTGTTCCAGAAGTTCTTCGAGAACTTGCTGGTTCCTGTGAGCAAATCGTGTGAAGACGAATCTTGCTTTGAGCAACGGTGATCTTCTTCACCCTAGCAAGAGTTGATTCATCTTCTCCTTATTCTAATCTTCTGCGATTTGTAATATGTTCTGTCAGTTTGCAACTGCAATTGCAAGAAAGAATGAGAAGTTTGTTCTTTTGGTTTGTAATATTCATAAGTTGTAATCGAGATATACTGGATATAGTTCTTCGTTGGAATCGAGGATTCAGAGGACAAACTTGTTTGTTGGAACTTTTGAGTCTCAACTACAACTTCAGGATCATACAGAGGATAAGACTGTAAAGTTTACTGGAACCTCTGTTTCTGGTCCGTTCTAGCATCTTTTGATTAAGCCTTGGGACTAACAGTGCTATTATATCAAATTTTTATAATTAGTCGATTTCATTCAAAGGACTTTTATCATGAAGCATCATATGAAGGTAGAGAGCATGATAATTAAACATAGAATGTCATCATCATCATCATCATCATCATCATCATCATCATAATAATAATAATAATAATAATAATATGAATTTATATATCTCCCACTTTCAAAAATGATATAGGTCATGTAATATTTTGAAGAATGTAAGGAACACAAATTATGGGGGGAATTAATAATATGTATCCATGTGATACGTGGCACGAGATAAATAGTTAGAAAGTTCTAAGGTTACAAAACCCAAATAATGACGTTTTTATTTTGAAAATAATTACACAAATTTTTTTTTGTTTATATTGTAATTTTCAAGTAAGAATATTAAGTATTAATTTTTTTTTATAGAAAATATAAAACATATGAATGATCATATAATTGATTTTAAAATAAGGATATGGATAGTATAATAAATATAAAATATAGGATATAGAACTATTGAGATAATTAATATATTCATTTGGGGAGTAGTTTGGTATATGTGAACACGCGGTGTTAATCAGTTGTATGTACGCTTCATGACAAGTACGTCGATGAAATTGAAGAAGAAAAATTACAAAAGTAGATGAGCAATGAGCTTGCATAAGCAAAGCATAACATGAACCAACAACGTCTATCCCAATGGTGAGTTTGATTGGGAGAGAGAACCTATGCAATAATATATCATAGGTTCCCATGTGAATTTGACCCTGCCATTGGACAATATTTATTTTTTGAGATGTCTGACATAACATTTGCGATTTTGTAATGTCATGACATTTTCTCTCTTTTCAGGGCACAATATCCCAATTGTTCCTCAAACTAGAAGATGAAGATTGGAACAATGTGTGCTGCAATGTGAAACAAGAAATGATGCTTATGCAGATCCATTCTTTGTGGACAAAGGAGCCATAGGTAAATGCCATTTGCCACCGTTTCCTTTGGCAGGTGGGGTACAGCACTGGAGAGGAGACCCAGTCCTTAATTCCCCTTAGCTATTGCGGTGATCTATATCTCCATCCTTGGCTGGGGAGGGTTTGCATGTGTTTGAGTAAGTCGCAAATTTGCAGTACGAAAGTGATCAAAATTTAAATTTTGTATCGTTTTATATTTTTTGTTAGAGAACAGTAAATTTTACCTGTCATAAAATTCGAGTTTTGATATCGGAAAAAAAAAAATTCGAAACGGAACGCAAAAGTTGGAAATCCTCTTTCCCACTTCGCATATTTGGTTGGAGGACCACTTTTTCTCTATTTTAACAACAACAAAAAAATTTACTATTCACATCTCTTCAACAAAAAGTTTAACTTTTTTACTCACTTCAACAACCAACCAAACACCAAAATTTAGAATTGTTCACTTCTAACATCCAATTCTTCAAAGCACCCGAACGAAACGAAGGAATTTCTACTTCGCTCCACTTTACCGTAACCCGTAGGCAAAATATCGATTTTCAATTTTTTTTTTTTGTTTACTTCTTTACACATGAGCTAGATAAAAACATGTCACTCTTCGCTCCACTTTACCCGTCGAACCAAAGAATCCCTAATTGAGTGACATGTTTTTATCTAGCTCATGCGTACGCAAAAGGTTTGTGAGCGAGAGTCGAGTCAGTCCGATATATATCGTGCCTCATAGATCAAATCCCCTTTGCATCCCAATCAGGATCTGTCCGACATCACTGTGATCATTATTCATTATACTACCAGAATAACGCATATTAGTGACGCCTAAAAATATCGTTAATAGGTAAACTAACGTCGCTAAAATAATTTAGCGACGTGTTTATGGTGTCGCGTATTTTATGGTCCTTGACAACAAAAATATTGCTAGTCGTCGTTGTAGCGACGTAAATTTGCGACGAAACGACGTCGCAGAATATACGACAAATAGCGACGTGTCGTCGTTAAATGGCGACGTAATATTTGGTCGCAAAACTTCGCTACATTAGCGACATTATGAGCGACGTTTTTCTACAACAATGTTGACATGCCAAGTTTTGTTATGTCAGCATGTTAGCGACATTTAGCGACATCCTTGGTTATAGGTAGCTACATTCTGATTCCTCTTAGCGACGTAAATGTACGTCGCGGAACGTCGCAATATGTCGCAACACATCGCTAAATTGAAATAAAAAATAAAAAAATAAACAGAATGCAGTTTGTAAAATATTTTTCAACAAAACTCTACCTGTAGTTATAAAATCACAGTTTATATAAATAGACCCGGAGCAACACTCCGTTGAATTTTCTAGGTTCGCCGACCCCTTCAATGGAACACTCAACACCAGTAAATTTTGGTGTACAGTTAATATGAATAATAAACTAAACTCACATAGAAAAAAATTTACAAAGTTATATTACACTATATATGTCCCAAGAAGTAGATAAATAAATTTAAAATAAGTGTCACATGCATCTCAGAATGTAATAAAAAGTATGAAATAAATACATCAAAGACCCAAGAATGGGCCAATACACACAAACACAATAAAATCAGTCCAAACAGTGACTACTACTGATCAGGAGAAGCACCGCTACGCATCTGGGATAGAATGAACTCATACTGCTCCTATGAAGGCATCACCGATGCCGATGGAGGAGGCAGTGATGGAGGGGTGTCGATGCGTCAGATGAGGAGGACGTATCTGCTCTAATGCTAGCAGTAGAACATTGTATGAATCCATGGCAGATACCACCCTCGAAGTATTCTCCGCCACCGATCGGCTCAACAAATCTTGCATCGCATAGCGGCCCATCCAGCTCCGTCTATATGTGCTCCATAGACACGGCCAGAGTTGCCAATAAGCGCTCTATCGTTTGGCCTATAGTCTTGAGCTTCATAAGGTTGTGCTCTGTCGTATGGCTCAGAGTCCTGAGCTCCATAAGGCTATGCTCGAGCGAATCAAAAGGCGCAGTGATCATCGCATCGTCCGTCTGCGACGCAGACTGTGGCCGCTCTGCAATCCTCCGTAGCAACTCGTCATGCAGGTCGGCAATCTGACGGTCAAAGCTCTCCTGGGCTCGTGCCGATGCCTGCGAAGGCTGCGAGGAATGCACGCTGACAGAGGGGGCCCTGGATGACTGCATCGCAAAATAGGAGCCGTATGATCTCGTACCGTAGTACGTACCCCTCTGAAGACCAACAACGGCGGTCATCCAAGGCTCGTCCGCCGACGGAGCTGTAGAGGGCTGCGAGGAAGTACCAGCCCCTCCCTCTACAGGTTTACTAGTAGTCGCCCGCTTACGTAGTTTAAGATACACGACCTAGAAAAGTGGTTGATAACGTCTAATTTACTTATTACTAACTATATAGATATCTATTTGCATATTTTTTAAGTTATATTAAAACTAACACAGGGTAGTAAAATGTACATAGGTCTGCATGGCATTCTCATCGATGAAATTTTTGCCCTTCCGATGGGTGGCCAGGAAGACTGTCACCATGTTAACGTCATCACCCCTCTATACCTGTTAAAAATTATATTGTTTGTTATTAAAATTAAACATCTTATCCTATTTGCATTAAAATAATATATATTCAATAGAATAGATACCAGACGACAAAAATATTTCGTCATGGGAATCGAGCTACCATACCACTTTTCTGCATTCGACCTAGCCTCCTTTGCCTTCTCCGATCGTTCCTTGTACTTGGGTTCATCGAATCTCGCCTTTATCGCAGTCCACTGCTCAGGCTTGTCTGTCGCGATCAAGGACCTTCTGGTCGTTGATCACATCACTTATCAGCTTGGCGGCGACGGAAGAAAACTGTTCCTCGATCTTCTCAGTCCCGTGTGGTGGATAGAAATAGATTTTCTACAAGAAGTAAAATAAAGAGTTACATAATATGCATAAATAAATATTGATATTAAAAGTAAATATATTTTTAGCTTGAAGTGGGCAAACAAATATGACTTAATATCTTCAGGAGCATCTGAGTAGTTTTCCAAGGCCCACCATAGTTCTGCCTCAGAAAATGCCCCAATGTGATCTGTACCTCCGAAGGACGATATCTATACAATGATAATTAAATTCATGAATATATAGATATAATTATTTGGAAAATATTAACAATTTAACTTACTTGCTAGGCCCGTCCCACGAAATCTCCATCATCGTCTCGCCCGAAGGCGCGCATGGAGGATCGCTCTGATCATGCGCAGACGGAGTCGGCTTGATCTTCTCCATCTGCTCCTCTGTCTCCATGGTGCCGTCAGCAGGAGGAAGGCTGGACGGGAGAGTAGTCTCAGGCATAGAACTGCTGGTCCCAAGAGTACTGCCACGTACCATCGACGGAGTCGGAGATGTGACTGGTCAGTACACTGGAGTACTCCGCGAAGATAATCCAGAACCAGTAGCCGGTACTGGAGGAGCACTCCGTCTAGAGGATCTACCTCCGTATGATCATCTTCGTCTTGTCATACATGATAATAACATATGATGATAAAACAAATACACTGGCGTATAACAGTTCATCAAAATATACAGACCCAGAGCAACCCTCCGTTGAATTTTTTAGGTACGAAATATCACAATAAAAAGTATCACAGTTACATAATAAACACAATATAAAAGTATAACAGTCACACAATAAGCATGATATAAAAGTATCACAGTCACACAATAAGCGCAATATAAAAGTATCACAGTCACACAATAATCACATTATACATTAAAAATAGATATTACCTTCTATATTAAAAAAATAGTACATGGTAAAGTTCTATATAGATTTTATTTTACTTTCAATCCTCTTCTAAAAATTTATACTTTTTATTTTTCTCGTCCTCCTCTTCATCTTTCTCATCATCTTCACTTTCATCTACTTCATCTTCCTCTTCGGATAATTCTACCTCTTTCACACGATTAGACGTGCAATGAGGAACTCTCGTTGAGTCCACATCTACAATATTTGTTACAATAGATAGCTTATCCTCCTGATAAGTTATTTCGTTAACGTCAAAGGTATTTCTAGCTTTCGTCTTGCATACTGTCCACTAGTCCGACCTCATTGTTCCTCGTTTATGATAAGTTGTGAAGTACACAAGCTGAGCCTGACTTGATAGGACAAATGGTTCATAGCCTTGATATCAATGTCGGTACTTTATATCCACAAGACTATGCTTGTCTATTTTGTAACCTTGATCTTGGATCGGATCAAACCAATCGCACCTGAATAACACGATCTTAGTATGATCTGTTCCATAATTTTATGTCAATTCCACAATCTTCCGTAAGAAGCCATATAAATCATTGTCTGGATCGACATCTTTGTTGCTCGAAGATCTGATACACAAACAATTATTTTTTATAGAATCGAGATCTAAGAAGCTTTCTCTTATCGGGACTTTTGTTGATTTGAACCTAAACCCATTCACATAGTAGCTTCGCCAAATTTTGACGGCATAAATTGGTCCCTTGGCTAGAATTCTAATAGACTCATTCTTTGTGTTGTGCAAAAACAAAACCATATTTTATCTTTAGTCGTCTATAGTTAGCAATACTGAATCTATGTTATTTTCTTTATATCATACAATTTACATTCAGTTTATGTTTAGTACATACTTATCACATTCATTAGTTTTATTTCAGTATGTATTTTACTTTAGATTTTATATTATTTTGGTATAATTGTGAGCTGTAATTATACTTTACTCAATCATGACAAGATATTGTTGATATTTAGGTGAAGATAATTATTCTTCCCTTATGGATATTCTGAGGATGAAACTGAGATTCATGCCACTGTCACATGACTAGATGTCACATTTCTTGTGCATAGTAGGAAGGAATCTTAGAAATAGACATTTCTTGTGCATTGGCATCCTCGGCTTCTTACATATTTTCTAAGTCTAGGTGGATATTTTGTAACACTTTTTACTACTTCCTTCTTCTTTTTTGATAGGGAACATTACATAATTTCTAAGTTATTTATAAAAGCATAATTGTTAGGAAACGTCACAATTTTTTTAAAATTACTCTCCAAAATATTTTTTAAAATTGTTAGGGGACATTATATATTTAGATAAGTATAAAATCTAATTTATTCTCTATTAGATTTTAGTTTACATGTGTCCGAGTCCATGTGTCAGGGCTAGGGTTGTGTCTTGTATGAGTGTGTCCTGGTTGTCCTGTGTGTGTTGTGTCGTGTCGTGTCGTATAGTGTGTTTGTCATGTCCTGTCGTGTTTCTGGAGAGTCCTTGAAAATCCTATATATATATATATATATATATATATATATATATATATATATATATATATATATATATATATATATATAGAGAGAGAGAGAGAGAGAGCTCACTTAGGGACGAGGAGGGGAGTCCTAGGAGGGACGCCGACAGAGGGAGGTAACTTCGCCGGAGGGAGGAGGAGCTCGCCGGAGGAAGGAGGACCCGGGGAGGACCCGGGAGGGGGGGCTCGGGGAGGCGCTTGGAGGGGGGATTGGGGAGGCGCCGGAGGGAACAGACAGAGGAGGGAGGCGACGGGAGGGAAAGGATCAAAACTAAATGGAGGAAAATTTGTAAAGGAGCTAAAAGGAAATGAGGAAAAGTGAAATTCCAAACCCTATATGAAATAAATTAGCGACGTATAAAAATGACGTTGCTAAACGTCGCAGACATAAGAAAATACTGCGACTTAAATTTTCAACGTCATTAAACGTCGCTAATATTCAAAATTTAGCAACGTTTAGCAACTCCTAGCAATATTTATTTTTATTATATTATTTGCAGTCGCGAAACGTCGTTCCATGTCGCTACCAGCGACGTTTTGCGACATTTAATTTTGACGTTGCTAAATATTTATGATTCAGCGGCGTTTAGATTTGATGTCGCTAAAATCATCGCTAATACAACATATTTTGGTAGTGTTAATGAGATCATAATAAAACTACAAAATTCATATATATATATATATATATATATATATATATATATATATATATATATATATATATTATTGCCTGATATCCAGGAAAACTATTTAGAGGATTACACGACCAGTCAGCCCCAAAATTATGAGCTGATGGACAAACAAAAAAATCTGAACATACGATTACCCTATTGCAAATTTTGAGAGTGCTTTGGGATTCTGAAGGTTCATGAGTTGATGGGTCGTAACCCTATGTTGGTTTTTAGTCTTCTTGGACTTGGTCACATTACTATCACTTGAATCACCAATCCCCTCGGTTATTGTCGCCGAGAGAGGAAGACCACCCAAACCCTCCTGACCCTTACCATCGCTACTAATCCGCGGTACCAGAGAGGATTCTGAATCTTCCAACGAAAAATGCTCGTTATATCCATCCCCAAGAATGAAAACAGATACCTTGGGTGTAGCTGCAATACCAAGCTCCTCTACCACGAGTTCAACTTCATCCGCCCAGCTGAGGAGATCAACCGGGCCAATCTGGTCCACCAGATCAGGCGCGGAGCAAGACAATCACCAAAGGGATTCAGACAGAAAGACCGTGCTAGGAAGTGCAGGTGGGGGGTTGAAAGAGGGACCTCTAGAGGGCCCCCAACCTCCAAGAGGTCCACCTGACACCCACGGGGACCAACCATAGCCCTCGAATATGCTGTGGCAATTCTAATTGCCTTACTACGAGCCGACAACATAGTAATGGGGAGGAGGGCTGATAGGGATCTCCTATCATAGGGGAAGAGGCAGCAGAAGCATCATCTACAGAGGGATACCGCAGAGGGGAAGGGTCGGAGATCTCAGGCATGTCATCTCCAGTGTCAGACCCAAAGTGCCCCTTCCCATTCGTAATCCTGCGACGCAGGCCGCAACTCACCTTGTTCAACACTCCGGTGGATGCCAAGCCCACCCTCCCCTCGGAGACAAAAGTATCTTGTAGCACCACCGTTTTCCCCTTCCCCTGATGTAATGGATCCAGCTGTAAAAAAAACCTTCGAGCTCATATCGGCACCTTATCCAGTCGCCAACACAGTAGACACACTAACTTTTGAGCCTGCACCTACTTCCTCCAAGGAGTAGTTAGACTGGGATGCATATGAGACTACCTTATCCTTCTTCGAACCCAAGAAAGAGGGTGCAAGGGGAGTCCCAATGGCCTGGGCTGGGTCCTGACCCTAATACCCGTCGCCAAGGTGATCAGACGTTGCTACATGGGAGTCAGCAGCAGGAATCACCCCCCCCCCCCGTGGCCAACACACAGTCAGCCAGACATGGCCCAGTCGCACTACAAGCCAAAGGCATGACCGAAACATCCCCCTTCTCCACACGAATCTCTGGAGGGGAAGGTTGTTACCCATCCTCCCGTGGGACATAAAAATCCAGAGAAAAGACATAGAATGGACCGCTCAGAGAGGAGGGCTAAGACGAGGAAAGGAATGTGCAGAAAGAGGGGTGTTTGATACCGGAGTCAGATGTTGCGAAGAATCCATAGAGATCCCGAGGGAATAATCCATCTCAAGGGCAATAATCTCAGATGACACGGGGAGAACATGAACTCCATTCTCCTTGGGAACAATCAAATCCTGCGGGAAAGCTTTACAATCCATGTTAGAATAACCGAGATGGCGACATAGTTTGCAAAACTTCAAAAAATATTCTAAAACGCATTCCTGCCATTAACTCCGAGTCCCTGGGAGGTTCACACGGACCCGAGCTGGGAGAGGACGGCTCAGATCAATAAATTTCTACGAAGACTCGCACAACATTAGGTGTCATGCCCCAGTCCCAAAATACGTAGGACTAGGAATACGTAACACGCCCAGCCGTATGTATACAAACTCCAATATATGGAAACCATATACACACGTACGTTGTACATGAATATCCACCAGTGGTAATATACTATCACAACAAGTCATACACAATCTATATCTCATCCACAACACAAATAATAAGTAGGAATAAAGAGCTGAATAATAACTGAATATCCAAGATGAGTATCAAGTCTGATAGTCGGGTGGAAATAAATCCACTACAAAACGACTATACTGAAGTAGCAACAAAATCTCTAAACAGTGGAAATAAATCACAGCTACTCTGAGGGTAAGTCCTCCTCAGTCTGGTAAGTAGAGTCAGGTCCAGGTCCGTACTCCTGTGGATACTCCTGCTCATCCATATCTGGAAAGGGACCAGGTCCTCAGAGACGTAGCAAGATACATAATAATATGCCAATAAGTACTGAAATATAAACATCCAATGGGTCATCTAACCGTCTAAGTGAATGCAGTTTGAGAACAACTTTCCAACACGTTGACTATCTGGCCATAATGGAATTGGCATAATTCTCTCGGAGAATTAGGGGCCTACAAGCATACCGTCTTTTGAACGACAGAGGCCGCCTGCAATATATAGTGGTCATCATCACCCGTTTCTCCGACGGAGAATCCGGACGTACAGGAGAAAAGTGCAAAGGAGCCCAAATGCCTTACTTGTTGTTCTTCCTACCCCATGCTCTAAACATGCCACATCTATGACACGATAAAACCTCTAAATAACTGCCAGGTCTACTAGCATACAAAGTTTCTATCAGCAGTCATCCCTAACGCACGGCCCATACGTACAGGAGGCTAGACCTGTCACGCAGTCCGTGAACTATATGAGACTCACAACTCGTGTAACAACTGTGTCACGGCCAATGAACCTAATGATGCTCCATAATACTGGGGTGGTCTCATAAAGTAGGTCCAAAAATTTACATAAATAAACATGATACAACGACATTGTAGTTGCACCCAAGTTTCCTTGGACGCACAATTTATTTAGCAATAATTAAACTAAATAAGCAGAAATAAATTATGCAGACAACATATGGAATGTAAATAATAGTACGATGGCAAGGTATACTTGCCGAGCAATATTGCAAGCGTCCACAACAGTGTTTAAGTTTTGGTGTAAGAAGTGGGATTATGGTTTGGGAGAGTTGTAATATATATAGAGATCAAGAGGCGGTGGGGAAACTTAGTGGTCTCAAAGACTACTACTGCTGCTGTTTCTTTCTTTCATTGGTTTTGGTTTCGGTTGAGGAGAGTTTAGTAATAATAGGGATAAGAAGCGGTAGAATGAGGCGGTGGTATTGTTGCTGATATTTTTCTTCATACGCGCGGAGAAGGAAGCAAAGTTGGTTTTTGCTACTGCTGCTGATATTTTCTTCTCCTAATGCGTCCGGGTAGGGCTGAACGGGTAGTGGATTTGGGTTTCGGTTTGATATCCAATAGGAATTTTATATATATATATATATATATATATATATATATATATATATATATATATATATATATATACAAAAAATTCTAAGAATTATATTGGTGCACACCATTAAGCTAGCAACTGTCCAAAGGGTCTCCTACATGGAATAAATTAGAAAAAAATTATAATGGCTCCATAAATCCTCTAGATGCACAATACCTCAAATAAAAATTAAATAAAATATATTTCCTCTATTTTCAGAATTAGGGGTTTTACATTCTACCCAACTTATAAAAATTTTGTCCTCGAAATTAAAATATGATAGGGTCCTCTATCTAATCCTACTTGATCATAATCTAAAAGAATTCACCTCAAGTTTAATAATACAATTTTTACCTAACTTAGAATTTACCCATATATCACTTAAGGCTATATTTTTAAGAAAACTATTCCTCAAATTATTTAATCATGTTATTCAATCCTCAAAGTTTACACAAAATACATCACCTATGATATACCTTTAATTGCGGGAAGTAATCATCAAATAATGTGATTGGCCTATGGGTATATCTAGTACTTTCTGCATATCAAACTTATACCAAGCACGAGATTTTGTCTTTCCGAAGTAAGGGAAGACGGAGAGAAATAATAAAGAATTACAGGTGAAGGTGATAGATTACAAGTACGAGGTTCAAGAAGTTTTAAAGAATTTAATTGGGAATCGTCAAGGTGGTTGTGGGTTGAAATCATGTTTTGGTAATTCCTATTCACATGCTCGTATCCGTACAGTTATGTAACTGATGCGATATGTCAGACATGTTTAAGTATGTTTGTCTACTAGTCAACTATGTATCTCAATCTACGTAAAGTAGTATTGCGAAGGACGAACCAAGCGCATTATGGTTGATCAGATCATAATACACTGATTCTGAAATATATTAATGTATGCATCCACTAATACATATGTCACGCACCAGTCCCAAAATACCGAGGGACTGGACACGTGGCAATGGCTAGCAGTATGCACCGATGGACAAACCCAATTTAATGGATCCATCAGGGCATACTTAAGCTGTAGTACAACAATTAATAGGTCCAACGTTACAAGTCACAGTCTATTCTAATCTCATCCATAACAGATAATCACAGATCAAATGCCAGAATAATGCAAATAGAATAAACTAACAAATCTCAATAAAAGTGTCTCGGAGAATAATCCGAGAATATGTCTAATACATCGATGCAATAGACAGAAAATAAAGGAACTGGAAATAGAAACAGAAATAACTGACTCTATAAAGCCAATGCTCAGGAGAAGTCCTCTGGCACGATCTCGTTCTCAGGTGTCGGTACAGCTCCTGTATCATATCCTGCTGCGGTCCCGTATACCTCGGGAAAGATCTCGTCTGCAAATACTGGGGACATAATCCGGATCCAGGTCCTCAGGGGACATAACAAGGTACAGATAATACAAGCCAAAATAATACAGTGCAGAAAATAAATGAGTAAACAGGGTAATACTAAGTAACCAGCTAAGTGAAATGCAAGATGAGAGCATCACTAAAACTTAGGCTGAGCCACTACAAGCTCTGTGTCAGGGAGCCGGTAGCAGTAATATCACTAGTAGAGTGCCTAGCTCTGATAAAGAGTCTGAGGCCTCACAATAAATATAACACTAGTAGAGTACCTAGCTCTGATATAGAGTCTAAGTCCTCACCATAATAATTATATATATAAATCAGCCTATAGCCTGTGTGTCTCTCTCCACCCCATGTAATCACACGTCTCATGTCCATGACACGCAAGATCAATACTAATGCAGCAAGTCATATGATGTCTATGAATATAATGTCTATGTCATAAACCTGTATCCTATACAGAATTACCATAAATATCTCAGGAAGATTCTATCTCATGATAAGTGTCAAGTGTCCTGGGTTATAGTGTACTTGATAAGACAAGTACGAGAAATATAGGATCTCGGTATCCATGCCTAGATGACAATACACAACGCCGCGTACGGTGTTGGCACCAGACTATTAATCGGACGCTAAGTAAGTCACACGGTGCTAGGTCAAGCATGTACAACAATATAAATGAATCAAGAAAATATATAACAATACTGCAAAGTTGGCAAGGTACACTTGCCTGTGGTTCTGGCTCCAACTGTAGCTCTGGCAGCAGTAGGATTTGCAGGCAGTACTCCGGTTGCTGAAATAAATATTACCATCATATCTAGAAAATATCAATCAGTTAGAAACGCCTGTCCTTGAGTCCAATTTGGAGACAAGGGCAAAAATGACAATTTTGGGTCAAAGCGGGGCCCACATGTGGCCCGCTTCGCACCAAAAAACGTGTCAGGGACAAAGGTCTCCAAATTTGTCAAACTCGGTGTCAACAGGTCTAGAACGATGATACGAACCCAACGGAACTTCCAGAATTAGATTCCGATGAGCCGATCACAAAATCGCCCGTCAAGTAGAGCCTGTGGGGCCCACGATACGTGATTTTGTCAACGTTCTCAGAATTAAACCAAACTTGGGTCACAGGACCAGCGTATCGCTACCAATCCGATGGCGCAAGTTTCATTTTGATCCGACATGTGTACACAAAGTTACGATGTGTTCCAGAACTGACGGATACGGGACGGTGTCAGCGGATACGCGTTGATTCCGGTGTGCACGCACATCCAAATCAACTTCTGCGAAATCCTGTACGTCCGTATCAAAGTCGCGCACGTATCGGTGAAGACCGCACGCGACCAAGTCGTCCCGTTTGGCGGAGCGTACCCAATTCCGGGGTGAAACAGGGCATTGTTTTTTCTGTTTTTGGATCGCCGTTCGCGATCGCCACAGGACGCGATACCCCGAGCGGGTTGTACGGACATCGAGAGGGTCACGCAGGGTTCGCGATGCAACAGACGGAATCGAAAATGGGGCAGCGAGGAGAGAGAAACGGGTACCTGAACAGGGCTCCAAAAACGGTGTTTTCTTGTGTCCGCGACGTGTCCGGTCGAGTCCAACCCTAGGGTTAGGGTTTCGAGTCGATGTGCGGCGGTCGGAGCTGGGCGGCGCTGCGGCTAGGGCCGGGGAGCGGAGGCGGTGGTCGTCGGCGGTGGCGCGCGAGAGGCGGCGGCGCTGAGCGGCGGAGGCGGGCCAGAGTTGGGGGCTCGGGATCGAGTGCTGTCGAGGGAGGAAGGAGGAAGGAGGGGAGATGGCGGCCGGGCGGTGCTGCAGCTGGGTCTGGGCGGCGCTGGAGGAGGAAGGATGGGGGAGGCCGGAGTCGGGTGGCGGCGCAGCGGGGTCTGGGCGGTGGAGGGATGGCCGGAGGGAGAGGGATTTGGGGGAAATTTATAGTGAGCCGACGGGGGAGAGGGGAGGCCGAGGGTGGCGGGGTCGTGGGGTGCGGGGCCGTGCGGAGCGGGCGGGGGTGCGTGGCCGGCGAGGCGCGGAGGGCGGGTAGCCGAGCGGTTCGTGCGGGGGGGAACTGGGTAGCGGGTTCGGGCGGGTGCGGGTGCGGGTTTGGCTGACCCGGCCCGACCGTTAAGGCGGTCGGTCCGGTCTGATTCAGCTGGACCGGGTTCAGGCCGGTTCAGGCCGGTTTGAACCCGGTTCAGCCCGGTTTATTATTTTTTTATTTTAAAAATAGTTTTAGGCTTTTAAAAATATTTTCGGGGTCCAATAAATTCCAAGAAAATTACCCTAAGTCCAGTATTTTATTTTACACCATAAAATATTATTTTCATAATATTTTAATATATTTTAAAAATATTTAATTTTATTTAATGCTAAAATATCCTGGTTTTTAATTAGTAAAAATTCCCGAAAATTTCCAAAAAATTTTGAAAAATCATGTTTTAAAAATCTTGAAAAAATCAGGGGGTTTACAATATATATCATGAACAAGCTTGATAAAAGAATAAGCTTGCAAAACTAGGCTGTAGCAGCATAAGTCAAGGTAGTTCAGAAAATATAAATACGCTACATTATGATGAGAGATGTTACAAAATAATTCAAGTTAATAGAGAAGATAAGACTCATCCAGTCTTTATAGTTGTCATACCAACTCCTGTAATAACATGCCCAAGAAATGAAACTCTGTCCAAGAAGAACTCACATTTACTGAGCTGGCTTTGGTGTTGGAAGCGCTAGCCTCTGTGCTGGCGGTGGAAGTGTCGATGCTTGTTGCATAGGACAGTCTTTCATCATATGTTGTCCGGAACCACATCTCATACACTGTCCCAAACGGATCCGACAGTCCCTTGAGATGTGCCTGCGTCTCCCACAATAAATGCATTGGGGTTTCTCTGGAATCTGGTACGGTCCTGCTCTGTGTTGGTACTGCTATTGCTGAGCTAAAGGATGTCTAATAGGTCCTCCTTGTTGTGTCATTGCCGGTCCTTGTTATGTCCTCAGCTGACCTCATTTTCCTCTGCTGATGGTTTCTTGAAATCTGGCTTCTGTCAGTAATTCGGCATAAGAGATTCGGGACTGTGAGCTTGTGTAGTGTTGGAGCTCCTGAGTCAGTCCGCAGTGAAATCTCTTAGCCTTAGCCAAGTCATCTGGTATCAGGGCAACGACATATTTACTGAGGCGACTAAACTCGGCATCGTACTCGTCAACTGTTCTGTTCCCCTGCTCCAGGTGAAGAAACTGATCGTACAATGCATCTCTGACGGTATCTGGGAAGCACTTTCTTTCAAAGCACTCCAGAAACTGCTCCCATGTCTGATATGTACCCAACTGGCGCTCCATGGATTCCCACCAGTGATGAGCATTACCATCTAGAAGCTTCCTTACACTCGTCATCTACAGCTCTGTAGGTAGCTGCGATGCTTCTAATAATTTCCGAGTGTGAGTGATCCAGTTGGTAGTTTCCTCTGTGTAAAACCCCTTGACTAATTCTATAGATAGTCAGATTTGGATTTGGAAAATTTTTGGAATTTTCAGAAGATAATGAGGTTTAGAGTAGAGTTGAGTTTGCCTGTGATTTTATTTTATTTAATTAAAATCCTTGGCGCGCCCTATCTTTGTCTAATTTTTTCGGAGCCGATTATCAGCCCATAAATTCCGTACAAATATTGTACACTCGACTCAACTCGCCAAATTAGGTACTGGACTTTTTCTGATTGTTAAAATCAACTTTTGTGTGCTCTAAATTAATTGCGCAATATTTCCGAAAATCGTAAACCGTATTTTATTCCGTATCGGACACCTGTGTCGTTACCCTCGATTTTGGGGTACCAACTTAACCCGTTGAGCCGAACCAACTGAAGGGTCCAAGGCCGACTCTAAGCCCCCACCATTTTTGGCCTTTGCGCCGTTTCCAGATTTTGACCCCGCGGGCCCCAATTAAATTAAATTCGCGGGACGCGTTATCGTTAATTAAATCAGAATTTACCAACTCTGTAAATTCCATTTTAATATTAAATTAATCCCAATGCCCTTCAAATTAGACCCACGCCTAACGCGCAACACCCCCTCCCCATTACAATTTTTAAATATATTTTTCTCCGCAATTTTTATGTCATTTCTTGTGTCCATGCAAATTCCCGAATTTACGGAGGCTAATTTGTAATTAACAAATTATTGGCAACACCTCATTGGTCATGATTAATTGTTGGGTCACAAAATGGGGTCCCAATCCCAATTCCCTCATGAAGAAACCCACACCCTATCCATATTACATCACAACCATTCAATCTACCTAGGAGAATCACAACCCTCCATTCAACCTACGCACTCCCCTATAAAGCATCACCTCACCCCACCCTCACACTTCCCAACCGGCCCTAATCCCAACATTTGGGAAACCTCATCCCCACTCTCTCTCCTCCCTCTTCCTAATACTACCAGCCAAAACTCTTCCTTCTTCTTACATTCTTCTTCTTCTTCCTTTCTTCTTCCTTTCTCCTTCTTCCTCGAGAAGAACAACTCCGGCCAGTCCTCCCCCGACTTCAGCACAGCTCACCCCCGACTGCTGAGATCGACTCCCCACCGGCTGCTGACCACGCACGCTGTCCGTTCCTCCATCCCCGACTGTGCCAAGTTCCCCCTCCGGCCGATGTCTCCACCACCACTTCCTCCTCTCCCTTGCTCCGGTTGGAATTCCTCCCCACCGCCGATAGTGCAGCCCGTCGACCAGCTGTGCGTTCCCCGGCCGGCCTGATTCTCCGCTGACCGGACGGAACAGCCCCCTCGACCGACTGAGCAGCCCCCCCGACCGACTGAGCCGCTCTCCCGACCTCCGACCGTGCGACTCCCCGCCGCGTGCGTCCCGCTCCGGCAGCAGACTCTTTCTCCCCCCCACCGATTCGTCTACCTCCTCCTGCTCCACTACCACCTTCGGCCGGTCATCAACCTCGCCGCGACGAGGTCGACTCCCCCCTCTCATTCTTTTAATTCCAGAATTTATTACCTGTTTTAATATGATTATTAGGATTGTGGGCTATGAACTAGGAAATGTTTTAGGGTTGAGTTCTTATATATATGGATGTGGATGGATAGGGTAGTATGATAATTAAAAATACGGTTGAGGTATATATATGTAGTTTGAGGTTAATGATGTTAAAAATGAGTATGGATGAGGTAGTGTTTAAAGAGATATAATATATATTGCTAATGTCTGTATAGTGATGATAAATAATAGTGTAGTGAAACATTTGAACTAAAGGAAATATGAGTTTGTTATATGCAAATATTATTGGAATGAGGATGTTTATATATACATATGGACTTAAGTTATCTAAGGATAAGTATTGATGGTTATGGATGGAAATTGGTTCGAGGATTATCTGTAGATAAGGTGCTTAGCGTTTGTATTTATTTTGATTGGCATATACAGGGTTGAAATAAATAATTAAATCCAGTATTTTTCAGATGAATAGAAGATCGATTGAGGTTATAAAATACCTGCAAATGGAGAGCAGGTAAATTAATCCGGAATGAGTATTATATCAGATCACGAGACAATGAATTGAGGACGTTAGAATTAGTAGATAATTCATGAGACTGAGTCTAGAGGTAGATGTGTGTAGCACACCGGTCTGTCCTAAATAGATTATTGATTCTAGTTTGTAATTCAATTCTAGGTATTGCGGGACCCGAGGACTTGGACGCGGTACTGGGACCCCGTCATCAGCAGCCTCGCGCAGGCAAGTATACCTTGCCTTGTTATACTGTTTAATTTTCTGTATTTTAGCTACCTGTTCATTGTTTTAGATATTATGACTGTGTGCGTCTGAGAGAAACTCGGGTGCAGTTAGGACTTGTGTCTGACTTAGTGTCTAGTAGACCCACCTAAAGTTATGGAGTTATTGGTATGACTCCCAGGCCTTGACACATCTCGTACACGTGTTGTGAGTCTCATGTAGGGCACGGTCCTGCGTATGTGGTTGGCCACCTGTACGTGTAGGCGTGCGACGGATAGGGAATAACTGCTATTAGAGATGCATGATAGAAGACTTAGCAGTTATTAGTAGGTGGAGCATAGACTAGCGTGGTACGATGGTCCTATCCCTGTCCTTGTTTGGGTGTAGGGATGGACCCTTGCTCTAACGTTGACTATGAGCCAGAATTACGACGCCCCGGCGTAGTAGCGGAAGCATGTTGTGGATACAACATGCTTAGATCATTGGGCGGGGAGGACGACTAGTAGGCGCATGGGACACCCACACCTTCTATACAGATACCGCACTCGACGGAGTGATACGGACGTATATATATTGCAGATACCACGTTCTCTAGAGTGTTGGACGTTACTTGTTTCATATTGCAGATACCACACTCTAAAGAACGTTGGACGTTATACTATTTCAGATACCATGCTCCTCGGAGATGGACGTTATCAGGTGCCCGTGTTATAGGGGGCATATGTGGCATACACTAGCCGGTTGTCACGATTGGTGAATTACGTCAGCATATGTCTAGCCTACACACTACCCATACGTACTAAGTTGTCCTCAAATTGCATTCACTTAGATGGTTAGGTCACCCCCCCTTTTATTATTCAGTATTTACTTTATGGCATGTATTTTTTGTATCTTGTTACGTCCCTCTGAGGACCTGGAACCCTTCCAGGTTGTTTGTGCAGTTGCAGGATACTTGATCTATTAGAGGGTGGACATCATTGCAGGTATATTTATATTTCCAGCTATTTCAGTCTTGTATTACTTTCCATTTTATTCTGCTTATATAGCCTAGTGTTTATAGACCTATATTGTTCTTCTGGTCTATTCGAACGAATATATTATTGGGCTGCAGACTGATGATGTGTATCGTTCTTTCTTGAGATTACTTATCCTGGATTGAGATTTAGATTTAGTTGTTGTATATTAGAAATAGCTTCTTACTTGGATCACTTGACCATGGACAGCGTAAGTGTACTTCGTCGGGTCCATTAAATTAGAAAGCCCTACGAAGTCGTACCAGCTGGCCATTGTCACGTGTCTGGTCCCATGGATTTTGGGACTGGGGCGTGACATAGTTTTAGTGGTGGCCCATGCAGGTCAGAGCAAATCGTATCGGTTATGTTACTGTACCGAACGAGCCTGCAACTTAGGATAAATGTGAATAAGATCTCAATCCATAACCGAATTTAAAACTCCTCTTATATGTGATTATCGCCCTTGGACTTCCAATTTGTATTCGCTCAATTTTCGTCAATATCGTTATTATTGTTTCTCATCCCCTATTATTCGGAAGACGGACGCTTGCGCCTGATGGGTTCCTCCAGAAGAAGGTCGCAGTTCAGACGGCAGAAGACATGATTGTGCAATAATCTCTGAGAAGATTGTTACCCTCAGTAGGGTAGGCTGATAGGTTCTTTTGGATTCTAGAACTAGTATGGAAGGGTGGCAAGAGAATTGGAGCCAGTAGTACCCTATTCGCACTCGAGATAGCAGTGATCTTGGAAGTACAAGGAGCTGGAAAGGTTATTGATCAAGACCTAGAATAACCTAAGGAAATGCATAGCCCGATGCTAGAAACTAGTGGTTGCATATTATAGCAATATCAGGAATGATATTATGGACTAGAGAAGATAAAATTTCAGGCTCTCAATTGGAAGATAATGATCTGATTTCAAGAAATGTGCTTGAGTGATACCATTATTGCACTTTGTGACTTGGAGAGATGAATAACGAAAAGAAGAAATTCGAGGAATAGAATTTTAGGGAAAACTTTGAGGGGAAGATAATTATACCTTAGGCACGGAAATTGTTCTTTTGAGGATTGATGTTGGAAACAAAACGGGAGAAATTATTTTGAGGTTTAAGACTAGACTATAACATTATCCTAGACAAGGATTGGTTGAACCAATACCACGCAATGCTTGATTGCCGTCGTGGTTGTGTCATCCTTAGACCACCGGATTACCCTGAGTTTGAGTTTCTTCAGAGAGCCTGGGAGCATGGTGCCCATCTACCTTAGGAGTATACAACGCATGAGGTGAACCAGTATACCACCATATTATATCAGGGTTGAGGATGTGATTCTAGATAATCTTCCAGGCCTGCCACCTGACGAAGAGATCGGGTTGTTATAGACTTGACTCCAAGAGCCGAGCCAGTTAATTTTCCGTCTTCAGACTAGCACCGATAGAGTTGATTGAGTTGTGGGTCCGTCGTGGAGGATCTCTTAGACAAGGATTTCGGTCGGGCTAGTGTTTCTCTATGGGGCAATACCCATCTTAATTATGTCGAAGAAAAACGGGACGGTACAGTTGAATCAGCTAAGTGGCGCATATGTATTTTGAAGATCGATCTCAGATCCAGCTATCATCAGATCTAAGTACGGAGAGAGGGCATTCCTAAGACGACTTTTCGGACGTAGTATGGACACTATGAGTTTCTAGTCATGACGTTTGGTTTAACCAAGCGCCAGCAGTAATTGTGAGCCAAATAAACAATGTCTTCCACCAGTACTTGGATAAGTTCATGGTGTATTTATAGACTACATCCTGATATATTCCAAGAGCCAGGAGGAGCCTGAGAGGCATCTCAGAATCGTGTTGGAGACGCTGAGACATGAAAGGTTGTACGCCAAACTCAGCAAATGTGAGTTCTGCTTGGATAGAGTACCATTTATGGGACACATAATCATCCGGAGATGGACTATCAGTTGACCCGGAGAAGATAGCTGCAGTCGAGACGTGGCCTACCCCTACATCAGTTACGGAGGTTAGGAGTTTTCTCGGACTTGCCGGATATTATCGGAGGTTCGTGGAAAACTTCTCGAGGATAGATGCGCCTATGACGCAACTGACGCATAAAGGCGAGGAGTTTATCTGGACCAACGAGTGTCAGGCGGCTTTTCAGTGAGATGAAGAAGCGTCTGACATCAGCACCAATTTTGACACTACCTTCAGGATCAGGAGGATTTATAGTGTATAGTGATACGTCTGGGAGTAGATTGGGATGTATGCTGATACAACACGGCGAGGTGATAGCCTATGCATCGAGACAGCTGAGAGTTCATGAGAAGAACTATCCGACGCACGACTTGGAGCTAGCTGCAGTGATAATTGCACTAAATCTATGGAGACATTACCTTTATAGTGAGCGTGTTGAGATTTACACAGATCATAAAAGCCTGAAGTACGTCTATACGCAGAAGGAGCTCAATATGAGGCAGAGACGTTGGCTAGAGCTGATGACAGATTATGACATTGAGCTACAGTACCACCCTGGCAAGGCGAATGTCGTAGCAGATGCCTTAAGCAGGAAGCCCATGGCATACTTTCTGACGACGCAACGACAGTTGCTAGAGGATCTCCAGGAGCTTGGGATAGAGATCGTATTGCCTGGCATGGATGGACAGATGGCCAGTCTTGAGGTTCAGTCTACTTTGATTGAGAGAATCAAGGCAGCATTGCCTACAGATGCGAGATTTCGACGTCTGCGAGAGAGAACCGAAGCCGGCCTGCAGACGGGACTCAGGATTCATGAAGACGGAACGTTGAGGTACGGAAATCGCCTATATGTTCCGAGTGGCGAGCTACGCCAAGAGTTGATGACAGAGGCTCATAGCTCGATTTATTCCATTTATCCCGGGGGTACGAAGATATACCGAGACTTGAGACAGCATTTTTGGTGGCATGGGATGAAGAGGGAAATTGCAAGATTTGTGGCAAAGTGTTTAGTTTGTCAGCAAGTGAAGGCTGAACATCAGAGGACTGCAGGATTATTGCAGCCACTCCCCATTCCCGAGAGGAAGTGGGAACACATTACCATGGACTTCGTCACAGGATTCCCGCGAAGCCCTAGCGGGAAGGATGCAGTTTGGGTTATCGTAGACAGACTCACCAAGTCTACACATTTCTTGCCCTTCAGAGTTGGGCAATCCACAGAGATACTAGCTGACATGTATATGAGATAGATAGTATGATTACATGGAGTGTCTGTCAGCATCGTATCGGATCGTGATTCCAGATTCACGTCACATTTTTGGCGGAGTATGCAGGAGAGCTTAGGAACTCGTCTCAAGTTCAGCACTGCGTATCAACCACAGACTGATGGACAGTCAGAGCGCGCGATACAGATATTGGAGGATATGTTGAGAGCGTGCATGATTGATTTTGGAGGATCTTGGGAGGACCATCTACACTTGGTGGAATTCTCCTACAATAACAGTTACCAGGTCAGCATACAGATGGCACCCTATGAGGCACTGTATGGCAGGAAATGCAGGTCGCCAGTTTGTGGGAGTGACATGGGAGAGCGTCAGATACTGGGTCCAGAGTTGGTGACGCAGACAGTAGAGAAGGTCAAGCAGATTCAGAGCCACCTGCGCGCAGCACAGGACAGACAGAAACACTGGGCAGATGCGCACCGCAGACCATTGGAGTTCAAGGAGGGTGACCACGTATTTTTGAGGATATCGCCCACTTGTGGTACCAATCAGATTCAGAGGCAGAGGCAAGCTGAGTCCGAGGTATATCGGACCTTTTGACATTCTGGAACGAGTTAGCGAAGTGGCTTACCGTCTTGCATTACCTCCATCATTAGAGGGAGTACATGACGTATTTCATGTATCGCAGCTGAGAAAATATGTCGCAGACCCTAGCCATGTGCTTGATCATTCGAAGATACAGTCGGGCCTAGTATGTCTTACGTAGAGCAGCCAGTTGAGATCTTCGATCGCAGCGAGAAGACTTTGAGAGGACAGACGATTCGACTGGTCAGAGTGGCATGGAAGCACCATTCACCAGGCGAGTCTACTTGGGAGCGCGAGGATTCTATTCGACAGTGGTTCCCGTTCTTATTTGAGGAGCAAGGTACGAATTTACGTACGACATTTGAATTACTAGTGGTTTTAAAAAAAAAAATTCGCTTAACTATTTTCGTGCCTTACTTTTAATTTCGAGGACGAAATTTTTCTAAGTTGGGAAGAATGTAAAATCCCTCGACTAATTCTATAGATAGTCAGATTTGGATTTGGAAAATTTTTGGAATTTTCAGAAGATAATGAGGTTTAGAGTAGAGTTGAGTTTGCCTGTGATTTTATTTTATTTAATTAAAACCCTTGGCGCGCCCTATCTTTGTCTAATTTTTTCGGAGCCGATTATCAGCCCATAAATTTCGTACAAATATTGTACACTCGACTCAACTCGCCAAATTAGGCACTGGACTTTTTCTGATTGTTAAAATCAACTTTTGTGTGCTCTAAATTAATTGTGCAACATTTCCGGAAATCGTAAACCGTATTTTATTCCGTATCGGACACCTGTGTCGTTACCCTCGATTTTGGAGTACCAACTTAACCCGTTGAGCCGAACCAACTGAAGGGTCCAAGACCGACTCTAAGCCCCCACCATTTTTGGCCTTTGCGCCATTTCCAGATTTTGACCCCGCGGGCCCCAATTAAATTAAATTCGCGGGACGCGTTATCGTTAATTAAATCAGAATTTACCAAATCTGTAAATTTCATTTTAATATTAAATTAATCCCAATGCCCTTCAAATTAGACCCACGCCTAACGCGCAACACCCCCTCCCCATTACAATTTTTAAATATATTTTTCTCCGCAATTTTTACGTTATTTCTTGTGTCCATGCAAATTCCCGAATTTACGGGAGCTAATTTGCAATTAACAAATTGTTGGCAATACCTCATTGGTCATGATTAATTGTTGGGTCACAAAATGGGGTCCCAATCCCAATTCCCTCATGAAGAAACCCACACCCTATCCATATTACATCACAACCATTCAATCTACCTAGGAGAATCACAACCCTCCATTCAACCTACACACTCCCCTATAAAGCATCACCTCACCCCACCCTCACACTTCCCAACCGGCCCTAATCCCAACATTTGGAAAACCTCATCCCCACTCTCTCTCCTCCCTCTTCCTAATACTACCAGCCAAAACTCTTCCTTCTTCTTACATTCTTCTTCTTCTTCCTTTCTTCTTCCTTTCTTCTTCTTCCTCGAGAAGAACAACTCCGGCCAGTCCTCCCCCGACTTCAGCACAGCTCACCCCCGACTGCTGAGATCGACTCCCCACCGGCTGCTGACCACGTACGCTGTCCGTTCCTCCATCCCCGACTGTGCCAAGTTCCCCCTCCGGCCGATGTCTCCACCACCACTTCCTCCTCTCCCTTGCTCCGGTTGGAATTCCTCCCCACCGCCGACAGTGCAGCCCGTCGACCAGCTGTGCGTTCCCCGGCCGGCCTGATTCTCCGCTGACCGGACGGAACAGCCCCCTCGACCGACTGAGCAGCCCCCCCGACCGACTGAGCCGCTCTCCCGACCTCCGACCGTGCGACTCCCCGTCGCGTGCGTCCCGCTCCGGCAGCAGACTCTTTCTCCCCCCCACCGATTCGTCTACCTCCTCCTGCTCCACTACCACCTTCGGCCGGTCATCAACCTCGCCGCGACGAGGTCGACTCCCCCCTCTCATTCTTTTAATTCCAGAATTTATTACCTGTTTTAATATGATTATTAGGATTGTGGGCTATGAACTAGGAAATGTTTTAGGGTT
Source organism: Iris macrosiphon (assembly GCA_036927795.1). Classification (NCBI taxonomy): domain Eukaryota; kingdom Viridiplantae; phylum Streptophyta; class Magnoliopsida; order Asparagales; family Iridaceae; genus Iris; species Iris macrosiphon. Next base: position 31,774,903 of record JAYESA010000002.1, on the reverse strand, counting down.
GAGTTCTTATATATATGGATGTGGATGGATAGGGTAGTATGATAATTAAAAATACGGTTGAGGTATATATATGTAGTTTGAGGTTAATGATGTTAAAAATGAGTATGGAGGAGGTAGTGTTTAAAGAGATATAATATATATTGCTAATGTCTGTATAGTGATGATAAATAATAGTGTAGTGAAAGGAAATATGAGTTTGTTATATGCAAATATTATTGGAATGAGGATGTTTATATATACATATGGACTTAAGTTATCTAAGGATAAGTATTGATGGTTATGGATGGAAATTGGTTCGAGGATTATCTGTAGATAAGGTGCTTAGCGTTTGTATTTATTTTGATTGGCATATACAGGGTTGAAATAAATAATTAAATCCAGTATTTTTTAGATGAATAGAAGATCGATTGAGGTTATAAAATACCTGCAAATGGAGAGCAGGTAAATTAATCCGGAATGAGTATTATATCAGATCACGAGACAATGAATTGAGGACGTTAGAATTAGTAGATAATTCATGAGACTGAGTCTAGAGGTAGATGTGTGTAGCACACCAGTCTGTCCTAAATAGATTATTGATTCTAGTTTGTAATTCAACTCTAGGTATTGCGGGACCCGAGGACTTGGACGCGGTACTGGGACCCCGTCATCAGCAGCCTCGCGCAGGCAAGTATACCTTGCCTTGTTATACTGTTTAATTTTTTGTATTTTAGCTACCTGTTCATTGTTTTAGATATTATGACTGTGTGCGTCTGAGAGAAACTCGGGTGCAGTTAGGACTTGTGTCTGACTTAGTGTCTAGTAGACCCACCTAAAGTTGTGGAGTTATTGGTATGACTCCCAGGCCTTGACACATCTCGTACACGTGTTGTGAGTCTCATGTAGGGCACGGTCCTGCGTATGTGGTTGGCCACCTGTACGTGTAGGCATGCGACGGATAGGGAATAACTGCTATTAGAGATGCATGATAGAAGACTTAGCAGTTATTAGTAGGTGGAGCATAGACTAGCCTGGTACGATGGTCCTATCCCTGTCCTTGTTTGGGTGTAGGGATGGACCCTTGCTCTAACGTTGACTATGAGCCAGAATTACGACGCCCCGGCGTAGTAGCGGAAGCGTGTTGTGGATACAACATGCTTAGATCATTGGGCGGGGAGGACGACTAGTAGGCGCATGGGACACCCACACCTTCTATACAGATACCGCACTCGACGGAGTGATACGGACGTATATATATTGCAGATACCATGTTCTCTAGAGTGATGGACGTTACTTGTTTCATATAGCAGATACCACACTCTAAAGAACATTGGACGTTATACTATTTCAGATACCATGCTCCTCGGAGATGGACGTTATCAGGTGCCCGTGTTATAGGGGGCATATGTGGCATACACTAGCCGGTTGTCACGATTGGTGAATTACGTCAGCATATGTCTAGCCTACACACTACCCATACGTACTAAGTTGTCCTCAAATTGCATTCACTTAGATGGTTAGGTCACCCCCCCCCTTTTATTATTCAGTATTTACTTTATGGCATATATTTTTTGTATCTTGTTACGTCCCTCTGAGGACCTGGAACCCTTCCAGGTTGTTTGTGCAGTTGCAGGATACTTGATCTATTAGAGGGTGGACATTATTGCAGGTATATTTATATTTCCAGCTATTTCAGTCTTGTATTACTTTCTATTTTATTCTGCTTATATAGCCTAGTGTTTATAAACCTATATTATTCTTCTGGTCTATTCGAACGAATGTATTATTGGGCTGCAGACTGATGATGTGTATTGTTCTTTCTTGAGATTACTTATCCTGGATTGAGATTTAGATTTAGTTGTTGTATATTAGAAATAGCTTCTTACTTGGATTACTTGACCATGGACAATGTAAGTGCACTTCGTCGGGTCCATTAAATTGGAAAGCCCTACGAAGTCGTACCAGCTGGCCATTGCCACGTGTCTGGTCCCATGGATTTTGGGACTGGGGCATGACACTCTGAGTTCTCAATGTCTTTGTACGGCTTCGGACCCATCTGTATAAAGTCTTTTACTGAACCAACTTTAGCTCGAGGTACTGGAGCTAGTGCTGAGTTGGTACAGTAGTCTTTGCAGTCATCCTTTCAAGTGCTGCTAGAAACTCTTGTCTCTGTTCTGCTGCTTGCTGCCTCTGCTCTACAGCTAGGGTGGCGGCCTATTGTTATTGTTCCTGCATTATCATCTGAAAGAATTAGAACAGTTATGCCTGGCCATCATGCGGTATCGATGAGACTGGAAGGTTCCCATTAGATGGAATGGGAAGATCAGATGGAACTGGATTGTGAACCTGTCCATCTGGTCCCCAAAGTCTAGGAATTGTTGAGGTCCCTCCTTGAGTCTGACCATTGACTCCAGGAGTTGTGTCACCATCGGTGACAGTACATCCCTTCTGCATATTCATCTCTCTGCAGGTGATGTACACAACGTTTAGAAGAAGTACAAAAATCAAACAGGATGCAAGTATTAAATAGAATTTAGAAGCATGAAATATGCTGGGGAATTATCCGCGTATTTTACAGTCAAATTCCCCAATCATACATGAAGTCTCTTCCTGGGTAAAATAGGGCTCAAGGTAGTTGGCGTAAAACAGGTTGCTAAGTTGTCCGCGTAAAGCAGAGCTTAAGGAAGTTTGGCGTAAAGTAGGGCTTCAGAGCTGTCTGCGTAAAGTAAAGATTCAAAGTAGTTTGGCGTAAAACAGAGATTCAAAACTGTCTGCGTAAAGTAGAGAAGCGTAAAGTAAAGCTTCAGAATTATCCACGTAAAGCAGAGGATCAAGAAAGTTTTGGCGTGAAACATGGCTTCAGAACTGTCTGGGAAAAATTCTGCATAAAAGTTTTCGCGCATAAAATCTGCGTAAAAATTATGCGCGTAAAAGTTCTGTGTGCATAAAGTTTGTGTAAAAGTCTGCCTGTGTAAAAAGATTGCTGCATAAAGTTTGTGCTTAAAATCTGTCTGCGTAAAGTTTTCGTAAAAGGTCTGCGCGTAAAAGATTTGCTACGTAAAATATGCGTAAAAAAAAAAATCTGCCCACGTAAAGAGATCTGCGCGTAAAATCTGAAATACGTTGCAGCGTAAAGTTGTACGAGGAACTAATGAGTCTGTCAATCAAATCAGTGAACCTGACATCTGACTAAAGTACTTGTACGATGATCGAGAGGACGGCTGTGATGATGATTTTGCACAGAGACCCAGGTTGTCGTTTAGTGACTTATTGGATATAAGTTATTTTTACGCATGTAAGAGGAAGAAAAACGGAGTCTTCTGAATACGCTGCCTATTCTATATGGACAGAAATGAGTTTTTATGCTCAAGATAAGACAAAATTGACATAAATAAGTTTTTACGCTGAAAATAAGACAAAATCAGATGCCTACGTCAAAAATTATTTCTTGCACAGGGCTCGAGGCATATCTCTGCATTTAATGCACGAGATTAGTCATGACTGGGAAAGCTAAGTCTGTGACAAATATGCTCACATTACCATCCTTACATTTTACGTATAAATAGGCTACTCTACGCTACCTTACATTTTACGCCTAATCAGGCTACTCTACGCTGGTTATCTATTATTCAAGAATCATCAAGTTTACGCAGGGGTAGTTACCTACGTGGCTTGCATGACGTGTCATACGTAGACTAAGGGAACGTGGGTAGCAGTTGTCATAACCGCAGCGTAAAGGAGGCAATCTTCTTCATAGTTTGGCCTTTACGCCAACAAGACAGTCATTTGGCTTTTACGCCAACAACAGTCATTTGGCTTTTACGCCAATAAGGGTAAAGGGTCTGGTCACAGGGTAAAGGGTCTTTGGCGTAAACTTCGTTTATCCAAACATAGGATAGTTGAAAGGAAGAATGAGGTTTCAGTAAAGCATGGAAGAGATCCTTATACTCTATTCCTATACGCAGGCATGTTCGGAACAGTTACGTAAACGAGATAATATATTCTTGACCTGCATGGGCCACCACCAAAAATATGTCACGCCCAGTCCCAAAATACGTAGGACTAGGAATACGTAACACGCCCAGCCGTATGTATACGAACTCCAATATATGGAAACCATATACACACGTACGCTGTACATAAATATCCAATCCACCAGTGGTAATATACTGTCACAACAAGTCATACACAATCTATATCTCATCTACAGCACAAATAATAAGTAGGAATAAAGAGCTGAATAATAACTGAATATCCAAGATGAGTATCAAGTCTGATAGTCGGGTGGAAACAAATCCACTACAAAACGACTATACTGAAGTAGCAACAAAATCTCTAAACAGTGGAAATAAATTACAGCTACTCTGAGGGTAAGTCCTCCTCAGTCTGGTAAGTAGAGTCAGGTCCAGGTCCGTACTCCTGTGGATACTCCTGCTCGTCCATATCTGGAAAGGGACCAGGTCCTCAGAGGGACGTAGCAAGATACATAATAACATGCCAATAAGTACTGAAATATAAACATCCAATGGGTCGCCTAACCGTCTAAGTGAATGCAGTTTGAGAACAACTTTCCAACACGTGGGCTATCTGGCCATAATGGGATTGGCATGATTCTCTCGGAGAATCAGGAGCCTACAAGCATACCGTCTTTTGAACGGCAGAGGCCGCCTGCAATATATAGTGGTCATCATCACCCGTTTCTCCGGCGGAGAATCCGGGCATACAAGAGAAAAGTGCAAAGGAGCCCAAACGCGTTACTTGTTGTTCTCTCCACCCCATGCTCTAAACATGCAACATCCATGACACGATAAAACCTCTAAATAACTGCCAGGTCTACTAGCATACAAAGTTTCTATCAGCAGTCATCCCTAACGCACGGCCCATACGTACAGGAGGCCAGACCTGTCACGCAGTCCGTGAACTATATGAGACTCACAACTCGTGTAACAACTATGTCACGGCCAATGAACCTAATGATGCTCCATAATACTGGGGTGGTCTCATAAAGTAGGTCCAAAAATTTACATAAATAAACATGATACGACGACATCGTTGTTGCACCCAAGTTTCCTTATACGCACAATTTATTTAGCAATAATTGAACTAAATAAGCAAAAATAAATTATGCAGACAACATATGGAATGTAAATAATAGTACGATGGCAAGGTATACTTGTCGAGCAATAGTGCAAGCGTCCACGACAGTGTTTAAGTTTTGGTGTAAGAAGTGGGATTATGGTTTGGGAGAGTTGTAATATATATAGAGATCAAGAGGCGGTGGGGAAACTTAGTGGTCTCAAAGACTACTGCTGCTGTTTCTTTCTTTCATTGGTTTTGGTTTCGGTTGAGGAGAGTTTAGTAATAATAGGGATAAGAAGCGGTGGAATGAGGCGGTGGTATTGCTGCTGATATTTTTCTTCACACGCGCGGAGAAGGAAGCAAAGTTGGTTTTTGCTACTGCTGCTGATATTTTCTTCTCCTAATGGGTCCGAGTAGGGCTGAACGGGTAGTGGGTTTGGGTTTCGGTTTGATATCCAATAGAAATTTTATATATATATATATACACACATATCTATTCACAGAAAATTCTAAGAATTATATTGGTGCACACCATTAAGCTAGCAACTGTCCAAAGGGTCTCCTACATGGAATAAATTAGAAAAAATTTATAATGGCTCCATAAATCCTCTATATGCACAACACCTCAAATAAAAATTAAATAAAATCTATTTCCTCTATTTTCAGAATTAGGAGTTTTACATTGGGTCACAAAAGCTCCGAGGAAGCTGTCAATTTTAAGAGGGGAACTGAAGGGCTGCACTAATTGAAACAGAGCCGATTCTTCGAACAGATGATGGCGTAAGGAAGGGAAGATCACCCACGTAGTAGAAAAAGGCGATTCTTCCAGTGGGTCAAAGTCGACAGTCTACCGAAAAACCCGCATAGGCGCGTTCGCCACAAACCAAGTAAGCCGAGACCGTAAGCAGAGAAAGTCTTCCTCCAAGTGCGGTAAGATGCTGATGTGTTTGTGGTCGACGATGCTAATACGGACCACGCCCGTGAAGCTGAAAGCAGAGAAAACTCCTCGCACCACGTCCACAAGAGGGTGCTTGTGAGAGAACTTACCAATGAGGGCACATTTAAGAGACAGAAGGAGAAGACGCTCGTCCTCCTCCGAGAAGGACACAGTTGGCTCGCCGAGGAAAAGCTCCAAATATTTGACAGAAATCACAGCAAGGGGGGAAATGGGAGCGCCCATCAGAGTCTGGGCGAATTAAGGATCTATAGGGGAGTGGTGGTGGTGGAGGGGCGAGGAGAAGCAGGAGCGAGGGGCAGCGGAGACGACGCTACGTGGGAAGAGGAGCTTAGAGGAGGGCACGATAACAGATGGAGGGGAGGAGAGGGAGGTTGGGGAGGCGCCGCCTTCCGATCCCGCGGGAGAGGGCGAGTCCCTGGCCGGAGGAGTCGGAAAAACCGTAAAAAGAGGGTGACAGAAGCCACCTGTAGAGAGAGAAAAGAGGGGGGAGCCGTCGGAAAACGGAGGATCGAGGGGGTGGTCGCCACCAGAGGAGGGGTCGGCACCGTCATGCCCGACCGCAAGGCCGAGCGCAAATCCAAACGAAAAGGAGGCGAGACCCAAGAATTAGGACCGACTTAAGTGATATATATATATATATATATATATATATATATATATATATATATATATATATATTTATTTATTTATTTATTTATTTATTTATTTATTTATTTATGGACATGACCCACATGTTCATAAATTGAATGATGGACCTGGTTCATTTATATATATATATATATATATATATATATATATATATATATATATATTTATTTATTTATTTATTTATTTATTTATTTATTTATTTATGGACATGACCCACATGTTCATAAATTGAATGATGGACCTGGTTCATTTATATATATATATATATATATATATATATATATATATATATATATTTATTTATTTATTTATTTATTTATTTATTTATTTATGGACATGACCCACATGTTCATAAATTGAATGATGGACCTGTTTCATTTATATTTATATTTTATTTATTTATTTATTTATAGACATGACCCACATGTTCATAAATTGAATGATGGACCTGTTTCATTTATATATATATATATATATATATATATATATATAAATAAACCAGGTCCATTATTCAATTTATTTATTTATTTATATATATTTATTTATTTATTTATTTATTATAGATGAAACATGTCCATCATTCAATTTATGAACTTTGACATTTGGGTCATATTTCAATTTTATTTTGTCCTATTAAAATATAACCCACATCATGTGTCGGATTTGAGTGGGTGGGTCAATAGAATGAATGTTGGTCATGATTCACATAATAATTTCTTCCTTGTAGAGACCATCGATCCATGGTTCAAAGGACACAAAGCTCGTGAAAACCAAGGTAAAAAACTCTCAAAGTTCCAGTATATATTAATTTTAGATATATATTTAGTTAGATAATATTATTTAATTAGTTTAAATATAATTTAAATTTTAAAATATTTTAAGATTTACATGGCAGTTATGAGAAATTTTTGCTTTTAATTAATTTTTTTACAACTACGTGAGACAACAACTACGGTGGTACTTAAAAAGATTTTTAATTTTTTTTAAATTAATTGGTTGATGATATATATATATATATATATATGCATACGACTTAGACGGCTCACTTTTGAACCGTTTTGAAGTCTCATTGTAATAGTAGAGATAGAAACCGGAGAAGGTGTCGCCAAAAAATAATTATATTTAATACGAGTCCAAAAAATTAATCTGCCGACAATTATGAATGACGGACAGTATATCGCATGTTCATGCCGTGCATGCAAAATTGGTTGTTAGTGATTAACCGACATCGAACGTATACCGAATATTAATTCATAATAGCAGAGACGTATCATTTAAACCTAGCTTCTTGTTTTCTTTATACAATATACAATTCAAAAACGGGCAGAGATTTGGCGTTCGGCAATACTAGAGGACGAGCAGCAGCAGTGACGCACCCCCCAAGCAACTGACGCGTACATATATACCAATTAGTGTCGATGCATGCCGGCCCCACCACCGGGAGCCGCTGTTAGAGGCCTATATATACCGGATCCCACTCCTCCCCCCTCCCCTTCCTTCTTCACTAATCACTTGCAGCAGCAACATCCCCAATGGCAGTGGGCGGATCAACAACTAGGGCTGGGATGCTGCTCTTCTTTCTGGTGCTCTTTGCGTTCTCGGCGGCGCCAGCTGCGGTCGGGGGCCGGGTCATGGCGTCCAGAGGGAGGGGCTTGCTCGATAACGGCCTCGGCCTCGCTCCTCAGATGGGGTACGTACTGTATCCATTTCGATGCTCACAGCTTCGAAATAGCCACATGCGTCTGTGTGTTGTTGTTATTCAGTGTGTAGGGAACGGTAATTCTTTATTGTGTATTATTTTCTTATGTCAGTGTATATGATTGTGAGTCACAGGTGGAACAGCTGGAACCATTTCCACTGCAGCATAGACGAGCAGATGATCAAGGAAACAGGTGCTCTCGCTCCCCCGCAGCAGTACTGATCATCAATATGGTTCCATAATCGATCACCACTTGCCATTATACTATTTTTTTTTCCCAGCTTAATTTTATTTTCTCCTAGTTACTCGGAGTTCACACACTAGCAAAATTTTCTTTGCTGTTTTTTTTTTTTTTTTGTGTTGTGAAAAAAGATTGAATGGAAAAAAAAAATTTACTAGAGTTACGTACAGTACCCAAAGAAAAATATATACAGTAAAAAAAATTATATATATATTTTTAGTCGTCATAGGTGCGTCCCCAAAGTTTTTGTATTCCTCAAAAAAAAAGGCAATTCGTCCACGTAGAACTTTTGTTTTATTTTTCCTACTATTTTTCTTTTTCTTTTTCTTTTTCTTTTTCTTTTTCTTTTTCTTTTTCTTTTCTTCATAGGATGCATCTACAAATTTGATATTTCTTGTGCAACATCATATTGTCATAGAAGGAACTAAATTTTATATACACTGAGCACCTCGGTGAGCGGCAGAAACAAATGCATATTTTGAAAAGTTTCGAAGGTATATATTTAATCAAAAATATAAAATCAGAACCAGGAGAACTTGACTTGGATTTCATCGGTTTTTGTCTGTATCCTTATTTTTATGAATTATATCTGTACATAGGTTTTAATGTTCCCGTGATTATCAATGTGAGAGAATGAAGTATAGACACCAAGGCACCATAAATATGAATCTATGTCAGTAGTTTCCGGATATATGTCTATTGACTTAGACGAGAAATATGACAAGTATATTATGCATTTTCCATATCTTGACCTCAAAACTGACTTTTAGCAGGAAATAAGCTACACATAATGAACCTCAACCTTATAAAAGGTTTTAGATAGTAATATTTCCCTGCACACATGATATGCTTATATACTAGTTCATAATATACTTGTACTCTCAGTAGTTTTACACTTCAACACTTCAAAATATAGATAGTATAGGAAAAAAAAATCGGAAATTTTCATTCAGAGCATCCAAATTTATATAATTTTCATATAAAACATCGAAGTTTAAAAAATTACGAAAAAAGCATCGAAATGCTCATTAGAAAAAAAATTTATATTTTTTTAATATTATATTTCTATTGTTAATTTTCTCACTGTTAACAGACGTTGGAAAAAAAAATCATAAAAAATTGAAAACGTCCTTAGGATGGACTTTTTTTTCCCTCTCTCACGTCTCTCTCTGGTCTCTCTCACTCTCTCTCACTCTCTCATCTCACTCTCTCTCTCCTCTCTCTCACGTCTCTCTCTCACTCTCTCTCCTCTCTCTCACGTCTCTCTCTCTTTGGTCTCTCTCTCTCATCTCTCGTCTCTCTCTCACTCTTTGTCTGCTCTTTCTCTCTCACTCTCTTTCTTTCTCATCTCTCTTTATTAAATTTGAGGAATTTAATGAAATCCAAAAAAATTCTAGAATTTTTTTTTTTTACTTTTGGTTACTACAGAGTTTTGAGAAAAAAATATTTCGATCATTTTTTGGAGAATTAAAATTATATTTTTTTATGTAATCCAAATACCACTAGTATCATGGTACATGCGTTCCGTGTGAAATATATTTTTTAGCACACGCGTCCCGTATGTCCAATTTTTAATCCATAAGAATTTATTGAATAATACTAATACAAATAAAGAATTTATTTCAATATTTATTTCAATTTTTTTAGCACACGCGTTCTGTGTGCAATATTTATTTCAATAAATTCTTATGGATTTAAAATTGGACATACTGGACGCGTGTGCTAAAAAAACACGAAACGCGTGTACCATGACACTAGTGGTATTTGGATTACATAAAAAATATAATTTTAATTCTATAAAAAAATTGAAATATTTTTATCTCAAAACTCTGTAGTGAGCAAATGTGAAAAAAAAAAAGTAATTCTAGAATTTTTTTGGATTTCATTAAATTTCTCAAATTTAATAAAGAGAGAGGTGAGAAAGAAACAAAATGAGAGAAAAAGAACATACAAAGAGTGAGAGAGAGACGAGAGATGAGAGATGAGAGAGAGACAAGAGAGAGAGTGAGAGAGAGACATAAGAGAGAGAGAGAGAGAGACATGAGAGAGAGGAGAGAGAGAGTGATAGAGAGACGTGAGAGAGGGGAGAGAGAGAGTGAGAGAGAGAGACGTGAGAGAGAGGGGAGAGAGAGTGAGAGAGACCAGAGAGTGAGAGATACGATAGAGAGATCAGAGAGAGAAACTAGGAAAAAAAATTAAATAATAGAAAATGACCTTAGGAATGACGTTTTCTCTTGTTCCTAAGGACGTTTTGTATTGTTTAAATTTTTTTTTTCTTTTACCTAATGTCTGTTAACGGCAAGAAAATTAACGATAAATTTTTTTTTTAGTATTTCAATTTTTTTTAATTAAACGTGAGGTTATTTAGTATATAGCAAAAAAGGAAGTACTTGAAGGAATATATACAACATGTGTGAAAAGGCAAATCGAAATCTCTTTCATAAAATGTTGGTTAGGGTTCTAAAATTAGAGTAGGAAAATGAGTGAACCGAACCGAGAGAAACAACAAACAATATTATCTAGCATTTAAGGAAACCATGCATGAACTGAGATATTAATTAGTTTGCAATCTTTGTATTATAACATTCAGTATAATTCCTTGTGTAGAGGAATCAATGTCTAAGTAGTATATATTGGCAATTATGTTATAATGTACACTAACCACTTGTGTCCTTGTAGCCGACGCAATGGTGTCAACTGGTTTATCATCGTTGGGATACCACTATATAAATCTAGGTACTACCAATCTATATATAAATATACATATATATATAGTCCAGATTTATTGCATACTATTCCAATAAACTCAATTTACTGATATCATTAATTTGTTCTTCTTACTTTGGCATCTTCGAATATAAGATGACTGCTGGGGCGAACAGAACAGGGACTCACAGGTCTGCATCCACACATACTAAAGCTTTGCATTTATATTTTTTTCGACCACACCAATATATCGGCATCGTGTTTGTTAGCAAACTCTTGGCATTTGGCAAATTAAACTGTGAGGAATTAAAACATATATATATAGATTTTAATACAACTGGCTCTCTTCCCATTGTTTTCCTATTCAACACAATCCAAAGAGAGAGCACCAAAGAGTCCAATTCTATAGCTGTACTTGTTTGTTTGTTTCCCTCAAGCTCAAGGACACCCCCATTGTCCATAATTAGTTTAGTCTCATCTAGCTTTGTGCTTTCCTTCGACTTATGCATATAAGCTTTGTGTCCAAGCAACCTTCTTTTTTCAGTATTTTTGTACATTAGTGATTTTGAAATAGCAACAATGTTCCTCTATTTATTATATTTTAATTCTGTTCATAAAAACTTTGTCAAACTTTTTTATAGAACTTTTTTATATTCAATATATATATATATATATATATATATATATATATATTACATGTGTGTGTGTGTGTGTTTGTTGGTGTTTGTTGTGTGTGTGTGTGTGTGCAAATGACGTCTAGTCTAATGGTTAAGACCGATGTATATTACTCAGGAGGTTGTGGATTCGAGCCTCCTGGGCGCGCGGACCTACGTCCCGAGATGTGTGGGACCTTCGGACCGAGTTTGTAGGTCGGATCATGATTCTGTAACACAATTTTATATATATATATATATAGGGAGCGGATCGGGATCGGGAGCCACGTCCCCCTCGATCGTTGGATCGAGCGGGCACGTGCGCAGGCCCCCTGATCCAATTGTGCACGAGGGGGTGGGGCTTTGGCGGGGCTCCCGCGGCGGGTTCTTTAATCCTCCCTATATATATATATATATAGTCCCTAAGACACTAGTCTAGTGGTAGTGCGGGGGAACACCATGGGGAGGTTCCGGGTTCGAATTTTCCTCCGGACGGTTGGGTGGCTTATATAGTCACGATCCAGCTTGGAGAAAGGACACTATATATATATATATATATATATATATATATAATATATTTTTTGCTTATTAACTTTTTTTTTTATCTGATTAGATTTGAAACAGTAAAGTAAGTCTTTCAATTATACAAATAAACAAGCATCCGGAAAAGTAAATTGATATTTATAGTCATCAAGTGATATTGAAGAATATATCATTACCATCAATTATGTACTATTACTTTTTACGCCTCTTTAATTGCTTTTTAATTCTATTATGTGTGGAAAATTTCTTAGGGTAATTTGGTCGCTAAGGCATCAACGTTCCCCTCTGGCATAAAGGCTCTTGCAGATTATGTTCATGATAAAGGACTAAAACTCGGAATTTATAGCGATGCAGGGTACTTACTTTTATTTTGCATTTTCTATTAACTTGATAATGTATTGTTAATGACTTTAAATCTTATTAAACCTCTTAATTTGCTGTATTTTTCAAGTAATGTGGCAACTATAACAATTAAGAAACCGTTATCCTAGATGATAACAACTATTCAATTTGTGAAAATCTTATTTGTAGTTTAATATAGAATTTGTGAAATCATCATTTGCATCCATTGGAGGATGCATGTTCAATTCACGAAAAACAACATCTCCAAACATATGGGGGTAAAACTATTTTTGTCTTGACCCTCCCCAGACTTTATGTAAGTGGAAGCCTCGTGGCTCTAGGATGCCTTTTCTAATCATTAGTATCATGTAGTAATATGCAGGATATTGCACTATACTATTAAATGAACCATGTAAGAATCAAGTCTTGTACAATTTCAAGAATAGTGGATTTTTATGCTCAGACTAATGCTTAGAATCTTATTTCTTTTATTATGTAATAAAGACTTAAAGTCTCCACTTCTTAAATTATTTGTATCCATTTAATGATGGGAAGCTTCCTTAAAATTTTAGGTCACAAACTTGTAGCAAAACAATGCCCGGATCCCTTGGATATGAGGACCAGGATGCAAAGACATTTGCCTCATGGGTAAGTCAAATTTTATGAGTTGATTATTTATGTAAAGCTTACACTTACTATAATTTGACAATAAATGTGCATATTGTTAGCTTTGTTTGAGCAAAAGCTCAACTTCCTTCTTTCTTTTAGTCCCACATCGGATGGACCAACCCCTCCTTGTGTATATATATTAGTTCCTCTTCATTGCTTTTTTAAAGATGTTGTGTGGGGAACCTCTTGGGCCACACGCGCGCGCTGTCGCCGCTGTCCAGTCCGGTTCGGTTCGAACGGGTGCGGATGCCGAATGCCGAATGCCGATTTGCTCTTCGAGTTCGGGCTGGGATCCAAAAAAAAATTTGCTGCTCTTTATTTTTTGAACCCATTTGGCTTATTCAAATTTTGAACGTTGAGGCTATGTGTCCAGATTCATTGAACCTAGTGACAGCTTCTGTAACAGCTCATTTGACAGCTTTCCTCCACGTTTCTTTCCTTTCTTGAAATTATTCGTTAATGACCTGTTTATAAGACTTTATTGTCCTGTTTCGTGGCTGTGTCTTGGGACTGCCTATATACTGTGGTCTCTTCCTTCTTCATTATTTAACAGAAAACTCTCCTACGTGAAACCTCTCTCTCTCTCTCTCTCTCTCTCTCTCTCTCTCTCTCTCAAACCATTATGTTCTCTAAATCCTTGCTCTGGACAGAGCTAAGTTCGGTCTCTCTCTCCGAGTTGTGTGCAACGAAGAGAACCCGGTAGTCAGGGGATTTTACCACTAGGAGCTTCCGAGATACGTCTGCACATAGACCTCGGATCAACTCTTAGGACAGTGCTTCGTGCACGACTTTTCCGAAGGCCGGTAACAATTTCCTTTTGTTTCTTTGTTCTCTTATAAATCTCTGAAAAATAATATATTTATATTATAAGTATTCCTTTAACACATATTACATTATATTGTTTGTACTTTTATCTTTCAGGAAGTTGATTATTTAAAATATGACAATTGTAACAACCCTGGTAGCAGTCCACAAGAAAGGTAGATCAATGATTAATCAACTATTATATCATAGCGTGCCATCAATTTTAGTTTATTTACTGTTTTTGAATCTTTTCTTTCTCACTGTGTTCTGAGGTGAAATAGATATACTACGATGAGCAAAGCTCTACAAAACTCGGGAAGGAATATTTTCTTCTCTCTATGTGAATGGTAAGCTTTTTTTATTATCATTAAAGTTTGAGATAAGTTGATCACAATTAGTTAATTTATATGAACTTTGCCAATAAGGGGTGGCCCAATGATTGGGACATAAAAGGGGAGGTCTTGGGTTTGAACCTAGGCCTTGGTAAACAAAGTTAAATAAAATAAATAATTACAGGAATTGTTATATGCTGGATAATGGCCATAGATGTTCAACTAATAAAGTTTTCATTTGAAGATTTTGAAAATAAAAATCAATGAATTAAGTTATTAATATGCATGATGCCTAGAATTTGAAGGTTCTAGCTTTGTTGACGTTATATATATATATATATATATATATATATATATATATATGGGAAGCATAATAGGGGTGAGCAATTCTCGATTTTTAACCGAAAATCGAACCGAACCGAACCGAAATTGAAATTCGGTTCGGTTTTTAATCAACCGGTTCGGATTTCGGTTTTATTATTTGATTAATTTCGGTTATCGGGTCGGATTTCGGTTTTGGATTCCGAAATCCGAACCGAACCGAAAACCGAATCAGTCAGTTAGATACAATTACTATTTTACCCTTCAGTCTATATAAAAAAAACGAAAAAAGCCGAACCGATTTAATTTTTTTTTTGGTATAAAATTAGTTTATTGTTATTTTTGGTACACAATTTTGGTTTTTTTTCAGTTAGGTTAGGTTTGGTTTTTTTTCGATTTTTATGAATTTGGTATACACTCACCACTTGGACCTAAAAAACCGAACCGACCGAGAACCGAACCGATTTAATTCGGTTCGATTTTTTTCAGTCTGTACAAATTCGATTCGGTTTTCGGTTTTACAAAAAGTAATTTTCGGTTTAGTCGGTTTTTGAATATTTGGTTCGGTTTGAACCGAACCGAACCATTGCTCACCCCTAATGCATACTCTTCCCTTTCATGTATATGAGTAGATCGTAAGAGCTATATATCTTAAGGAAGAGAAAGAAAACTGAGATCCTAGAAAGGAAAAATAATTAAATCATGTCTCTCTAGAGATTATTGGGTTTGTATACATCATTCCCTAGCTAAATTTAGTATGAATAAACTCTACTATGCAAATAAGCTCTTTAAGATTGTGAAACTGAAACTATCCTAAAATAAATTCTATTGTTCTTTAAATTTATGCAGGGGCCAAGATGACCCAGCAACTTGGGCAGCAAGTGTGGGAAATAGTTGGAGAACAACAGGGGATATCGATGATAATTGGGACAGGTTGACACAATAAATAAATAAATAAAAAAAACTTTAGCGAAGAGCTTTTCTTAATTTCTTTAGGGAACTCATGATATCACTTTTATCTTGTAGTATGACATCTCGTGCTGATCAAAATGACCAATGGGCATCTTATGCAAAACCAGGTGGATGGAATGGTAACGTCTCCAGATTTTAAAGAATAATTTTGTATAGTTTTTCATTCTATGATATTTTTGTTTTGAGATATTAAACTTTCTAGTTTTCTCGGATGCATAGATATCACTATAACTCACTATAGTTTATTTGTTTGTTTGTTAGTCAACAATTAAGATTGATACCCAGTTTTTGTTTTATTTCTCCCTCGTGTTTCAGATCCAGACATGCTTGAAGTAGGCAATGGTGGTATGACAACCGAAGAATATCGCTCTCACTTTAGCATATGGGCTTTGGCCAAGGTAAAGATCAAGCATTCCCAAATTTTTTTTTACGTTATATTTCAAATGAGATAACAAGTTATTCCTCCTATTGATCTAAAAAAAGTCCTCACCTTATAAATAGAATGTAGTGGATTAAAAATCCCATAGTTGCTGTCTAGACAAATGCCTAAGTATCTGACATAATGTGAGCTTACAAAGTTAATAATTTGACCTAAAAGATGTCAATATGAGTACCTTAGGGCGTGTCTCTTGTTCCAGTGTCCTTATTGTAGCCATCATCCAAAGAGGACTAATCATGCTTTTCATCGTTATTACGAGAGAGAGAGAGAAAGAGAGATCATGTAATTTTGGTAGTAAAGGGTTAATTAGCAAGAAAATCTCATAATGTTTCTTCTATTTGAATGCTTGCAGGCTCCTTTGTTGATTGGTTGTGATGTCCGTTCAATAGATGGTCAAACTCTAAAAATTCTAAGCAATCCAGAGGTTATTGCTGTTAACCAAGGTTGACTAAATTAGTTAATTTAAGTTGTACCATATTTTACTCAAGTAAGACCAATTTCTCATGAGCAACTCTTACATGTATATAGATAACCTTGGCGTTCAAGGGAAGAAGGTGAAATCAGATGGAGACTTGGAGGTATGCAATATATAAGCTAAACCAATGTGCACAAATATTGGTTTACTAATGTCTTCTTATGTTACATTAGCCTTATTATGCCTATGTTATTTAGCTCCAACCTCGTCTAAGCCTAATAATAGATGTTTTCCTTAATTAAGGTTTGGGCTGGTCCACTTAGTGGTGGGAGAGTTGCGGTTGTCATGTGGAACAGAGGATCTGGCGATGCATCAATTACAGCAAATTGGTCTGATATTGGCTTGAAATCATCTGATGTTGTTCAGGCTCGAGACCTATGGATGGTAAGAATCGATAACATTATTACATGTTGAAGTTAGGTACCTTTCTTAAAGACTTTAAATCTATGTAACTTCCTCATTTGAACTTGAATTGATTCATTTTCTCAGCACAAAACTGCATCGTCTGTTCAAGGGCAAATTACCGCTACGATTGCATCACATGCTTGCAAGATGTATGTCCTGTCACCGAAATAGAAGATTGACGTGTACACTAAATGTTGAAGATACTCGAAGCAAATGATTGCCATATTTTACAGTAAATCATGTGTCCAATTCAAAAAATATGCAACTCCGAGTGTAATGGTGTGGTTGAAAAGAAATAAAAATTACTGTTCGGATCTTTCTCTTTTATCTAGTTTCTCTTTATAATAAAATTTGCCTAAGGATCAACCTTTGTATTTCACCAAGGATAAGTTGTACAAGTCAAGTGTTAAAACTGACTTTTGAACCAAGCACTAGATAAAGAATAAAATAGATATAGGCAATGCCATTCTCTGAAAATCGAAGATAGCTTAGACCATCACTATTGTAGAAGATAGGTTGGTTTCGTATCGGAATATAGATACCTCAATATTTGATATTGTCACGTCCCGGATCCAGAATACTGGAGAGCGGGAGAATGACTCGGCCGACCACACGTTGCAGAATACAGAAGCAACCCACAATGTGTTAAGGTTATCTAGAGACATGGGGGTGCATACTACAATCAGGTCTCCTAGGGTCAAGAATTTATATATCTTAATCATTTAAACAAGTAGCAATAACATATAATATTTCAGAATAAGTATTAAGGCGTCACAAATGCCGCATCAGAATGTTCTTAGAGATCTAGCAAGACAAAATGATAAGCCAGATACAAGGTCAAAATTATACATGACAGTGAGTCAGCTGCAGTCTGAATATGTTAGTCATGTAGGGAACTAGTGTCCGAATTTATCGGCTAACAAGTGGCGGTTGGCTAAACGTCCAAAAGAATATAGTTCACAAAAGACGAGTAGTGAATAAAGAAACCCACTCGTGTCCCTCAATAGCCATCGTTCGAGTGCGTACCACTAGTGAGGGGGAAGTAAACTTGATCCTTAGGTGTTGGCTCTAAACCTGGCCATGCAAAACCTATGGGGTCAGACCCCAAATAGCTGAAATAACTATGCATCGTAGCTTCAGTCCACAGCATATCATATCACTACAGTGCAACCCAACAACCAAACAAGGACATGAGTTGAACCATCATGCTACGATAGTATATGTCCCTAATTTTACTTAACAGAAGGCAAAATACACAATCAGAGATATTACATAGGAGAAAAATAATCTAGTTTCAGTCAATGGATTATCGTAACATAACAACTCAATCCAACAACCAAACATGGACATAGGTTGCATCATCATGCCACGACAGCCCACTTTCCTGGCTAGGCATGCATTATAAAAAATTTAAACGTCCAATCATGTATTACGGCTTGATATGTGATCTCTGGATTATCCCAGAAATGCAATACATAAGTATCCTCAGATTGTGCCATAATCAAGCAGGGCTGGTTGAACCAATGATATACGAGCAACAATATATGTATAAGATGCACCAGTCCCTTGCAAGGGCACTGAGCTAATTAACGATTAGTAATAGTTTCAGACTTTTTATAGGAAAGATACTCGCTCGGTCTTATAATTAGATCAGAAACTACACTCCACTAGTGCGAATGATATACAGTATCTGAGGTGGCCAACCTTTACTCTCAGCTAATTTAGGGTGGTTCGACATGCACGATCTCGGAATATCGTACCCTCCCAATGCTTTACAAGTTAAGCTGCCTAGTTAACCCTAGTTTAATAGAATCTCATGTCGTGGTCACATGAACATTCTTCTTAGATGTCGTACTTTAAGTACGGACACTCTTGATACGAACCCATATTGTTACTCGTAAGCTAAATATGATTTTTTTCAAAAGTGATGCAACAATCAATACTACCTATCCACGACTAAAGTCATTGTCCAACTACCAGATCCGTGCATGAAAATAATTACATATATCACGTAGCAGGAGTATATGGCGCAACGGCTCAATATATATATATATATATATATATATATATATATATATATAGCACTCTTGGTGCGATCAAGTGTATCAGTACGGATACAATAGTCAGGGCAGGAACAAGTTCTAGTATCAAGGTTAAGGTCAAGATCATGGACAAGTTATCAAGTACCAAGTCATTTAGGACAGGACAGTTAAGCACTGGTCGTCTTAATTGTCACTTTATTATATCGATAGATAAGAATAAGAGTAGTGCGAGAACTCCTCGAGATCAGATCCACAATCCTTAAACCAAACAAGGACCGGGATTGCATACATTCCCCCGAGTTGAACTACGTCCCTTATTCTATCCAACGTATAATAAGGTGATCAAGAAAAATTAGTAAGTGCATATAAGGCCACATCTACAGGACACATGTCAGATATTTAGTCAATTTAGCACAGGATCACATCTGGGTCATAGAAGTCATTTCTAAGTTTAACACATAGTATCACAATCATTCAATCAAACGAGAATATTTTTAAACCAAGCAAGTGTTCAACGTGGCATGAAACAATAAGTGCATAGCCAGGGTGCCGCATGAAGTCGAGGCCGCATGGATGTCAAGGCCGCATGCATTCGCTGGCATCATGGATGTCAAGTCTGCATGGGTTGGGCAAGGTCCACTCTTCGCGACTAGTGCCAAAGTGATGGACAATAAATGCAAGTCAGAATGGTGACATAAACTGACGGATATGACTGATGTGACATATAATAAAGTGTGTTAGAAGAACAAGACAAAATCATGAAAAGATGAGCCAAGGCGGTGTTGAGTCATGCGTTCAAAGAAAAAGGAAACACAGTTCGAGGCCGCATGGATAACGATGCCGCATACACACTTGGCCGCATGAAAATCTTTTGGACTTAGTAAAAATTTATTCGTTCAAGTTTCATGCATTTCGTCAAAGGACGCATGTGCAGATTTCAGTCATGCGTCCAACAAGATGGCCGCATGCTGAATTTGGAGCGAGAAGTCCAGGCTGCATGCTAAGCGTGCCGCATTGAGCTCCTTCGTCCCAGAATAACAGGTTTTGGCCATGGAAGTTTCGAAAACCCAAGTTTTGTACCTTCCATGGAAACCTCAAATGAAGTCCAAATCCAACAAAGTAAAGTTCTAAACTACTCAAAATTAAATGCTCATCAATATAGAACAACAAGTTTTCGAAAACAACAAATTTTTAGAGATCAAAATTCAAGAAAACTCAAGAACACATAAAAAGCTCTAAACTCAAAAATATAGATCAATACTAATCCATCCACCAAAACCGAAAATATCAAGTTCTAAATGTAAGAAGAATCACATAACAAACATAAAGGGCTCATAAAATAGAAAGTTTTTCCATTTTTATGCAAGGTACACTTGCCAATGGAGGGAGAGAGAAAACCTAAAAGAGAATGGAAAGAAAATAATAAGAAAAGAGAGAGTGTATTTTGGTTTATATTGGGAGGGTTTGGATTCACTTAACCAATGGTTCAAGTCATGACCAAGCCTTGATCTCAAAATAAACTAAGAACCAACTCTACCATAATATAGTCTGGCCTCCAATCAACCTGACAATCATGCCAACAAGCAAGAATACGTTCCAAATACGTATATCGAAAACGGGGAGTGACATCTCTACCCACCTTAGAAAAATTATTTTCTCGGAATTCAAGCTCAAGGCTAGCTAGAGATATCAAGACAAGCAACAAACTAACTACAAGAAATCTACACATACATATAAGCAGTTACAACCAACACATATATAAAGCAAAGCAACATCATCTCATATGAGTGTTTGTCGATCACGGAATAAAAGATACGAAGGCATATGAAGGAAATATACCTTATGAGTTGAATAAGTGCGGGTACCGAAATCGAATATCGTCCTCGCGCTCCCACGTCGACTCTTCCAAGGAGTGACGATCCCAAGCTACACGAACAAGACGGATAGTCTATTTCTTGAGTACCTTCTCTTTCTGATCCAAAATAGACATGGGCTGTTCCTCCTAAGTTAAGTCGGTACCAATGACTAACTCAGAGTGATCGATGACATGACTCGGATCCAGGACATACCTACGCAACTAAGACATATGAAATATATTATGCACTTCACGTAGCGAAGGCGGAAGGGCAAGACAATAAAAAAATATTCCCTACCCTTTCGAGAATATCGAATGGTCCCACATATCACGGACTAAACTTCCCGTGAACCCCGAATCTAATGACTCCACGGGTGCGCAAAATCCTCAAAAATACGTGATCACTGACAGAAAACTCTAACGACCTACGATGCTGATCTACCCAATGATGACGACGAAGACAATCTTGTGCAACCCAAAGTCGCTCCCTGATTTGCTTTACCACTTCAATCGTTTGAGTGATCATTTCAGGCCCCAACATCTTTCGTTCACCAATGTTATCCCATGCCAAGGATGATCTGTACTTTCTTCCATATAATGCCTCGAAAGGAGCCACATGTATGCTGACCTGATAACTATTGTCACTACAAGAAAAATGGCTTTTCTTAACGGATTTTTTCTATCAAGAAATGGTTTTCTTGATGGTTCTGGATCCGTCATCTAGGCCACAGTCAAGAAAAGTCTCTATTTTTCTTGACGATTTCTGTTTTTGCTTTCTTGACGGTTTTAAACCGTCAAGTAACAAGTCTTTCTTGACGGTTTTAACCTGTTTAGAATACTCAAAACTGAAAACTTTTCTTGACTGTGGCCTAGATGACGGGTAATGATCGTCAAGAAAGTCCTTTCTTGACAGGAAAAAACCGTCAAAAAAAATATTTTTTTATGTTTAAAAACCGTCATTAAAAACCTTTTTTGATGTTTAAAAACCCTCAAGAAATCATTTATTGATGTTCAAAAATCGTCAAGAAATGGTATTTTGTTGATGTTTTACAACCATCAAGAGACATATTTATAATAATATATTATATGCTTATATTTACTAGTTACCAAACACACATAATATCAGTATATTCCAGAATATTGCAAACATCAAAGAACTATAATACACAATTTTTATATTAACAAAAGTTATGTTCGTACACCACAAATGTTCGTACACATATCCAATGACATATCAAAATAATCAAAATATATGCTTTTTTATAACATCTTAAACATCGTTGAGATAGTCAAACCGCCTCTCTTAACGATCCTAATTCTTTTGAGTGCGTAACAATATGAACTTGATGTCGTATACTATATAATGATGATGCTCGTCTGCAAATAATGTAAACATATCATTGTAAGATAAAAGAACATTCTTAAAAATTGAAATATGAATCCAATAAATCAATGTTGGTAATATCAGAAAGATTCATTTCATGGTAACTGTTGGAAGAGGATCATGGAGAACACATTGGAAGAGGATCATGGAGAACACATAATATCATATCGATCTGAATACAAGGGCACGAGCCAATGGCAAATCCTATAAAACACAAAAAAATTTAAAACATGTTCCATACTCAGTTCATGTTTAATTTGGATACAAATTTGAACAGGGAACGAGCCAATTAATTTATAGTAGATACTTCCTGAACATTTCGTTTAGAAAACAAAATCCTAGATACAATCATATCAAGTAAAGATATTTAAAATTTGTTAAATTACCAAGAAAAATGAATACAAGGAAAGAGAATTTACCTTTAGTACATTCGCAGTGAGACTATTCAAAATAGCTTTCACATATCCATGCACTTCGTGGGACATCCATCTTACTTCTTCTGGATCAGCAGGCCTTCTAGCCATTGTATCCTAAACATACACATGTTAAAAATTAACTATTATATTTCTAGCTTCAAAAAAATCACAATAAGGAAAAAAAATGTTTTGATGTTGCAAAATAGAGCTCAGATCATACGCTCGCATGAATATGGACAAATTAGGGCTATGAGATACATGGTGTCATCATAAAAAATTAGAGCTCATAAAATCCTACTAGTTTTTGAGAAACTATTTCTAAATAAAAATTCAACTAAAAAAGAATAATGACAATTGTTGACAACGAACTGATGCAAAATTGTTGGCTTTAATGACAACATATCCAAATAGATTCTAACTTGCATTTGAAACTGATGCAAAATTTCAGAGAAAAAAGAAGAAACAATCAACATAGTAACTTTGTTGGCCTGCAAAATTTAAAAGTATAATCAATTATTGACAACAAACCGAGACCTGTAAACTGAAGCAAGATGAAGCCTAAATTGTTGACAACAAACTGGAAATATGCAAACTGAAAAAAACTGCCAGATGAAGCTACATATAAGTTATCTCATCATATAGCCAAGATGAAGGAAACTAGAAGTAAACTGAGACAACATGAAGCCACCGAAATCAATTTAATCTTAAGTTCGATGCATCTCTTCTATCTATATGACACATAAGATACAAGAACAGTATATAATAATTTCAGAGGACATAAAACCTGGCATTGTATATAGCTGTGGAAGTTTCAGAGAAATGAAGAAATTAAAAACTGCAAAATATATAGAGCAAAATTTTTTGGTTAGGAGAAAAGCTGACAATAGAGAAAAATATAGCAAACTAAGCCCAAATGAAGCCTTATATGATCACTTGAATATCTATAGGCAAAATTATTCTTCACTGTAACAGAAACTGCAATCTAAAGAGCTTCTACTTCTACTTCTACTCACAAGTTTCTCAAACAAAACTACAATCTAAAGAACTTTGCAAAATCTAATTGAACTCCCAGTGGGTCCTACTGGCCGAGCTTAAGGTAATCAACAAGTATGTGTTCCTAGCAGAGCAAGTATACTTATTGCTTCAACAGCCAGGCATAGAACATGCAACAAATATTATGAGATTGACTTCACCTGTAGCTTTTGACATTATGAGATTGTCTTCACCTGTAGTAGTTGGTTGACATAGAACATGCAACAAATAGAACATGCAACCCCTTCCATATAAGAACAAAAGCTAGCAGATCTGCAACACCCCCTTATCATCTTAAATATTAACTTCTAGGTGTTTATAAAATAAAAGCTTTTGTATACATAGAAGTATGGAAGTGTGGCAATGGATTCTGAATATGTCACATGAGTAGAGTTACCTTTGGCCATATGGAGTTAACAAAATTTAAATTCACTCATACTCAAAAAAAAAAAGGCTAATTGTCTAATTATTCAAGATGAATGTGATCTGGGATCTTTCTCTCTGAGTTAGTATACAACAATAAGCAATGTAGTCCTCTAAATTTGTGATTGTTGCAGACAGTACAAATTATTTATGTTCATTGGCTCTTAGCAGATGTATCTATGATGTAGTCCCCTTAACCTGATACAGTAATACTCATTGTATAATACTTGGTTAAATTGAGGTATCAATTTAGTGAAAGAAATCCACGACCGAAGGTTTATAATGTAAAACCACCGCTGATACTCTTTATGGAGATAATGAAAACATAATCAAAGTCCTATAATGTGAAATCACCACTAATACTCAAACCAATCCCAAATCCAATAAACCCAGGCAACAACATTATGTATCAGTTTAGGAAAAGAAATCCAGGACCGAAGGCAGTAATTAGGTATCAGTATTAGGAAAAGATATTCATGCTAAGATATACTTAAATGATACAACCAGAAGTAGCTATTGAATGCATGCTATCAACGACGGGCAACAACTGACACGATAGATGACCTCGACGTGGACCGAGGTAAATTATCTTTTGTAAAGTTTTTATGAAGGAAATGACTAGTATCGGCCGGTATCAATAATTTCCTACTGAAACTTACCAATACTCATCGTCAATGGACAATACAAGATTTTTAAAGAAAGAAGGATCAGATCCAAGAAATAGAATATTGATGACATAACATATATGCATCACAGAATTATACTCCAAACACACTTTTTAAGCATAAATGAAGCATAAGACAGACAACATAAATGACAAAATTCATTCTGTAGTAATAGGAAAATTGTAGTCATCCTAGTGAAAGAAATATTTTTCTTTAGGAAACTAAAGGAAGATTATAAGAGGATACGTGTTGTGGGCATGATGAATTTGCTAGTGAGGAGGCAGATGACAGGAAGGTACAGTAGGCAAGGAGAGGAAGGAAGGTGAAGGGGTAGATGGTGGTGTTGATGTAGGCAAATCTCTCAAGCCACTTGAGGTGGCCTCCCTTGTAGCCATACCAGACTAGACTGTGATGGCTGAAGAAGATTTCAACTGAACCAAGTGCCCATCGCAACGCCTGGTTTAGTTGGTCAGAGAGATTTATTGGAGCTAAGGAAGGCCTCTTTGGCATGCAGTATATCGATCACCAGCCTCGAAAATGCATCTTGAAACCTATTAGAATATCCTCCGTGATGGATCCGTAGATCCAACCTAACTGCATGATCAGAAGAAACAGAATAAGTATCAGTCAGATAGAACATTGAGTTTGACTTAATTTCTTTATTTTGAGTTGCAATCTACAGAAGCATTATACAGAAGGATGCAGGTCAAAGAATTGTATTCTATTGTTACCTCTAATCTCCATTCAGTCTTGTCCTCGTAACCGCAATTGATGACATGAGTTGCCAGTTTAAGCAGAGCTGCGGGGCTAGATGAGGTAGGAACACCACCTTGCTCCATTAGAGTCGATGTCACAAAAGATGCAGACTGACCAAACCTCTTCTCAAAGTCCATCTCAGACATCAATACTTGTCATCACCCGATCCTAATTCACCCATTGATACACTTATTTTAATTTACATCAAACAGACTTATTTCAAAACTATTTTCATGCAAAACATATAAAAAGGACCAGTCGTATTACCATGCCTGGGTTAATGCTGATGTTCAATTTTATAAGTTTGCTAACTTTTCTCTCACCATGGCACTAGTACAAGTTCTCCCAAGGCCCAAAGAATTGTTCTTTTGCATAAGGATGGATGAGTTTGCTAACTTTTCGTTCACCATGGCACTAGTACAACTTCTCCCAAGGCCCAAAGAATTGTTCTTTTGCATAAGGATGCATGAGTGATAATATTAATCTTTTGAACATGTCGATCCATTGGATTCATTCCTTCCTATAATGTAAAATCAGCAGATGTAAAAAAACACCAAGCATAAAAAAATTAGCAGAGATCAAATAGAACAAGATCAAGTAAATTGTTGAATGGGTGACTTTCTTGTTGTAATATGCACATATTCTGGCTAAATTTGGCTTAATATTTAGCAGATCCAGAAACTAAAGCTGGGGGTGGGGGCTACAACGGATTCGGGTGGGCTAGAGACGGAGTAACCTATACAAAAAAAATCAAAAATGAAAAAAACACAAGGAAAAAAGGGAAATTTTTTTTGGGGGGTGCACTACCATATTGGATCCAGCCCTGCCTAAGAAATAAATAACTTTTGTAGGATTCTTTATTACAATCCCTCCCACAAGTCTGCTTGTATGTGTCCAAAAGAAAGTTAACTCGAGTACAGATAAACCAAGCATATATTCCTGCATTAACATTTTAGGAGTGATACCTAAGGAGAACAAAATAGGAAAAAAGATTAATTATTCTTTATTATTATTTTGTGTAAGAGCTCTATTCTAAGTTGCTAACATTATTAGAACAGTTCATGCCAACAAATTGAGGTTGAATCTTATTACATGAAAGGCATTGCACTGAAGAAAATCAGTTCCTCTCTCTAATAACATACTTAAAAATAACCAATAGCTCTATAAGAAGTCCCATGAACTTTTATATTTGTTTATTCTAGCAAGCTAGAACCTTACAAGCATAAATTTTTAGCAAGCTAGAACCTTACAAGCATAAACTTGAACACCTTACAAGCATAATTATGGCATTATCCTCACAATTTTCCATAACTAAAATTATAATAAAGAAACTTAAATCCTGACCTCGACTGAGATGGGAACAATGTGGAGTAGTAGCTTCTCCGACGCAACCGAGATGGTGCAGGTATCGACGACGTTGTTACGGTACAGGCCCGTCGCGGTAGACGCCTTAGTCTTGTCGCAGTCGACAACTTGGTCGACATCTCGGGCTCACCTCGATCGACACCTCGGGCTCGTCTCGGTCAACGATCTTCATATGAGTGATAATCTTGCGTTGGCATCTGCTTCCCTTAGTGTGCTCTTACAATCTCCAATCTCCCGCGACTTTGTGCTTCTTCCCAAATACCAAAATAACTGCTAAGAACGCAGAGGGCGCTCACACAAACAGACACACACATACACAGAACAAAACTTTGGATCTTCTTCCCATCAAATGATAGATTTGACAAATAGTTTAAACCACCAGAGGTACAAAAAACCTTAAATTTTCCCAAATTGAAGGGGGAAATCACCAGAGGTACAAGAAAACCCTAATTTCTGCATCTTGAACTAAATTCCCCATATTGAAGGGGAAAATTATCAAAATAAACTAATTTAAGCCACCACTTACCGTCTTCTTCGTCCTCCTCATCTCCCTCCTCCTCCTCGTTGTCGACCTGGGCCTCGAGGTCGAAGAACACGGACCCCTTCCTCTTCTTCACCTCCGCCGCCATACTCTTCGTCGTCCAGCGGGTGGAGGTTGCAGGCACAGGCATGGAGAAGGTGTTGTTGCTGCGATGGCTCCTGACGTCGTTGCTGAGAAGGGGTTTCTCTAAGGGAGAGGAGGGGGAGTTTCAATGGGTTTTTATTCTTTAAGAGTCGAGAGTGTTTAGAAATTAGAAGAGAGGTTTTGATATAAGTCATCAACCGTCAATATATATATCCTACAATTAAAAATTTCAAAAAAATTTACTACAATGGCAGGTGAATTATGTGTGGCAATTTTCACGCACATGCATTACTTGACGGTTATCAACAAACCGTCAAGTAATGTAATGGATTTTCTTGACGCTTCATCTAAATCCGTCAAGTAATATGGTCAAATTTTAATACATAACAGAAAAATGGTATTTTCTTGACGTATGTCTAAAACCGTCAAAATAACTGCTTTTCTTGACGGTTTGGACCATACGTCAATAAATCGACCGTCAAGAAAGACCATTTTTCTTGTAGTATGTTGTATTAGAATTTTACTAAGTGAAGATGATCTTCCCAAGACCCCCCAAAGTCTAAGGTACAAGTTCACAGCATATCTTCCAATGTCTGGATCGTCATTTCTGATTGTCCATCTGTCTGGGGGTGATACGCGGTACTTAATCTCAACTTGGTGCCCAAGCGTTCGTGAAAGCTTTTCCAGAAACGAGATGTAAAGCGAGTATCACGATCTGATACTATACTTGCTGGAACTCTATGCTGCCTCAGTATCTGCCTCATATACATCTCTGTTAACTTCTCTGTGGACTGTCATATTCGGAAGGAAAGAAAGTGTGCCACTTTCGTGAGTCGATTTACTATCACCCAAACTGCATCACGTCTAGTAGGAGATTTAGGTAAACCAGTCACAAAGTCCATCATAATATGTTCTCACTTCTACTCCGGAATAGGCAGCGGTTGTAACAATCCTGTTGGTCTTTGCAACTCTACCTTCACTTGCTGACATACGAGACATCATGAAACGAACCGAGCTATCTCTATTTTTATTTTGTTCCACCAGAAATGCTGCTTGATGTCATAGTACATTTTTGTGCCTCCCGGATGAATAAAATATTGGGAACTATATGCCTCGGTCATCACTTCATGTCTGATATTTCCACCTAGCACAAACAGACGGTTTCTAAATCTGAGTATTCCGTCTTCGTGAATCCTTAATTCTTTCCTAAGACCTGACTCGCATTTTGTCTTAAGCTTCTAAATTTGGGAATCTTTTGTCTGAGCTGACTTGATCCTCTCCACCAAAGTTGACTGTATCTGAAGACTAGCTAACACTCCCGTCTATTGAGGTAACACCACCTCGATGTCCATCTCTTGAAGATCTTCTAGAATATGCTTCTTAGTTGTTAAGATGAATGTGCTGCCCCTCCTACGGAGAGCATCTGCCACCACATTTGCCTTGCATGGATGATACTGAAGTGCTACATCGTAATCACCAAACAATTCTAACCACCTCTTCTGCCTCATGTTCAAGTCCTTCTGAGTGAATATGTACTTCAGACTCTTGTGATCTTTGAATATCTTCACCCGATCACCATATAGGTAATGTCTCCACAACTTGAGAGCAAACACTACTGCTGCTAATTCCAAATTATGCGTTGGATAATTCTTCTCATGATCTCGAAGTTGTCGAGACGCATAAGCTATCAATCTTCTATGTTGCATTAACATACACCCGAGTCATTTTTCAGATACGTCACAATAAATTGTGAATCCTTCTGATCCTACTGGAAGTGTAAAGATTGGTGCTGATATCAACTTCTCGAATGCTGCTTGGCACTATGTCGTCCAAACAAACTTCACATCCTTGTGGGTCAGAGGAGTCATTAGTGCTGAAATTCGTGCAAAATATGCCATGAACCTTCGGTAATATCCCACTAATCCCAAGAAACTTCCCACATCTACTACTGTCTTTGGGACTGACCAATTCTCTACTACTTCAACCTTCTTGGGGTTCACTAATATTACTGCTCCTGAGATAATGTTCCCCAAGAATGACATATGATCTAACCAAAACTCACACTTACTGAGTTTAGCATATAACTAATGCTCCCTCAGAACTTGTTGTCACGTCCCGATCCCACAGGGGATCGTTCGTCCTCGCTTGGGTTCTTGCGGGATCGATCGTCCTCGTTTAGGCATGATATCGTGCAAGCCTAAGTTGCGCTTGCACAAGGCCAAAGCTTTAACAAGGGCAAGTAAGCTATTCAAGATGGGAGCAGCGGCACAATATTGCAGAAAAGTAAAGAACATAATGGAATAAGAAAATAAGCTCTTTATTGATAATCAAGATGTATTACAAGCAGCGCTTGGCCGAGATTACAATTCACTCAAGCTCTCTTTCTCTCGATTACAATGACATCGTTCCATATATTACATCTTTTTATACAAAAGCCGCTCTAAGCAATCTCGATATGGTTCAAGGCATCGACTCTAGAGTTTCGGGTCCTGGGGATGAGGCTCGATTATTGCTTCCTCGGATGATCCAGCACCAGCGAACAAACAAACTGTTGGTGGTTCAGCTCTTTGGGGAAAGTACTGGTGAGTATAAAATCAATGAACAGAAGCAACACTCCCTAAAACCAACACTAAGTAAGCATGTGACAAAATATTATATTACTAGTGATCTTGCTACTTTTACCTAGGTTCATTTTATGCCGCACAGGATTAGAGTCAGTTTACATCTTTCAAAAATATGTCTTTGAAAATAATTTGCATATTCAATATATTCTAGCATACAATAGTGGTAGTGTTCTATCGTGCAGTACGCAGTATGTATCGTGAGCCATATTCATCTCTCTTAGAAACATAAGATATCTCTAATGTATTATCCATTTTAATTCAAGGCAGCAGCGTAATCAAGTTTAATATGCAAGTCTAGAAGTAATACAAAAAAGCAAGCACAATGCACTAATGAGTACATCATATATCAGTGATTATTACCCTTCGTCGGACGGTTATCCCTACAGCAGACATACAAGTTAGCAACAATTTGCATATATTAACAAGGTTCTATTTCATGTATGTCTCTGCATAAAACAGTTAGGTATGCAAGACGGCTAGCCTAGCATGCACCATAACTATATGATGGCCCATGAAAACCATGATTAGCAGTTGGGACGTACAAGCCCATCTCACTAATGACAGATCGGCTAATAGCTGTTGAGACGTATGGTTGCTATACACTAAAATACGCTCAAAATAGCAGTCGGGACTTATGGTTCAGCACTACACTAAAAGTTGTACCCTCCCGTAAATAAGGACTTCTAGCCTCAGGGTGTTCCAGATCTCTCCCAAGTCGATCGATCTCCACTGCCCCAGGAACCGCTCAAGAGATAAACCTTGTGCACAAGTTGTCAAACCGATGCATGAATGCACTTCTATCAGATAAAGACTATATGATGCACATGTTCATGAACAAGCAAGCATTCAATTAAGCAATAGAGCCAGAGCTCTCAATTCTATTGCCTAATAGCCACACCCTCCCGTAAATAAGGACTTGTAGCCCCAGGGTGGACTATTAGTCTCGATGCACCAGTTCAAGCTATTCATACAGTTCTATATTTTTACAGTGCGATCAATGAAACATGTTCAAGCAATCTAGTTCTTTTAATAAGTAACAAGCAAGAACAGTTCTATAAATATAGCTTACAATTCTATCTCTTTTAGTACGATAGGGAACAGACAAGCAAACTATTATTTAAGCAAGCATAATAGTCGTTCTTCTATCTCTTTTAGACAAGCATGTAGTTCTACTCTAGTTTATCATATGATACAAAGACAAGTTCAAGCAATCTTTTACTCTTTCTTATTAGCATAGCAATGGTTCGTTCGATAGCAGTGCCCGTGTAACTTAGCATGCAACATTTTTATATTTTCTTAGCATGGCAAGGGTTCGTTTCAATGACAAGCAATATGAGTTCAATTATTAAGCATGCAGAGTCAGGTTCTATCATTCTTCTTATGAAACTATCTTCTTAAAACAAGCAGTAGAAAACTCAGATTCATTATTAAGGCGTGCAAGAATCAGAGAATAAAGTTCTGCCCACTCACTAAGATCAATTGTCTCGTGTTTCGATCAAAAAACTCTTTGAGAGGGCTTTCGCTCGAGCCAGCAGAGCAATATCTCTTGTACATAGTGCCAACGCCTAGCGGGGTACTACATACTTATTCACCGAGAAAAAGTTCTGTCCTCGAAACTCAAGAAGAAACTTTTGATATCCAGAGCAACGATAGTCCTCATTCCTCACCATCCTAAATCGTAAACTCTAGCCATCAGAAATCATAAATCACATCTCAAGCAATAAAATAATCCAGAAAAATTTTGCCAGCACCATTGAGAATATTTACGGATTCATTGTATGGAACGCTCATTGCGACAACGATAACAAGTAGCAAGGAATATCATTAGTTGACGCTAAGCAGCGGAATGGCCAAAGGGTCGAGTTTCTCTGATACCATTATGTTACGCCTCGATCCTGCAGGGGGCCGTTCGTCCTTGCTTGGGTCCTTACGGGACCGATCTTCCTCGCTTGGGCGTGATGTCATACAAGCCTAAGCTGCGTTTGCACAAGGCCAAAGCTTGAACAAGGGCAAGTAAGCTATTCAAGACGGGAGCAGCGGCACAATATTGCAGAAAAGTAAAGAACATAATGGCATAAGAAAATAAGCTCTTTATTGATAATCAAGATGTGTTACAAGTGGCGCTTGGCAGAGATTATAATTCGCTCAATCTCTCTTTTTCTCGATTATAATGACATTATTTCATACATTACATCCCTTTATACAAAAGCAGCTTAAAGCAATCTCGATACGGCTCAAGGCATCGACTTTAGATTTCTGGGTCCTGGGGATGAGGCTCGGTTATCGCTTCCTCGGACGATTCAGCACCTACGAACAAGCAAACTGTTGGTGGGTCAACACTTTGGGGAAAGTACTGGTGAGTATAAAATTAATAAACAGAAGTAACACTCCCTGAAACCAACACTAAGTAAGTATATGGCAAAATATTATATTACTAGTGATCTTGCTACTTTTACCTAGGTTCATTTCATGCAGCACAGGATTAGAGTGAGTTTACATCTTTCGAAAATATGTATTTGAAAATATTTTTCATATTCAATACATTCTAGCATACAATAGTGGCAGTGTTCTATCGTGCAGTGCGCAGCATGTATCGTGAGCCATATTTATCTCTCTTAGGAACATAAGCTATCTCTAGTGGACTATCCATTTCAATTTGGCAACAGCGTAATCAAGTTTAACATGCAAGTCTAGGAGCAATACACGAAAGTAAGCTTAATGCACTAATGAGTACATCACACATCGATGATTCTTACCCTTCGTCGGATGGTTATCCCTGTAGCAGACATATAAGTTAGCAACAATTTGCATATATAAACAAGGTTCTATTTCTTGTCCGTCTCTGCATCAAACAATTAGGTATACAAGAAGGCTAGCCTAGCATGCGCCCTAACTATATGATGGCCCATGGAAACCATGATTAGCAGTTGGGACGTACAAGCCCATCTCACTAATGATAGATCGACTAATAGCTGCTGAGATGCATGGTTGTTATGCACTAAAATATGCTCAAAATAGCAGCCGGGATTCATGGTTCAGCCCTACACTAAAAGTTGCACCCTCCCGTAAATAAGAACTTCTAACCTCTTGGTGTTCTAGATCTCTCCTAGGTCGAACGATCCCCAGTGTCCCAGGAACCGCTCGAAAGATAAACCTTATGCACAAGTTGTCAAACCGATGCATGAATGCACTTCTATCAGGTAAAGACTATATTATGCACATGTTCATGAATAAGCAAGCATTCAATTAAGCAATAAAGCCAGAGATCTTAATTATCTTGCCTAATAGCCACACCCTCCCGTAAATAAGGACTTCTAGCCTCAGGGAGGACTATTAGTCTCAATGCACTAGTTCAAGCTATTCATACAGTTATATCTATTTATAGTACGATCAATGAAACATGTTCAAGTAATATAGTTCTTTTAACAAGTAACAAGCAAGAACAATTCTATAAATCTAGTAAGATAGGGAATAGGAAAGCAATTTATTATTTAAGCAAGCATAATAGTCGTTCTTCTATTCTTTTAGACAAGCATGTAGTTCTACTCTAGTTTAGCATACGATACAAAGACAAGTTTAAGCAATCTTTTACTCTTTCTTATTAGCATAGCAATGGTTCGTTCGATAGCGATTTTTGTGTAACTTAGCATACAACATTTCTATCTTTTCTTAGCATGGCAAGGGTTTGTTTCAATGACAAGCAATACGAGTTCTCTTATTAAGCATGCATAGTCAGGTTCTATCATTCTTCTTATAAAACTATATTCTTAGAACAAGCAGTAGAAAACTCATATTCATTATTAAGGCGTGCAAGAATCAAAGAATAAAGTTATGTCCACTCACTAAGATCAATTTTCTCGTGTTTCGATAGAAAAACTCTTCGAGAAGGCTTTCATTCGAGCCAGCTGATCGCTATCTCTTGTACATAGTGCCAATGCGAAGAGGTGCACTACACTTGCAACACCTTTCGAAGATATTCTTCATGCTCTTCTTTACTACTAGAGTATATGAGAATATCGTCTATGAATACCACTACAAATTGATCTAGGTATGGCATGAAGATATGATTAATCAAATCCATGAATATTGCCGGTGCATTAGTCAATCCGAATGGCATAACTAAGAATTTGTAATGCCCATATTGAGATCGAAATGATGTCTTCGGTATATCTTGCTCTCGGACTCTTACTTGATGATATCCTAATCGAAGATCTATCTTTGAAAATACTTTTTTCCCGCTCAATTGATCAAACAAGTCATCAATCCTAGGCAAGGGATACTTGTTCTTTATTGTTACTGCATTCAACTGTCTATAGTCGATACATAATCATGTCGACCCATCTTTCTTCTTTACTAGAACCACTGGTGCTCCCTATAGTGATCCACTAGATCGAATAAACTTCTTTGCCTTCAGTTCTTCCACATGTTGATATAGCTGGTTGAGCTCTATTGGTGACATCTGATAGACCTTGTTGGAAATTGGTTTAGCTCCTGGCTTCAACTCTATGCAGAACTCCACTTCTCTTGCTGGGGTAATCTTGGAAGCTTTTTCGAAAATACGTCAAGAAATTCTTTAATTATTCTGGGGAACTGATCTTCAACTCCTACTACTGCTGCAATGCCACCTTTATGCTGGTTCTTCACCATTCTGTTGAATACAAACTCTTCCTTGCCCGGGATGTTAAATAACACTCTACCCCTACGGTAATCTATCGTCGCATGACTGTCTCTCAACCAGTCCATGCCTAAAATAATGTCGAAGTTACCTATAGGAAACTCGATCAACCTTGCGGGTAATAAATGGCCATATACTACGATTGGACGCGCCAAACACACTTTAATGACTCCTACGAGACCATTACCAGTGAGTATATTCAGCCTCTCTGGTAATGCCTCAAAATCTAATCCATTACGTATCATAAATTATGCATATACAAATGAATGGGATGCTCCTGAATTAAATAATGCATGGCAGAAAAAAATGTAACAAGAATGTTACCTACCATTATGTCACCTGATGCCAAAGCCTCCTCCAGAGATAGAGTAAAATTTTGCCCTTGGCCTTCCGATGCTCCATGTTGCTGCCTCCCTCGAAGACGCAGTTGTGTCCTCTGCTGCCAATACTACTGATTCTTCTGTTGGTTGTATATCTGAGTTTCGTCGGCAATTAACGCTGAGCCAATGGTCTGATTGCCAATGTTGGCCCCCTATACTGAGATGCCCCTAGTACTGGTAATGTCAATCGCTGCACTGGTCCTTTAATCCTTTATATCATAGGATAATTGGCAATCCGATGATCTGGACTACCACATCGTAGACACAACCCGTGTGCTTCCCTACACACCTTCCGCATATGGCCTCCCTTGCCATAATATGTACATCTGACTGGGGCTCCCAATCGTTGTTGGTGCTATTGCCTCGGATGATTTGGCCGAACTAGTGTTGTTGTTGTTACCACTGGCTTTCTTGACGTTGTGTCATAAACGCGAATGCCAGAAGATGGTGCTGACATCTGTTGCGCTGGTCCTTCTCCTCCACTCTGGGCATGAGACCTCATCTGGCCTCTTGTCCTTGAAGCTAACCTCTGTATTGTCGGCTCATGTCGCCTATATGCGATCAATACCTCGTCGAAAGTCTAGTAGTTATGGCCCTCTACCAATTGCTGAACTTCCAGATGAAGTCCATACTGGAACCTCATCGCCCTCTTTGGTTCTGTTGTTACCATCATCGGGGAAAATTTGTTAAGTCTGCAGAATTCTGTCGCGTAGCCATCCACTATCCTTCTAGACTGCTTGAGGTTGATAAACCTCTATTATAGGTCATATTGTGCTACTGTAAACCCCCTGATTTTCAAGAATTTTTAATTTAGATTTTTCACAATTTTTTGTAATTTTTGGAATTTTTCTGTAATTAAAACTAAGGTATTTTGAATTTAAATTATGTTAAATAATATTAAAATATTATGAAAATAATATTTTCTGGTGTAAAATGAAAAACTAGACATAGGATAATTTTTCGAGAATTTATTGGACCCCGGAAGCATTTTTAAAGCCATAAAAACCAAGTTATAATTAAACCAAAATAAACCAAACCGAACCAACCCAGACCGGTTTAGTAAACCCAACCCTGAGTCTGCGGGTCGGATCCGGGTCTAACCCGCGACCCGAAACCCGCATACCCAAACCCGCATTTATGTTTAGCGGATCGGGCCGGATCCGCCTGACCCGACCCGACCCGGCCGAAACCCCTCTCCTTCCCCAGCCGACTCAGTCCCGTACCCACCGCCGCTCCGGCTTCTTGCAACCGCCGCCGCCCGCTCGGCCTCCCCGCTCCCGTAACCACTGCCTCTGTCCCTTCCCCTCCCTGCACCGGCCGTCCGCCGACCTCCTCCCCCTCTCCTATAAAACCTCCTCTCCGCTTGGCCTCCTCCTCCTACTCCCCTGCCTCCCCGTCGTCCCCGACGAGACCCGGTCATCTCTCCGCTGCTCCTCCTCCAGATCCGCCGCCCTCCGCCTCCCGCAGCAGCCCCAGCCTCCGCCATCTCCTCATCGTCTCCCCGCCGACCTCCTCGACGACGAACTCCCAGCCGCCTCGAGATCCTCCGCCACCGTCGAACTACCGTACCCTAGCCATCACCGCCTCCGCCGAAGTCGCCCCGACGAGCCAGAGCCGCTCCGCCTCCGCCCAGCCCCGGCCAGTGCAGCCTCCGACGAGTTTCCGGCAGTAACCAGAGCCCTAACCCTAGAACATCCCGGACACAGGACACAGCTCGTGTCGAGACAACACGCGGATACGAGAAATTCTTGGTTCACGGAGCCCTGTTCAGGTAACCCGTTCTCTCTTCTCGTTGCTCCATTTTCTGTTCTGTCAGTTGTGATGCGTAGGCTGTGTGACCCCCTCGATGCCCGTGCAACCCGCTCGGTGCGTCGCGTCCTGTGGCGATCGCGAACCGCGATCCAAAAATAGGAAAAACAATACCCCGTTTTCCCTCGAAACTGAGTACACTCCGCCAAACGGGATGACTTGGTCGCGTGCAGTCTTCACCGAAGCGTGCGCGCCGTTGATACGGACGTACGGAATTTCTCAGAAGTTGATTTGGATGTGCGTGCACACCGGAATCAACGCGTATCCGCCGACAACGTCCCGTATCTGCCTGTTCTGGATCTCGCTCTAACTTAGTGTACACACGTCAGATTGAAACGAAACTTGTGCCATTGGACTCGTAGCAATACGCTGGTCCTGTGGCCCAAGTTTGGTTCGATTCTAAGAATGTTGACAAAATCGCGTATCGTGGGCCCCGCGGCTCCACTTGACGGGCGATTTTGTGATCGGCTCATCGGAATCTAATTCTGGAAGTTTCGTTGGGTTTGTATCATCGTTCTTGACTTATTGACACTAAGTTTGACAGATTTGGAGACCTTTGTTCCTGACACATTTTTAGGTGCAAAGCATCCCACATGTGGATCCCGCTTTGACCAAAAACTGTCATTTTTGCCCCTGTGTCCAAATTGGACTCAAGGACAGGCATTTCTAGCTATTTGATATTTTCTGAATCTAATGTAATGTTTATTTTAGCAACCGGAGTAGTATCTGCAGATCATACTAAGACCAGAGCTACAGTTGGAGCCAGGACCCCAGGCAAGTGTACCATGCCAACATTGCAGTTTTGTTACATACTTTCCTTGATTCATTTATATTGTTGTGCATGCTTGACCTAGGACCGTGTGACTTTACTGAGCGTCCGATTGATAGTCGGGTGCCAACACCGTACACGGTGTTGTGTATTATCATCTAGACATGGATACCGAGACCCCATATTGCTCGTACTTGCATTATCAAGTACATCATGACCCAGGACACTTGACACTATTCATGAGACAGGATCTTCCTGAGACATTCATGGTGATTCTGTATAGGATACAGGTTTTATGACATATTCTTTATATATATGCTTAGAGCTTATTATGACTTGCTGCATTAGCTATGATCCTGCGTGATATGGACATGGTGCATCATGGACATGAGATGTATGATTATATTGGGTGGGGAGAGACACACAGGCTACAGACTGATCATATATATATATATACACCCCCTATTATTGAGAGGCACAAGACTCTGAAGCTCGAGCTTGGCCCACTACCGGTTATTATCGCTACCGGCTCCCCGACACAAAGCTTGTAGTGGCTCAGCCTGAGTACTAGTGATGCTCTCATCTTGCATATCACTTAGCTGGTTATATAGTATTACCCTATTTACTCATTTATTTGCTGCACTGTATTTATTTTGGCATGAGTTGTTTTGTACCTTGCTATGTCCCCTGAGGACCTGGACCCGGATTATGTCCCCAGGATTAGCAGACGAGATCGATCCCGAGGTATACGGGACAGGAGCAGGAGAAGGAACAGGAGCAGGCACTGAAGTAGTACCAGATCCAATAGACGAGTGATCCCTGAGGGCATCTTCTGAGTATATACTATTTCCATACTCAATATTTGCTGTTATTATCTTTATTCTTGTATCTTGACAGTTGTATCAGACTCATTATCGGGTTATTTCCCAAATTTATGTTTTATTGTGATTGATCTTGTTATTGATTCTGATATTGTTGTATTCATATCTGTGGATGAGATTAGTATAGTAGACCCATATGGTTGTATTACAGCTTAAGTACGCCCCGATGGATCCATTAAATTGGGTTTGTCCATCGGTGTGTGCTGCTGGCCATTGCCACGTGTCTAGTCCCTCGATATTTTGGGACTGGGGCGTGACAGCTACCACTGCAAAATAGTTAACCTTGAAATAGGCCCTGAAGTTGCCCCATGAGATAGGTTGTCTTAACCCATCTTCTTATGTTTCCCACCAATCTTTAGTAAGGTCCTGGAGCTGCAATCAGACCTGATCAACTTGTTCCTTAGCTGGAACCTTTGCCATTGTCAGTATTGTTTTAATATTCTGCAGCAAGTGTCTGCAGCAATGGTATCATCCGTGCCATCAAAGTACTTGGAGTTAAGTCGACATAATCTCACTAATGCCCCTAGGTATATTCTAACACTCCTTTCCAAGGTCGTCTGAAATCCTTGGTTCAACAAGATATTCTACACTTGATGCTGAATTTGTTGGTGTTGTTGTGTTTCCATTATTTCTCGTATAATCTCCAATAATATCGGTGTATCAAGTGCTACCGGCGCTACATGTATGACCAGGGGTACTGGAGCTTTTGGTACATGTTGTTCTCCATGCTCCTCTACGGGTTCTACCCTGATTCCTCTAGGAACAAGTGTTACCTCTCGTTATGGGCCAACGGATCCTTGCCCTACTGAAATTACTGGTTCTCCAACCACGGAAGCTGGAGAAGCCCTAAAGAAAAGGACACAAGATAAATCAAGAACAGGACGAGAAAGGATCGAGGAATCAATGGTACCGAAGTCAAGCTGAGTTTCGAGAAGATAATTTTAGGATTTCAAGGAGGAATATGTTTGATTGACATTTCCTATGATCAAGACACCCCACAAGTCTGAAAAGAAAGACAGACCTATATGGGCTACCACTAAAACCTTGTAACGCCCCAGATCCAGAATACCAGAGTGCGGAGGAATTACTCAACCAACCACACCTTACTGAATATCGAAGCAACCCACAATGTGTTAAGATTTTCTAGAGACATAGGGGTGTATACTATAATCAGGTCTCCTAGGGTCAAGAATTTATATATCTCAATCATTCAAACAAGTAGCAATAACATAGAATATTTCAGAATAAGTAGTAAGGCATTCTAAACGCCGCATCAGAATGTTCTTAGAGATCTAGCAAGACAAAATGATATGCCAGATACAAGGTCAAAAGTATACATGACAGTAAGATAGCTGCAGTCTGAATATGTTACAGTCATGTAGGAAACTAGTGTCCAAATTTGCTGGCTAACAGGTGCTTGTTGGCTAAACGCCCAAAAGAATATAGTTCACAAAAGACGAACAGTGAATAAAGAAACCCACTCGAGTCCTACAGTATCCATCCTTCGAGTGTGTACCATCAGTAAGGGGGAAGTAGGCTTGATCCTCAGGTGTTGGCTCTAAACCTGGCCTTAAAAACCTAGTAGGATCAGACCCTAAATAGAAAGTACCACAAAGGAAGCACAAAATGAAGAAACAAAACCAGTTCTATAGCATGAGATGTGGGAACCAACAATCAATGGCACATGTCCTATCCATGACATGACATGACACGACACCCCTTCACCAATCAAGGACAAGAAGTGACTTATCACATCAAGATAGAATATGTTCCTTGATTATAGTCAAGCTAAAATAACTCTTGGTCGTAGTTTCAGTCCACAGCCTATCATATCACAACAGTGCAATCCAACAATCAAACAAGGACATGAGTTGCACCATTATGCTATAATAGTCTATGTACCTAATTCCACTTAATAAATGGCATAATACATAATCAGAGATATTACATAGGAGAAAAATAATCTAGCTTCAATTCATGGATTATCATAACATAACGACTCAACCCAACAACCAAACAAAGACATGGGTTGAATCATCATGTCACGACAGCCCACTTTCCTGGCTAGGCATGCATTACAAGAAATTTAAACGACCAATAATGTATTACGACTTGATATATGATTTTTGGGTTATCCCAGAAATGTAATACATAAGTATCCTCAGATCGTGCTATAATCAAGCAGGGACGGCTGAACCAATAATATATGAACAAGAACATATGTATAAGATGCACCAGTCTCTTACAAGGGCACTGAGCTAATTAACGATTAGTAATAGTTTCAGGCTTTCTATAGAAAAGATACTAGCTCGGTCTTATAATTAGATCAGAGCTGCACTCCACTAGTGCGGATGATATATAGTATCCGAGGTGGCCAATCTTTACTCCCAGCTAATTTAGGGTGGCTCGACATGCACGATCTTGGGATACCATTTCCTCCTAATGTTCTACAAGTTAAGTTTCCTAGTTAACCCTAGGTTAATAGAATCTCATACCGTGGTCACATGAATATTCTTCTTAGATGTCTTACTTTAAGTACGGGCACTCTTGATACAAATCTATATTGTTACTCGCAAGTTAAATATAAATTTACCCAAGTATGATACAATAATTAATACTATCTAGCCACGAATAAAGTCACTGTCCAACTACCAGATCCATGCATAAAAATAATTGCATATATCATATAGCAGAA
This sequence comes from Iris macrosiphon, assembly GCA_036927795.1. NCBI lineage: Eukaryota > Viridiplantae > Streptophyta > Magnoliopsida > Asparagales > Iridaceae > Iris > Iris macrosiphon. Next base: position 31,733,242 of record JAYESA010000002.1, on the reverse strand, counting down.
GTATGTGGCATGACAGCTCACTATATATATATATAAAGTAGCACTCTTGGTGCGATCAAGTGTATCAGCACGGATACAATAGTCAGGGCAAGAACAAGTTCAAGTATCAAGGTTAAGGTCAGGATCATGGACAAGTTATCTAGTAGCAAGTCATTCAGGATAGAAATTTTAAGCACTGGTCGTATTAACTGTTACTTTATTATATCGATGGACTAGAATAAGAGTAGTGCGAGAACTCCTCGAGATCAGATCCATAATCCTTAAACTAAACAAGGATCGGAATTGCATACATTTTTTCGAGTTGAACTACGCCCCTTTATTCTATCCAACGTATAATAAGGTGATCAAGAAAAATTAGTAAGTGCATATAAGGCCACGTCTACAGGGCTCATGTCAGGTACTTAGTCAATTTAGCACAGGGTCACATCTGTGTCATATAAGTCCTTTCTAACTTTAACGCATAGCATCACAATCATTTAATTAAATGAGAATATTTTTGAACCAAGCAAGTATTCAACATGTTCATAAAATGGTAAGAGCATAGCCAGGGTGCCGCATAAAGTTGAGGCCGCATGGATGTCAAGGCCGCATTCAGTCTCGGGCCGCATGAATGTCAAGGTCGCGTGCAGTCTCGGGCCGCATGGATGTCAAGCCCGCATGTAGTCGCGAGCCGCATGGATGTCAAGTCCGCATGGGTTGGGGAAGGTCCACTATTCGGAACAAGTGTCAAAGTGATGGACAATAAATGCAAGTCAGAAAGGTGACATAAAATAATGGATATGACTGATGGAACATACAATAAAGTATGTCAGAAGAATAAGACAAAATCATGAAAAGATGAGCCAAGGAGGTGCTGAGTCATGCGTTCAAAGAAAGAGAAAACACATAGCTCGAGGTCGCATGGATAACGAGGCCACAAACACACTGGTCGTATAGAAATCTTTTGGACATAGTAAAATTTTATTCGTTCAAGTTTCATGCATTTGGCCAAGGGAGCATGTGCAAATTTCAGTCATGCGTGCAACATGATGGCCACATGTTGACTTTTGAGCGATAAGTCCAGGCCACATGATAAGAGTGCTTCATGGAGCTCCTTCATCCCAGAACAGCAGGTTTTGGCCATGGAAGTTCCAAAAACTCAAGTTATGTTCCTTCCATGGAAACCTCAAACGAAGTCCAAATCCAACAAAGTAAAGTTCTAAACTACTCAAAATTAAATGCTCATCAACATAGAATAATAAGTTTTCTAAAAAAGCTAGTTTTTAGAGATCAAAACCTAAGAAAACTCAAGAACACATAAAAAGCTCTAAACTCAAAAATGTAGATCTACACTAATCTATCCACCAAAATCGAAAATATCAAGTTCTAAATGTTAGAAGAATTACATAAAAAATATAAAGAACTCATAAAATAGAAAGTTTTCCATTTTCATGAAAGGTGTACTTGCCTATGGAGGGAGAGAAAAAACCTAAGAGAGAGAATGGAAAGGAAATAATGAGAAGAGAGAGTGTGTTTTGGTTAATATAATGACTGTTTGGATTCACTTAACCAATGGTTCAAATTATGACCAAGCCCTGATCTCAAAATAAACCAAGAATCCACTCTACCAGAAAATAGTCTGGCCTCCAACCAACCTAACAATCATGCCAGCAAGCAAAAGTATGTTCCAAATACGTATATCGAGAACGGGGAGTGACATATATCCATATTCAAGTATGGATTTCATTATCATCACAAGTTGATATTATAGTTAAGAAAGATGGTGTATATTGTCAAACACTAAAAGTTATAAAAAAAAAACTAGTTTTCTATAGAAATATTAAACAGAATATGATCACTTATTTAATACACACACACACACACAGATGTAACTTCTCCATCAATTTGAATTCAGCAAATTTTATATGGAGGGAAGAATTATAACTGATTTGCATCAAAGATGACATTTTTTATAAAATTAAAAATAAAGCGATGGGGCACCCAAAAAAAAAAGTTTAGCGCTAGTGCAACTTGCACCCTGACTCTAATTTTTTTTTGGTGGCGCCAGTCACACTGTGCCTAACTCTATTTTCACATGGAGGTATTGAATTGAAATCAAGCAGGAACCAAATCATCCAACTAATATAATATACTCTTATATGGCATTAATAATTTCAATAATAAAAATTATTATACATTTGCAACAATAATAACTAAGATGCAAAAATTATTATAACACGACTCAAAACAATAAATATTTTAAATGCATTGTTATAAGTTACTTCAATTGAAATGCATAAACCTTAATAGACAACTTTAAAGTAAGGGGGTTTGGCTACTAAAATAAAAATAGGTCTAATTCTTTCTGAATGCACAAATATATGTTAGGTGGACCAAAAATTAAATCCATGCCTCGTGTGCATCCATGCTTCAAGTAAAAAAAATAGAGTTAGGCGTCAGTGTGACTGGTGCCACACATAAAAATAGAGTGGGGTGCCAGTGCAACTGGCGCGAAACTCAATTTTTTTTGGGCGCTGGCTCCCCATCCCTTCATTTGTAATTTATAAAAAATATCATCTCTGATGCAAATCAGTTATAATTCTTTCCTCCATATAAAATTTGGTGATTTGAATTAATAGTATTTATTAACCATGTCCACACAATATATTGTGTTTGGCTCTCAAAATTTTGTATATAGAAGGAAGACAATTTATAGTCTTCTTCCTATCAAAATCTCAAATTAACCATAATGACATTTTTTTCGACCGATATTACCTTCCAACTTAATTAGGAATCCTTCATAGATATATCACTACCAAATTAAGTCAAATTAGCGACGTCTACTAGTGTCACTAATGTCCAAAAAAAATGTCGCTAAAATAGTTTAGCAAGATATTGCCATTATAGCTAGCAGCTGAATCAGAAAATGTCTCGAACCGCAACATTTTTAGCGATGTTTTTAATATCACTAGATTTCCAGGGTTAGAGATGTTGGGGGACATATGTCACGTCACACTCCCAAAATATTGAGAAATAAATGGACGGTGTGAGACTCGTCTTACTGTATCTGTATTTTTATACGGGTATGTATTTGGTGTTATTTCTTGTATTTTCTTGGGTTTCGTAGAGCCTTAGAATTTTGTCAATTTTAAGATTTTTCTTCTGAACTGGCATACCAACGGTATACTACAATATACCGACATGATACCAATCGACAAATATTGATTTTATTTTGAGATATTTTAAGATATTTTCGTGAATGGATTTTAAATATTTTCGTGAATAGTAATGATACTTTTATTATCCAATAGATATATGGTTTTCTTTGAGTGGTCGAGATTGATCTAAAATTGTGACTTGAATCGCTGACGAGGCGGATCGCATGATCACGATTAATTCACATTTTCTATATATACTACTTGATTTTCTCTCTCCTCTCTCTCTTTTCTTTCTTTCTTCTCTCTATTCATTTCCTCTCCACTTTCCTCTGGAGCTTTGATCTTAGAGTTTGGTCTTGAGGCCTAAGAGTGTGATTTATAAACCCCTCTTGGTGGTATATTAGATGGTTAAGGCTGGAAGCTTGGCTTTAGGCTAGTATATCTTGCCAAAATCTTGAATAAATTTATTTTATTATAGTTTTTGTTTTCGTTTTCCTTGATTTTATATACTCAAAATTTCATGGAACTTGTTTTGTTAAATATGTCTCTCATATTTTCCAACTATGTGCATGTTTCTGAAATTGATTTGAGCTAAGTTTTAATTTTTCCTGTGGAACCTTCATATTTATCTGATAGAAAACTCATTGTCGAACATGATAACCGGAGTGATTGCCATGAAACTTAGTCTATGTGCTATATGAGACCTACCCTTAATCTTGACATCTTGCTAGACCAGTTTTTGCTGAGTTTTAGGATATAATTTCAGTCCCGGAACCAGACTTTTCTTAGTCTTTTCCTAGAATTGTAAATAGGAACCTGAATATCGACGGTATACTGGTATATACCGACAGTATATCGATTTTGGCCCGACTTGGAATCGAGAAACCTGTTGTGATCTAAATCGGCATACAGACGGTATACTGGTTTGTACTGGTGGTATACCGATTTATTGGAATCCGAAAGCTGTTATGATTTTGGTCGGCATACCGATGGTGTACTGGTTTGTACCGACGGAATACCGATTTGCCTGACCTTACTTTTCTAAATTTTCTGCTTTATCTTGGACGGCATACCGACGACATACTACAGTATATCGATGGCATACCGATTTTGTACTCTTTTTTATATGCTTTGTTTTTCGTCGTATTTTTTCTATCCTTCTTGCATGGCACCTATGTGCATACACTTTTTCTATTATTACTTGTGACCTTGTAGTGCCTAGACATAACCAGACACAAGTATCAGTAGGGGATGATTTAAACCCTAGGTACATTTGACATGATTACATGACCAGACACTTATATCAGTAGGGGATGATTTACACCCTATGTACATTTGACATGATTACATGACTAGACACTTGTATCAGTAAGGGATGATTTACACCCTAAGTATATTTGAAATGATTACATGACCATACACTTGTATCAGTATGGAATGATTTTACCCCTAGGTATATTTGACATAATTATATGACCAGACACTTGTATCAGTAGGGGATAATTTATATCATAGATACATTTGACATAATTACTTGACCAGGTGACCTAGTATGTTAGGGGATGACTTACACCATATATACACTTGACCAATACATGGTAGATTAGTGACTCGTAGTAGTGCACTCAGATTCTTGTCTTTGTATTATTACCTTTATGGATTGTACTTATAATGCACGCTAGTCATGCTTATAATCGTGTGGTTGTATTCTTTTTCTGTCTTATATTTATGATTGTTAAATCATTGTGCTGTCGTGTATATCTCCAAGAGGAGTACAGGTCTAGGATGGATTCTACGGAATATCATACCCAGAATCCTAAATAAAATGTTAAGGATTAACAACTAGCTTAAAAATCATTTGATCATCAGAAGGGAAGAACCTATAGGTTGCATGCAGTCCCAGTATTCTAGCTATATTTTTCTTTTTATGGATTTGGAGTACTCCATCGTGAGGGAAACTCTTCCAGCTCACCATCGAGTGATGCATATATATGGTTTACGCAGAGTCACCGTTGTGTGATATTTATCTTAGGTTCACATCTTCGGGTGGTGTATCTACTATACTTATTTTTTTGTTTATGCGTTTAGGGTATCTCGGACTGTCTACAGGGCATGTGACCAATAGAGGGTTCTCAAGATTGTATTTGTTAGTAATTTGGTCTTGTGATAACCCTAGTTAGCTAATGATAGCAAGCCGTAGAACATGCTTGACCTTGTTTTTCTTGGTTGTGCACTTTTACCTTATGCTTGCACGGTGTCTTTTCTTTCCTCGTATTATCATATGTATCGGAAGTAACCAGAGACTAGGTTCGACTCGGGAAGAGATCTATAACTGCGATTCTTATTTGGTTTAAGGGTTATAACTCCGATTTTGAGAAGTTTCTAAGTTTTTTTGTTGCTTTCCGACTTATTCTTTTCTACAGTTATTGTTTACTTACATGCTTGCTGCTTATGCCATGCTTCATGATTCCGTGCTTACATGTTCCTGTTTACTTGACATGACCGGGTATATATTTACATGATCATGTATATGTTACTTGTCCCTATTTACTTTACATGTTACCAGCTTACTTTCATGCGTCCCGACAAACTTTATATATTCCGGTGTTTACTTCTTGTCTTAGTACATTGTGGCTTTGTGTTGCATAGTGGTTTTAGTTCATAGTGTTTGGCCTCCTTTGTGGTACTTGCTATTTGGGGTCTGACCCTACTGGCTTTGCATGGCCAGATCTCGTAGTTGAATCCAAGGATCTCCTTTAGCTTCTGTTGGATGGTGACCACCTGGAGCACCAGACGACCTCAGTGGATTTTCCTTCTATTTTTTACTAGATCTCGTACTTGTATATTTTTTTGAGGTGTTTAGCCACCGAGCATGTGTTAGCTCATTATTTGGACTTGACTTCTAGCCTACGGACATGACATGATTAGTGTATTCTAGACTATAGCTAGAGTGGATCATGTATAACTTATACTCTTGCTAGTACTTTATTTTGTATTTCTAGCTTCATGAACATCTATGTATACATGGTTTGGGATATTTTACTATCTTGCTTCAGATGATTATATTTTTTTATTGTTCTATTAGCTTATGATTGAGACATTTTGATTGCTTGACCTAGGATTGACTATTGGCTTATTGCATTAACCCCCATGTCTATTTACAGACATGACCGTATCTAGGGATACTGGAGTACTCTGGTATACGTAGCTGGCCGAGTTCCACTCCAGCTCTCTAGTATTTTGGTTCTGGGGTGCGACAAGATTTTAGTGGAGGCCCATGCAGGTCTGGTTTTCAGACGTGTGGGGGTTATCAATGTTTAGTTGTCTCAATCCTTTTTCTCCTCCTTGATATGTTTCATTCTATCTTATATCTTTGATCTTTTGACCTGTCATCTACTTTCATACTTATTCTATCATATTTCTCGATTTTATACTTTTGTCATTTGACTTTCAAGGGCACTGTTCATGATCCTTCAGGTTAGATTGTTCGAGCTCAGTCGATGGCAAAGCGGCGTCCTATAGGCCAGCAGATTTTTGGGATCCAGCCTCAGCATTCAGGAGAAGAGTCTAGGATATATCCTGGAGCAGAAAACATGTTCAGCTCGATCAGCCGGTAGTACCCGTACAGCCAGTTCTGCCAGAGCAGCCAGATGTTGTACGAGCACTGATGGATATTCTGATAGATTTTATGGAAATACATCAGTGCCAGAGTGATATTCTCATTCAGTTAGTCTAGACGGCCCTAGAGCGAGGTGGTCCTCAAATATATAATTCTGCGAGCAGCTTCGGATATCTCCATCTCCCATACTTCTATGATACTGAGGATGCAATTGCAACCGATGTGCGACTTTAGGACACTGAGAATATACTCGAGGCAGCAGGAGTTCCAACTATGGAGAGTGTGGCAGTGGTTAGGCTACATCTTCTAGATTTTGCCCACAATTGGTGGGCAGCTCAGGAGGTTTCATTGACAGCGATGATACCATGGGCAAGCTTCAGTGAGAGGTTTTAGACTCAATACTTTCATGCAGTATCACGTTATGACTTTTAGCAGAGTTTAACAACCTCAGGCAGATGGTGAGGACAGTCAATGGCTATGCGACAGAATTATATAGGCTCAGTTGGTTTGCTCCTACCTTGGTAGCAACCGAGATGGACCGAGTAGGAGGTTCCAGCAGAGACTCCATTTGGAGATCATTCTGGAGGTGGAGTAGCATAAGTTCTAAACTTTGACGTCGCGATGAGAGCGGCGAGGAGGCATAAGTACACGTCTCAGAGGATTGTCAATAGGGTTTTGGCTAGAAGAAGCCTCATATTTTGAGGGGATCTTCTACCCACTCTTCAACACCAGCCCCAGCAGTTCGGGCTTTGACGGTCGGGTCTCCTTGGGGAGCAGTCCCGTTGGCATCAGTTCAGCAGTCCTTTCAGATGCATCCTCAACTGAAGAGGTCGTCTTCTTCAATTGAGTGTTCCCACTGTAGGAAGCCAGGGCATATTCTTTCAGAGTATCATAGGGCGCAATGCTTATGTTTGGTATATAGTAGAGCGGACTATATAATGACTAGTTGTCCCCTGAGGGCTTCAGCTGGATCATCATTAGTCCAGCCAGCAGCTTCGCAGTTTCGGGCACCAGAGCCGGTTCAGCAGCATCATCCCGAGGCCTTTACCGATGCAGTCCTAGACATTCCAACAATAGAGGCCACAGCAGTATGCTCAGGCCCAGGCTTAGGCTAGGAAGAGAGGCCAGCAACAGAGGGGACCCGCCCCTACAGGGCAGGGCCATGCTTTCGCGATTACCTTGGAGGAGGCATTAGCAGCTGGAGAGGTGGTTGCAGGTACCATTCCCTTATATTCATATTCATATTCAGCTTCAGTTTTATTTGATTCTGGTGGTTCGTATTCATTTATATCTGCACGATTCGTGACATGAATTGGTTTGGAGTATGAGTCATTACCAGTAAGGTTGAATATACTTGCTGGTAACGGTCTCGTTGGAGTAGATAGAGTGTATGCCTCGTGTCGAGTCATAGTATGCGGTAGAGAGTTTTTTGCTAGGCTGATATAATTTCCTATGGGCGACTACGATATCGTCCTGGGGATAGATTGGTTGAGTGCTCGACATGCGACTTACCATGCTGTCAAGGTTATTGTTCATGTCCTCAGCAAGGAGTTCTCATTTACGAAAGGCAAGATAGAGTCTCTATCAGTTATCCTGAGGATGGTAGTAGACGAGGAGGTATAGTTTCCCAGAGTTGTCTGCAAGTTTCTGAATATGTTTTCCGATGAGCTTCTAGGCATGCCACTAGTTTGAGACATAGAGTTCTACATTGATTTGATTCCAGGGGTAGAGCCAGTTTCAGAGAGAGTCTACAAGATGTTACAATCAAAATTAAAGATTTTGTACCAGATGATTGAGGAGTTGAGGACCAAGGGATTCATTCATGTAAGTGGATCACCTTGGGGAGCTCCGTTACTTCTTGTTAAAAATAATAATGGCATACCGAGTTTATGTATTGATTATCATACACTAAATGTAGTGACCATTAAGAACAAGTATCCCTTTCCCAGGATAGATGACTTGTTTGATCAGCTCAGTGCGTCAGCTATATTTACTAAGATTGATTTACGGTCTGAATATCATCATATTAGAGTCAGAGAGAAGGATATACCAAAGACGACATTTAGATCTAGATATGGCCATTGGGAGTTTTTAGTTATGCCATTTGGAGCGACCAATGCGCCAGCGATATTCATGGATTTCATGAATCATATCTTCATGCCTCACCTAGACCTGTTCATGATAATATTTATTGATGATACCTTGGTCTACAGTCGGAGTGAGGCCGAGCATGAGCAGCATCTTCGTATAGTCCTTCAAACTCTTTGAGAGCATCGGTTATACGTGAAGTTCAACAAGTGCAATATCTGGCTAGATCGTATCTCTTTCTTGGGTCATATTATTTCAAGAGGAGGTGTAGAGGTGGACCCCAAGAAGGTAGAGCTATTGAGAGTTGGCCAATACCACGTACAGTTTTAGTTGTACATAGTTTTCTGGGATTAGCAGGCTACAAAAGACAGTTTGTGGCAGACTTTCCTAGGATCTCCGCACCCATAACACAGATGACGTGTAAGAATGTGTGCTTCGATTGGTCAAATCCTTGTCAGGCCTCCTTCGAGAAGCTCAAGCGGGGTTTAATTTTGGCTCATATTCTGACACTTCATGTTGGACCAGGTGGGTTTATGGTTTATTATGACACGTCGGGCAAAGGACTAGAATATGTCCTTATGCAACATGACAGAGTGATAGCTACAACTAATAGGGAATATTCTCTCCATGCACTAACTAACTTAGTTAATGTAATTATCTATGTCATGACCTAACACAATGACACTAAATAATTCTACTAAGATTATTCTAATTAGTTAGTACACTACCCAAAATAAATATAATTGTAAATAAAAAATAGCTATATAATTATAACTAATTATGAAATAACAAAAATATACCTCTCCCAATTCTAGGTGGTTACAACCGACACAAAACCAAGATTTGAGTATGAAATCTTATAGATTTCAGCGCAAAAAGAATGTTAGAATAGACGGTTTTATCGAATTTTGAATCAGTAAAGAATTATCGCCAATATGGCGCACAAATGACAGTTTTTAGTGGTTCCCTAGTTACATGTACGTTGCAAAAAATTTATGGTATATTAAACTAGAATATTTAATTTTGAGAAAAAGATATGTTGTAGTTTATTGTGTCATCTTTTCAAAAATTCAAACGGCTCATGATTCCGAGTTTGGGATCTCCCAAAATCTCGAAAACACCAAAACACGTTAAATTCTGGACAACCGACACTCTACGAAATTTTCAGAAAAATAGGATCAAAATTTATGGAAAAAATTACATATTCAAAAAATATACCTCAAGACGGTTCCAACGCAAGAAACGAAGACACACTTGGATTCCGGAGCTAGGAGATATGGTTACACGAAGTTCGAGAAAACTCTAGATGAAACTCTCCTCAAACCTCTCCCTCTCTCTCTCTCTCTCTCTCTCTCTCCTCTAATTTTGACAGAATAATAAACTAGGTCTTATTATATTTATATATATATGCAGCAGCTAATGTGTAGGCCCAGGCGGATAGGGTTAGGATTGACTGTGTATGCTGACTGGGTATTTGGTTGATTTTTAATTCCAGAATCATTTATTAATCCATTTTATCCTAAATAACTCCAAATAAATATTTAAAAATATCAAAAAGTTCCAGAAACATTATAAAAATGTAAAATATCATTATAAATCCTAGAAAATTACTTGGAGCCATATTATAATCATGGGCTTCTATAGTAAATTCCAAAAGTTCTAAAAAATTAGTTATTAGCCTATTTTAAAACCAATTAAATCTAAATAAATTTTAAATAATTCCAAATAAATTACAAAAAATATATTTAATTATTTTAACCCTAAAATAAATGTTTGGTAGAAAAATATACAAGTATGGTCTCACAGTAAATCATGAAAACCATAAAAAATTATGTTTTCTAGGTTTTAATTATCTAAAAATTCTAGAAAAATCTTCAAAAATCTAAAATAGCCTAAATATGATTTTAAACCTTAATATGAGTCTCTATGAGCTATATGAATCTTAATGTTACATCATTATCATTACAAAATTTTACTTAGTATTTTAAAACAAAATTTGTCACGCCCAGTCCCAAAATACGTAGGACTAGGAATACGTAATATGCCAGCTACACATTCGACCAGACTCTGGTCCGACTCGAATATGTATAAGCTGTATTTTAATGGTCACTATCTAGATAATCCAGTAAATATAAATATAAATATCTATGCCTCAATCCACAATGAACAGAATAAAACAAGAATGAGCTACATGTGCTAAAGTCGGCCGCTAAGTAATACACAAGCTCGAATAGACTCGACAAAGAAATATGAGTCTATAAAAACTAGGCTACATGAGCAGATGAATCAATAATATAAATGAATAGCATAACTCTAGTAGAAATGATATAAGTACCTGGTACCAATGCCTACATGGCAAAGCAATCTAAATCAGCAACTCCAGGCAGGCTCCACAACAGTCTATGCTGCAAAACTGACAAGGGACCAGGTCATCAGAGGGACGTAACAAGGTACAAGAAATAGCATGCCAAAGTAAAATAGTATAATACCACATACTCAAGGATAAACTACTGTAACCATCTAAGTAATATGCACATGAGGACACCACTAGTACTTAGGCTAAAATTACTACAGGCCCTTTGTCGGGGAGCCCATAGTCGCAAGTAATATCTCGTAGGGCCAGTAAATGTGCCAAAGATCTGGGACAAAGTCTAAGGCACCTCCAGTAATATAGTATATATATATATATATATATATATATAATCAACTTGAAGTATGGTGTGTCTCTCCCCACCCAATGTAACATCACATCTCATGTCAACGATATCTCATGTCCATAATATGCAAGATCAGGACCTCTAGCTAGTACAACGAGTCATAATAATATATGTATATAATATGCAAGTCTCATATCACGAGTCCTGTAATTTTATACAGAATCATCATGAATACCTCAAGAAGGATTCTGTCACATGAAATAGTATCAAGTGTCCTACGGTCTGACGTGCAAGGATACAAGCACGTGAAATAGGATCGTGGTATTAACTCTCTAAGTGTCGTTACTTGACTCTGCGTACGGCGTTGACACCCGAATCTTGTTCGGACGCTAAGTAACGTCTCATGGCCCTAGGATAAACATATAAATCAACCATATCAAATAACTATAATAACTAAATAAGATAATTAAGGCAAGAAACTGTGATACATCATGGTAAGGTACACTTGCCTGAATTCTAGATATGGCGACGTCCAAGTGGCGAGCTCAATACGTCAACTGATTCTTAAAAGATGGAATCCGTACGAATGTCTTTGAATGCTACAACAAACATTACCAATATTTTCAAAATATAAGAAATAGCTATGATTGACTACCCATAAGTCCAATTTGAACGCAGGGACAAAATTGACAGTTTTTGGTCAAAGTAGGGTCCACATGTGGCCTACTTCGCACCAAAAATATGTCGGAGACAAAATTCTCCAAATCTGTCAAACTTTATTTCTACGAGTCCAGAACGATGATACGAATCCAACGAAATATCCAGAAGTGGATTCCAATGAGCCGATCACAAAATTGTCCGTCAAATAGAACCGTAGGGCCCGCGAAACGGTATTTCGTCCACGTTCTCAGAATTGAACCAAACTTGGGTCACAAGACCAGCGTAAAGCTGCGAATCCAATTGCATAAGTTTTGTTTCGAACCGACAAGCACACACGAAGTTATGATAAGGTGTCAGAATAGGCCGATACGATATTTTTTTACGGATATGTGTGGTTCTGGTGTGCACGCACGTCCAAATCAAGTTTCATGAAAGCCCTCATGTCAGTGTTTATGTTACGCACCATTTGGTGCAATTCGTACGTGATGAAGCCATCTCGTTTGGCAGGACGTACCCCGTATTACGAGATTTTGAATTTTTAAAACCAAGTTTTTGGTCAATTTCTACACTGAATAATCAGCAATATAAAAAGAAATATAATAAACTAATTAAAGGGATTAAATCTTGGTTATGTTGTCTATACAGCAGTAAAATTGGTTTGTCGTTTCTCCAAATGTGGGGAAAGATATGGGTGACAAAAGTTGGTGTCGTAGACAGTTTCTGTCGTATGCACAACCATAATTTTTTTTCGAGTTTTGATATCAATTTTTCTCTGATTTTGTTCACTTCAAAAATAAACTGATTGATAGATAATGAAGATGATTAAGTTGTGATCTTACCTGTGAAATTTGTTGACAGAATGATTGAATGGATACGGAGATCCGTGGCCTTAAAGATCGGCATCCCGCTAATGGTTTCTTAATATACCAGAGTTTATGCTCTGTTATTCGGATGTCCATGGCCTACCAGAGTCATATGGCGACTGGACACGACGACGACTCTAACGAAGGGTCCACTTGTGTTGGGGAATCCCTGACGAGTACTTCGGCGTGCTCGTGAGCCATGGCTTCACCGCCAGTGGTTGGTAGCGCGGACAGAGTTGGTCTCGCGTGCCCTGCTCCGGCGATACAGGGACCGTCGGCGGTCGAGGAGGTCCGCCCAGGGTCATGGATAGGTCGAGGAGGTCCGCCCAGGGTCATGGATAGGTCGAGAGAGAGAGAGAGAGCGAGGGATCGGGGAAGGGTGTCGGGCCGGGTTCAGCACGCGGGGGTGTATTGGGGGGGGGGATGTTAGAGTTTAGGTTTTATTATTATTTTATTTTCTTGTTTTATTATTTTTCTTTTTTTATTTTAATTTCTTTTTTATTAGTTATTATCTGTATTTTATATAGATATTTATATATAAGATATAAACATATATATACATAGTAAGAATAGATTTGTTATCAAATAAATTTTAGGAAAATTTTATAATGCTTTATAACAATAAATTTTACACCAATATATATTTCTTTCAAATAATTTTATCTACTAAATATAAGTAAATATTTATATAAGTAAATAAAACAAATAAAATATTTCTATTCTTTCTAATTAGCTATTAATCACCAAAAAAATTATAATTAAATTAAAATAATAAATTTAAAGATTTAAAAAAATTAGGGTGCTCATAATCTACCCAACTTATAAAAATTGCGTACTCGAAATAAAAAAATAAAGCTACATTATGAATCTATAAGGACATGCTCTAAAGATAAGGAATACATAACAGTAGAAAGAATTTAATCCCACAAGGTCATACCTTGATTCTCGAAGGATGGGGGATACAGTTTCTAATAGAATCTAGTTTTACGTCATATTCTATGGCAAGGATACTCTTAGTTCTAGTCACTACCCAGCTTATAGGGATTAAGTTGGTCATGAAAATTTCTGGTCAATATCACATTTACAAGGGTTATAGGAAGTTTGTCTTCAAGATGGGATACGAGATGTTGAGACTTTTGTGACCACAGTCACAGCCTACCAAGGAAATCTAGGTACTACCATAGTGTCTCATTCACTCTATAAAGGAGGTTTATTAGTTCTCATTACTCCTAATTAGGTCATGGCTTTACAAGATAATAGAAGATGACTTAGTCAAATACAACTAGGGTGAGATATTACAGATGATCACGATTATCGCATGTCATCGATGCCTGATGTGACAAGATCGAGGTAATCTTGTAAGAGAAGAATTTGTCAACCAAGACAAGATGATAAGTTCATAAGGTGTTTTCATGGGATTGTATTCAAGGTTAAGGTACGACTGAGTAGAAATTTATAGAATTAAGTCATAAGGACTAGGTCAAGAGAATTAATGAAGAAAAATTGGTAGTCCATGGTGTTATGGACCTTTGCAAGGGGTTAGTAGTAGGAATTTGGCATAACTAGGGAATGAACAAGGATTCTAGTTAAACACATAGTTCGAATGGTTGCCATGGCAAAATCATGTGGCTGCGATTTGTGATAGTAAAACAAGTGATAATATTATAATATATAGTGGTACAGTCGATGACGAAATACAACTTTTGGTTACTAGAAAAACTTGAGTTTTAGAAGATCTACTAGGCTGAAAAGTTGCACACCTACCCATACTAATGCATATTTATTCTGGTTTTCTCGGATACCATTTGGCTCTTAAGAATGCTACTAAGGTGAGATGGTACTGAGTAGTACGTTCATCAGATATCATGAATGTCGATGAACAATTCAATAATAAGTGTCAAAAGGTAATAAAATTCATCAAGGTGATTAGTATTGTGTAAAGGGTACACGGGGCTCAATTTAATGTAATATAAGTGTCATAGACGTAGTTTGGCTCGAGTGGGCTATGGGTATCTCAATGGTTGGGGTAATTAGATTGCCGATGTATAATTTAATTTAATTGTAACAAAATTGAATATCTAAGAATAGGTTTTTAGAAGGAGGTATGACATGAATATTGTGGGGTCTATATGGATCATGGGAGTGTATATTTGGGAGTAAAAATTAGGTCATGCGTGAGTAGGTCCGGTTAGGCTCATGAATGTCAAAGTTGTCGGAAGAATTGAGTCAGTGTTGCGTATTAAAATCAACTGCAACGAAAAAAGGTATCTAGGTGTCATTTGCGTGTACAAATGTGTCACGAATGTTGTGCGACTAAAATAAAGCATGGGAAGGTGAGTTTGTGAGTGATAGTCATGGCATGGGTGTAGAGTGTCTAGTCTAGGTTATAAGGGTAAAAGTTGTTCGAAAGGAAAGGATAGTGTTGTACGCCAAATACCCGAGCCACAACGAAGGATATAAAAGTTACAAAATTAAGCTGGTAATTTAATATGTTCCTAATTAATACCAATAAATTAAAATTTACCCTAAAATTCCAAAAATAACATATACTAAAATCAGGGGGCTTATAATATATCCAATTTATAAAAATTAAGTTGGTATCCAAACTAAAGTCATGGTCCTGCTAACATAATTTTAGGAAGGGCCTATTTCCTAATAAGGATACAAGAATTCTAGGGTTTACTGGTCGTAATCAAATATTCTCTAAGGGAATCTAGATTCTATCAGGATGCTATTGGTCAATAAATCTATAAGGAAAATTACTCCACATCCCTTTGTACTGTCGTTCTTCTAGTTTCTGCTCTTTAATACCTATTTATCTCACAAGAATTCTCCCGGCTAGGCTACTACCCGATAACACAAGCATTATGTCATGTTGGTCTCCTCTAAGTGATAAATTCTTAGACTCTAGGAGATGATAAGACTTATTGTACAGGCTTTCGTCTAGCCTTAACACAAGGCTTATCGAACTATTTTAATCCTATGAGGATCTCCAATCATATCTACTAAAGTCCTCCTTAAGATTGGTCCTATTGGTTTATGGGGCTACAACTAATTCTAAGATTTTAACTGGGTACTCTCTCAAATAGCGACCATAGTCGTCTCAGTCATTACAAAAATTCTATACCTATCCTGGCCATTATTTATGATTGGTAAAGTTTATAGTCCAATACTAATTGGTTGGAGTTCTGATATCTATTTGATTAGGGAAAGTTCTCTACTAATGCTAATTCTTATATAACTCCAAGCTATCATCTCGTTCTAGTAGTCTGTCTAGTCATCTATCTTACCCATTTCTAACTTAGATAACTCTTCATATAAATTATTCCACCACCCTGCTTATATCCCATAATAAATATATAACTAAAAGTCAAGCACAAGTGTTCGTTCTTCCGAAATAAGAAAGTATGAGAATTAATGGTAGGGATTCAAGAAAGGTATCATCGAATATAATTTTTGAGTTTCAAAGGCGTTATTAGAAATCAAAAGAAGTTTCAAGCAATTATGGATTAAAATCCTAACAAATATATCCTAGTGCAGGCTCGCTCGGTACCGTATTGTAATCGAGACAATTAATCAGGACCTGCATGGGCCACCACAAAAATATGTCATGCCTTAATCCCAAAATACGTAGGACTAGGAATACGTAACATGCCAGCTACACATTCGAACAGATTCTGGTCCGACTCGAATACATATAAGTTGTATTATAATGGTCACTATCTAGATAATCCAGTAAATATAAATATCTATGCCTCAATCCACAATGAACAGAATATAATAAGAATGAGCTACATGTGCTAAAGTCTGCCGCCCAGCAACACACAAGCTCGAATAGACTCGAGAAAGAAATATGAGTCTATAAAAACTAGGCTACATCAACAGATGAATCAATAATATAAATGAATATCATAACTCTAGAAGAAATGATATAAGTACCTGGTACCAATGCTCACATGGCAAAGCAACCCAAATTAGCAACTCCAAGCAGGCTTCACAACGATCTATGTTGGAAAACTGGCAAAGGACCAGATCCTCAGAGGGACATAACAAGGTACAAGAAACAGCATACCAAAGTAAAGTAGTATAATATTACATACTCAAGGGTAAACTACTGTAACAATCTAAGTGATATGCACATGAGAATATCACTTATACTCAAGCTGAAACTATTAGAGGCTCTTTGTCAGGGAGCCCATAGAAGCAAGTAATATCTCGTAGGGCCAGTAAATGTGCCAAAGATCTGGGACAGAGTCTAAGGTACCTCCAGTAACATAGTATATATATATATATATATATATATATATATATATATATATATATAAACATAATCAGCCTGTAGTATGGTGTATCTCTTCCCGCCCAATGTAACCTCACGTCTCATGTCCATAACACACAAGATCAGGACATCTAACTAGTACAACGAGTCATAATAATATATGTATATAATATGCAAGTCTCATATCACGAGTCATGTAATCATATACAAAATTACCATGAATACCTCAAGAATGATTCTGTCATATGAAATAGTGTCAAGTGTCATACGGTCTGACGTGCAAGGTTACAAGCACGTGAAATAGGATTGTGGTATTAACTCTCTAAGTGACGTTACTCGACTCCGCGTATGGCATCGACACCCGAATCTTGTTCGGACGCTAAGCAACGTATCACGGTACTAGAGTAAACACACATCAACTATATCAAATAACTAAATAAGATAATTAAGACAAGGAACTATGATACATCATGGCAAGGTACACTTGCCTGAATTCTGGATATGGCGATGTCCAAATGGCTAACTCAATACGTCAACTACTTCTAAAAAGATGGAATCGGCACGAACGTCTCCGAATATTGCAACAGACATCACCAATATTTCCAAAAAAATAAGAAATAGCTATGATTGACTACACATAAGTCCAATTTGGACACAGAGACAAAATTGACAGTTTTGGAACAAAGTGGGGTCCACATGTGGCCCACTTGGCAACAAAAATGTGCCAAAGATAAAGTTTTCCAAATTCGTCAAACTTTGTTTTTACGAGTCCAGAACAATGATATGAACCCAACAGAATGTCGAAAACTGGATTTCGATGAGCCGATCACGAAATCGCCCGTCAAGTAGAATCGTAGGGCCCACGAAATAGCATTTCGTCCACGTTCTCAGAATTGAACCAAACTTGGGTCACAGGACCAGCGTAACGCTACGAATCCAATGGCGCAAGTTTCTTTTTGAACCGACAAGCACACACGAAGTTATGATAAGGTGTCAGAATAGACCGATACGATATTTTTTGACGGATAAGCGTTAATTTCGGTATGCACGCACGTCCTAATCAAGTTTCGCGAAAGCCCACACGTCCGTGTTTATGTTATGCACCATTCGGTGCAATTCGCATGCGACGAAGCCACCTCGTTTGGCAGGACGAACCCCGTATCGTAAAATTTTAGGTTTTTGAAACCAATCTTTGGTTAATTTCTATGCTGAATAATCAACAATATAAAAAGAAATATAATAAACTAATTAAAGGGATTAAATCTTGGTTATATTATTTATACAACAATAAAATTGGTTTATCGTTTCTCTAACTATGGAGAAATATATGGGTCTCAAAAGTTGGTTTCGTAGACAGTTTCTGTCGTGTGCACAACCATAATTTTTTTTCGAGTTTTGCTCTCGATTTTTCTCTAATTTTGTTCACTTCAAAACAAACTAATTGATAGATAATGAAGATAATTAAGTTGTGATCTTACCTGTGGAATTTGTTGACAGAATGATTGAATGGATACGGAGATCCTGGCCTTAAAAATCGGTATTCCGTTGATGGTTTCTGAATATACCAGAGATTATGCTCTGTTATTTGTTTGTCCATGGCCAGCCGGAGTCATGTGGCAACTAGACACGACGACGACACTGACGAATGGTCCACCTGTATTGGAGAATCCCCGAAGAGTACTCCGGGGTGCTCTTGAGCCATGGCGTCACCACTGAGTGGTTGGCAGTGCGGACAGAGTTGGTCTCGCCCGACCTGCTCCGACGACCGTGGGGACCATCGGCGGCCGGGGAGATCTAGCCAGGGTCATGGATAGGTCGAGAGCATAGGGTTAGGGTTATGGTTTCGTTAGTATATATATAGGGATAGAGAGAGCGAGGATCGGGGAAGGGTGTCGGGCCGGGTTCATCACGTGGGGGTGTACTGGGGGAGATGTTAGAGTTTAGGTTTCAGTATTGTTTTATTTTCTTGTTTTATTATTTTCTTTTCTTTATTTTACTTTCATTTTTATTATTTATTATCTGTATTTAATATAGAGATATATATATAATATATAGACATATATATACATAGTAAGAATAGATTTGTTATCAAATAAATTCGAGGAAAATTTTATAATGCTTTATAACAATAAATTTTACACCAATATATATTTCTTTCAAATAATTTTATCTACTAAATATAAGTAAATATTTATATAAGTAAATAAAACAAATCAAATATTTTTATTCTTTTTAATTAGTTATTAATCACCAAAAAATATAATTTGGGCATTTGGGCAAATAAAACAAATTAAATAATTTCCTAGAATAAAACAAAATTGGGCCTGTATTATTCAAAATTGGGCCTGTATTATTCAAGCCACCCTCTGTACGCCATGGCAGCCACGCTCAAGAATTATGTTAGGGATTCAGACCCAACATAATACTCGAAGACACGACCAAGCTGCCCACCAGGGTCCAGCTTCATAATAGGGGAAATACAGCTAGCAAGCTGTGTGGTCTAATGAGACCCTTTCTCTCTCCTGGACGAATCGCCATATAAAATTGCTGATTATCCCGAGCAAAGGAAGCTATGATATCCTTCCATGATCCATCGTTGCAGAGGATATTTGCTCGAAGATGCCTCCTTTTATGGCTCCTTACATGCTGGAAGAGCATAATCTTCTTCTTCCTCAGGACAGCCCAATGAATCTCGGCAACCATCTTTTTGGTGAAGGAAGTATGGAAAGACAGGTTCACTCCCTTGCCTTTATATAGGCAGAAGAGAACATACCAAATCCCAACAACTTCTTAAATATTGCCAAAAAACCAGCCTCGCAGAACAAGTCAGTTTTGACCGTTTTATGCTTCATTCAAAGTATTTCAAATTACGAGAAATTTGAAAACTTTGAAGGGGGTCTTGTAGAAGCATGAAAAATACGCTAGGAAATTATACGCATCAAAACCCCAGTATGCATGAAGCCCGCGTAAAATAGAGTTTCAGTATTGTGCAGCGTAAAGTATGACTTCAGAGCTATTTGGCGTATAGCGGAGCTTCAACACTATTTAGCGTAAAATATAGCTCCGGAACAGTCCGCGTAAAGCCACACTTTCAAGACCATTGTTGGCGTAAAAGATGGCTACACTCCTCTACAGCATAAAATACGTTTGCTTTTAATGCAGCGTGAAGATTGTACGAGAAACTCTTCGAATTCTTTGAATGAACCTGTCAGACAGTACAGTAAACCTGACTCCTGACAAAAGTACTGCACGACGATCAAGAGGACGGCTGTAATGATGATTCTGCACAGAGACCCAGGTTGTCGTTTAGTGACAGATCCTTGATACAAGTCGCTTTTACGCGCTCAGGGAATACGCTGCCTGTTTTTACACAGGTAGAGATGAGGTTTTACGCTCAAGATGAGACGAAATCAGATGCCACATCAAAAGCTATGCCACATCAAAAGCTGCTCTTCGTACAGAACTCGAGGCATATCTCTGCAGTTAATGCGCGAGATGGGGGCAGATCTCTGCATTTAATGCACGAGATTTTGTTCTATTTTTAATGACTAAGAGAGCAAAAGATGGCGACAATACGCTCACGTCATCACCCGGGCATTTTATGCCAACCAGGCCATTTTTAACTATAGGAGCACGCTGTACGCTATCTTCTTGAAATACGCCAACCAGGCTATTTTCAACTATAGGAGCACGCCGTACGCTATCTCCTCGAAATACGCCAACTCAGGCTATATTTGCAAAGGTATGTGATAAAGCTATTTGGCCCAGAATACGCTCAAGACCTCAGTCAGGAAGGTTATTTGGCTCCTACGCCAATAAGACAGCTACTTGGCTTTTACGCCAACAAGATAACTACTTGGCTTTTACGCCAACTTTGGCTTTTACGCCAACCATCTCTACGCGAGGGGCAGTTACCTACGTGGCTTGCATGCCGTGATCTTCGAAGCAGTTATACGCGTTACCTCATAATGGGACACGCGTCACATGCGGATTCAGAAGATCATTCAAACGTGGGTAGCAGTTATTATAACCACCACGTAAAGAGTGCCACTCTCTCCACTGTTCAGCTTCTATGCCGACTGGCAATTAACTGTGATCGGGCTCTATAAATAGAGACCTCTAGTCACAGAGTGAAGGGGAAAGGATCGAGGATCGAGAGAAGAGTAGAGATCACAGACAGAGAGCATTGATTGACGACTTTGGCAACGAGCATCCAATCCCTCCTGCAGTCTTTGAAGCTTCTTCTTCTTCTACAGCACTTCTTCGTCATCGTGTGGTCCAAGGGACAAAGTGATCGACTGCAGATCAGACTCCTATAGCAATATTTTTCCCCAGAATCAATTTTTGTACTTAACATCCTCGTATAGGATTAATTGTACTCTTTTTTCTTGTTTGTAAACAAAGAAAGGGTTTCGTATAAACCTAGTTTTTATTTCTTTCGTTTATCACCGAAAATAGCAAGCTTCTTCGAACCTGATCCCATGGCCACGAGTGGTTCATGCCTTTTTCTCTTAGAAGACGCGAGGCTCCTCACCGAAGTGGCCTTGTGCTTCATCAGAGAAGTTACCAGGGGCGGTAGATAATCAAAAGTATTCTCCTCCCCCGTTGTTGACTCAGGACCGGCAAGCGAGGGTACATGGCATCCCTTGCCTCTCCCAAAACCTTTCTTGGCTTGCTGCCTTGGGGCATTATCTTAGTACCCTCAATGAAGCTAGCCCCCCGATCAAAGCCGGGTGGCTACACGTTTACAGCTACATGAAAATTATTTGTCGCATAGAGGACGTGCGGGAAAGTGCTAGGGTCAGGCAATATGAAGGAGACTCTAGTGCCAAACTCAAAATAGTAGTCCCAGGCTCAGACACCATCAAAAAAGCTACCCTCAAAGCCTATACAAGGGATTGGGTTGCCAAAAATAAACTAGTTGTATCCGAATTGGCGAGCAAACCTGCTCGGTAGGTACGGTTCCAAGAAAATAAGATTTCGGTTCTGATACACCAGATTGGAAGGTCGGATGGAAAGAAGGCAGTGAAAGACCCTCGACGATAAGGCATGGCTGCTAACACCACCGTCACGCAGCTCTCTGCGCATCTCATCTTTCGTAAACTTAGGAACCGAGACAAAGAAGGAATAATTATTCAAGAAGGAAAGTTTACGCTGGCAAGGGGGAACCTCAGTGTAAACCCAGGGCATCCCACCATAACGGTAGATGAAAGCATCTTCGTCTTCCCCTCCAACCCAGGGGCCATCAAGGGAAGATAATGCATTAATAACCAGCCCATTAGATAATGGTAGGGCAGCTCGACCCGGTTGAAATCTCTGGAACCTCCATTGTCCATCACCTTCTTCACAAAACTACGAAGACCATGATGGATGATGCAGACCATCGCGGGAAGTAAATTAAGCCGGCTACTGAAGACTAACTTCACTGCCGAAAGAATAAGGTTTCGGATGACCCTTTAGATCATCCTTGAGCCCCCTGGGACTACACAATTCTGCAGCCATATCATCAAGAACCCAGCCAGCACAACTTTGTCAGATAATTGTTAGGCGTCTTGGTAAAAATAGCTGAAGAGTCGTCAGGACCACTAAATTTGTTACCAATTTTAGAGGATATCGGATAGTTATGCACTAGTTCGCAAACTTTGCTCTGAGACTGGGGCTTCCGAACGCTGACCCGACCCGAGTCGTTAAACAGGAAGAGGTAATAAGTCCAAGATGTAATATAAGGGGAGTTCCCCTCCGAACTCTTATCCTTCTTATTGGAGAAATATTGGCAAGTGGTGTGATGGCACAACAATTCCTTGTACACGGCAAGGAACTCCGGGTTCTTCTTTTCCAACCCTCCTAGCATTGCTAGAAGTATATTCCTCGTACGTCTCCTCCTGCCAGGGCAGTCGAGAAACGTCGTACATCTCGTAGAGCGCGAGTCCCATCTCCCATGAGTAAAGAATATCCCGGTACGGCAGTTGTACAGTTCAGCCAAGGCGAGGAACATAGATGAATTTGTCTCCAAGCCATAACAGGAGCCCCTTATGGCGTAATACAGATTAGCCGCTTTGAGGGTCCACTCGTACTTCTCTTGGGCCCACAAGGTCAAGTTAATCTAATGGGACTGAATAATGCACCCAGTTGAGCAAGCGTAGTCTCCCTGTTGGATAGGACCCCTTACTCGCCAAACAGTTTAGGGAAGTCTCAGGGTGATGAGGACGAATATTCGGCCCTATTTTGCTCGCAATGACACCTGGTGCTAAACCCCAGAGAGAATTTGAGGTCGAATCCTTGTAAATCATAATCTCCTTCTTTAGTTTTGAATTGGGGCGGATAGGACCAACCAGGGCCCCTGACTGGTCCGGGATTAAAAGTCCCATTCATCCTCCTTGGAACGTTCATGTTAAAAGTCGACAGTGATAGCTAGCGCTCCATGCCAGGCATGTGCATTTTTATTCCACAAGTAGAGAAGTCCCAGTTATCTTTTATCTTCACCACATCGGGGTCCGAATTGGTAAGAGCATCCCCGAACAGAAAGATGGGCTTAAGAAGAAAGCAACCCCGCCAGTTGCAATCTGCCCAAAATTTATTTGGCTAAGTAGGAAAAACCAGGTCTAGTCCATTATCATTTTATGTCTCGCCGCAGGTTGATCCTTGTCTATCTGGTCCCGGATGTTTTCACTATGCCTTCGAATCTTACGCCCAGCACGATCTGAGCCTGCCCAAGAAGCACTTCCCCGGAAGGAGCCACGAATAAAGTTACTACAAAAGAGGAATTCAGAAAAGAAGGTGGTTAGAACCTTCAAGAGACTATATGCACCATTAACAAAAGTCACAGTCAGTACATGTTATATCATCTATGCACCAAAGACATGGTTGGCGCATATCATATCAACCATGCGGCCGAGCCACTATGGGCGCATGTGGTATCACTCATGCGGCAGAGTCATAGTCGGCGCATATTTTTTATCCATGCGGCCAAGTTATGACTGGTGCATGATCCATGCGGCCAAGCCAAATATGAAAACCCGCACATTTTCTAGATGATCTCCTATCTAAGCGGCAGGGTTATGTGAAAAAGTATGCTCATATTTTAGATGATCTCTCATCCATGCGGCAGACCATGCACAAAGTATATATGTGTTCAGGAGATGTCTTCTCCATTGCCCCTACCCTTGATCGACACTTGGACGTCCAAATGATACTTGGGGACCTTGTCCTTGGACTTTCCCTCA
>JAYESA010000002.1:31671216-31703716 GCA_036927795.1 Iris macrosiphon | reverse complement strand
GGGGCGAGGGAGTCGAGGGGCGGCCGGGGCTGCAGCGGCGGCGGGGGTTCGCGGCTGAGCCGGGCGGTGGCGGATTGGGTGAGGGAGGAGCTGGGCACGGTGGGGGCTCGGGGGGTTTATAGGAGAGAGGGGGAAACGTGGGGCCGAGGGAGGCGGCGGTCAGCGCAGGGCGAGGGCGCGCCGGGCGGAGCGGCAACGGCACGGCGGAGGCGGCGGAAGACTCGGGGTCGGGGACGAGTGGTTCAGGCGGGTTCGGGTCGGGTCGGGCGGCGGGTGGATCCGACCCGACCCGCTAGCATTAGCGGGCTGGGCTCGGCCCAATGGGCTGGGCCGGGCCGGATTTATTATTAGGATAATAATAATAATAATAATAATTAATTAAATAAATAGTTTTTAGGCATTTAAAAATAGGTCTGAGGTCCAATAAATTCCAGAAAAATTACCCTAAGTCCAGTTTTTCATTTTACACCCAAAAATATTATTTCCATGATATTTTAATATTATTTATTAACAATTAAAAATCATTTATTAATTAAAAATCTTAATTTTAATTACAGAAAATTGGGAAAAATCCAAGATTTAAAATTCTTACAAAATCTGGGGGTTTACAATCTACCCAACTTATAAAAATTTCGTCCTCAAAATTTAAAAATTAGCCATAATCTGTTAATCCTTCATGTACATCAATCGCAATTTTCTTACGATAATTAGAATTCCGATCACATCCACTGCAATCATTTCGTGGTTAAGATGTCTATTGTTCCAATCAAGATTCAACCTAGAGTTATCGCTTCTTACTTTCTCAAATTACCCACAGGCAAAAATTTTAGAGTAAGCCCTTATAACATCTTCAAGGATTGCACATACTTATGACCTTGCCTCACTATTCTAACTATCATAATTCCTCTAGAAGTGATTCGAGTCCAACAGTATTCCCATTTGTATGTCCCAACCTTTTAAATTCCATTCACATCCTCAATATTCTAACTAGGTAGTCCAACCCTCAAATTTTAATCCTTAAATCAATCATCAAATTGAAAAAATAATTTAAATGTAGTCCACCAACGTTCAAGTCTGAAATTCTATAATTCTATCCTCTAAATTTAAATTGATGATTTTACTTTCATTATCATGTACCTAAGATACAACTATTGGGTCCTCGATATCAATTCATTAATCATCTTAGTCACCCCTCTAAATTTTCAGAATTAGAAATGGCTTGCTTCTTCCAATCTAACCTTACTCGGTCACAATCCAAAAGACATTCCTCTCGAGTTGACAAATGCATTGCTACCCAACTTAGAGTTTACCCATTCATCACAAAAGACTATATACCTTAAGAAAAAATATTCCTTAATATGTTTACCTATGTCATTCAATCCTTGAATTTCAACGCCGATCATGATATGTCCTCAATTACGAAAGTTAATCCTCAAGTATGTGATCGGCCTATGTGGCATATCTAGTACTATCTATGTACTAACTTATACCAGCACGAGATTTCGTCTTTCCAAAATAAGGGAAGGCGAAGATCAATAATAAAGAGTTCAAGGGTGGGGTGATAGAAAAGAAATATCGGGGTCAAGGCATTTTAAAGTATTCAGGTGGGAATTGTCAAGCGATTGTGGATTGAATCCTATCTCGGTAATTCCTATTCACATGCTCGTATTAATACAGTTATGTAACCTACGTGATATGCTTTAGACATGTCTAGGTCAAGTATATTTGTCTACTAATCACTACGTATCTCAATCCACGTAAAGTAGTCGTTTACGAAGTGCGAATCAAAATGCATTAAGGTTGATCAGACCGTAATACACTGATTCTGAATAGACACTTGTATTAGTGTATGCGTCCAATAATACATATGTCATGAACAAGCCTGATAAAGAGTAAGCTTGCAAAACTAGGCTATAGAATAGCAGCATAAATAAAGTACAGCAAAATTAAGTGCGCTAGATGCTGGTGAAAGGAGGTACAAAATTATTTAAGTTCGCAAAACAACCTACAATAAGCACAATAACAAAAGATTCTACAACTCTACAGTTATCAGATATAAAAGCATACCAGGTTATTAGCAAGTTCAAAATTACTAGGTTGGGGCTGGGGTCACGAACCAATAGGCATGAGCTAAACTAGAAACGGCAGCTACAATCACTTACGCGCATTGGCTACTCCAAGAGTCTGTGCGTTCTCCACGGTCATCGCGGAAGCTGGTCCGTGTCCTTGAGGTGGTGCCCTCCGCCGCGCTGCTGGGGCCTGGCCTGAACTGGAATCTTTTGTGTAGTTGTGCGTCCTTGGGCAGCAGGACAGTCCTTCACTTGATGTGCTACTGATCCACAATATAGACAGGCACCTAGCCTCTTTCTACAATTTCGCCAAATGTGACCTTGTTTTCTACAAAAGCCACAAATGGGAGCTTGTTGGTTCTATCTTTGAGTTGGATTCATCTGTGGTCGCTTTGCAGCTCTTTCCTGTTGTGCTTGGTCTGGTGCTGACGTATACGGCCGCTTCTGGCTGGACTCGATCCTTGTGGTACACTCCACAGGTCGTGCTGCAGTAAGAACGTCTTCGTCGAAGGTAATTGCATTTGAACTGCTTGGCTTACGTGACTTCGAGCTAATTCTGTCGATGAAGTTCTCCGCTTGGTTTTGCTGAGTTTCTTGTTGAACCTTCTGATAGGCTTACATCATTATGTAGAACATGCGGAACATCTGTTGTTCGTCCATAGGCGGTCCCGGTGGGAAGGAAGGCATCGGTGGAATAGGCTGCGTCGAGGGTGGAATGCCATCTTGACGGATTATTGAGGCAGGCTGACTTGCTTGACTGCCTTGTGATGATTGGCCTTCACCGACTGGTATCATATCGTTTCCTTGGGTAACCATAACGGTTTATGGTATTTCTGCATGAGTCTCGTTGCTGGCTTGTGGGTCCATCTCCCTGTATCCAAAATAACCAATAAGAGGTGCACAGGAATCAAGGCAAGATGCAAGTTCATATTAGTTCGAATACGATACAGATATCAAAAATAATTCAAGCAAGTGGATGAGATCCTATAAACTTATCCTAGCTTTATTGCAGGCATGTTCGGTCCCTGAGTTGAAACCGAACAATTTAGTCGTTGGACCTGCATGGGCCACCACAAAAATGTGTCACGACCCGCACCCGGATATTTGGGCACGAGTACGTGGGCACGTCCAGCCTACGCCGCAGTGTCGGCGGTAGTACGCTGTCTAGGTCATTTCTGGGGTCAATAAGTATCTATCTCATCCATAATAATGAACATGTAAGAATAATCACAGGAAAAAGGAATGCTAAGATTTCATAATATTTAATCTGTGACAACCAAACCACAGTTAATACAAGCCAGAAGATAAATCGGGGACAAACCCGAGTAGGTGCTGAAAGGAAATAAAATAATAACTAACTGGCTACTCCTCCTCCAAGGTAGTCTCCGGAGTGGGAACCGGCTCCTCAATGTGTCACCTGCTAACTCATAGGGGCCATAATAGGTAGGGGCAAAGTCCTCATCATCGCCTAAAACAACGGATCCAGTTAGGAAAGGAGCAAAGTACACAATGCACAACAAGATTAAACTAAATATTCATGACAATTAAAAAAGAACTGACAGGTATCATATTGAGAATATGTATAAATAAATAGTAACAATAACTAAGAGTTAATTGCTGTAAGACAGGGACATGAGTAAAACAGGAACAAGGTGACAGGAAAATGAATTACAACCAGACAATAGGAACTGTAACCAGACAAGAAACTGTGTGTGTGAACTTGTGTATTTAGAATACCTAGTTGACATGTAGGGGTCTATAAGGTTAAACCGGCCGTCATAGACGGCTATTAAACAGGAATAATCGAGATCCGGCTGATGGACAGTCGTGTACCAACAGCTATTAATCATGGCAAGGGTCAGGGTAAACTACATGCCTTTCAGTATTCTCCCACCCGACATGAAAAGCAAGACATGAAATACAGTATCCAAGACATAAAATCCAGTATTCTAGCACTACGTGTAATCATCAAGGGTACTAGTAAAGCAGGGAATTAACTATCACAATATAAAGATTAAACTTGAAGTGCAGGTACTTGCCTGTTGTTTGGATCCAATTAATTGTCCTCGGAGAAATAGTCTAGAGATGAGTCCAAAAGCTGAAATAGACATTACCATCATGCTCAGAAGATGTCAAATAGCTAGAAACGCCTGTCCTTGGGTCCAATTTGGATACAAGGACAAAAACGACAGTTTCGGGTCAAAACGGGGTCCGCCGGTGGGCCCGCTTTGCACCGAAAAACGTGTCCGGGTCAAAGGTCTCTAAATTCACCAAACTTAGTGTCAACAGGTCAGGAACGCTGATACGAACCCAACGGAACTTTCAGATTTGGATTCCGATGAGCCGAACACAAAATCGCCCGTCGAGCGGGGCCTGTGGGGCCCACGACACGCGATTTTGTCAACGTTCTCAGAATCGAACCAAACTTGACCCACAGGACCAGCGTATCGCTACGAGTCCGATGGCGCAAGTTTCGTCTCGATCCGACGTGTTTGCACGAAGTTAGGGTGAATTGCAGAAAAGGCGGATACGGGGCGATGTCCGCGGATACGCGTTGATTTCGGTGTGCACGCACACCCGAATCAGCTTCCACGAAAACTCACACGTCCGTATCGACGATGCGTACGTATCTGTGAAGACCGCACGCGACCAAGTCATCCCGTTTGGCGGGGCGGACTCAGTTCCGGGGTAAAACAGGGTCTGGTTTTTCCTGTTTTTTGATCGCGGTGTGCGATCACAACAGGACGCGATGCCACGAACAGTTTGTCCGGACACCGAGAGGGTCATACAGGCTTCACAACGCAATTTGCGGAATTGAAAACGGAGCTACGAGGTGAAAGTTATGAGTACCTGAACGGGGCTCAGAAACCGGGTTTTTCTCGTGTCCGTGTCGTGTCCGACACGCCGACACGAAAATTGGGTTAGGGTTAGGGTTTGGGGGCTGTCGGCCGGAGGCGGCGGCTCGGGGCTGGCCGGAGGGAGTGGAGGCGGTCGAGGGCGGTGCGCCGGGGGACCTGGGGCGGTGGCTGGTGGCGGCGGAGCCGACGGCGGCGGCCGGAGCTGCTGGCTGCTGCTGGCCTCCGCTGCTGCCGGAGGCGGGGGTGAGGTCGTCGACGTCGAGGAGGGTCGGGGCGAGGGAGTCGAGGGGCGGCCGGGGCTGCAGCGGCGGCGGGGGTTCGCGGCTGAGCCGGGCGGTGGCGGAGTGGGTGAGGGAGGAGCTGGGCACGGTGGGGGCTCGAGGGGTTTATAGGAGAGAGGGGGAAACGTGGGGCCGAGGGAGGCGGCGGTCAGCGCGGGGCGGGGGCGCGCCGGGCGGAGCGGCAACGGCGCGGCGGAGGCGGCGGGAGACTCGGGGTCGGGGACGAGTGGTTCAGGCGGGTTCGGGTCGGGTCGGGCGGCGGGTGGATCCGACCCGACCCGCTAGCATTAGCGGGCTGGGCTCGGCCCAATGGGCTGGGTCGGGCCGGATTTATTATTAGGATAATAATAATAATAATAATAATAATAATAATAATAATAATAATAATAATTAATTAATTAAATAAATAGTTTTTAGGCATTTAAAAATAGGTCTGAGGTCCAATAAATTCCAGAAAAATTACCCTAAGTCCAATTTTTCATTTTACACCCAAAAATATTATTTTTATGATATTTTAATATTATTTATTAATAATTAAAAATTATTTATTAATTAAAAATCTTGATTTTAATTACAGAAAATTCCCAGAAAATTCCAGAAAATTGGAGAAAATCCAAGATTTAAAATTCTTACAAAATCTGGGGGTTTACAATATATATGGTTTTGTGTGTGTGTATATATATGTATATATGTTTGTGTATATATATGTATATATATATGCGTGTTTGTGTGTGTGTGTGTGTGTGTGTGTGTGGTGTGTCGAGGGGGGACCAGTGAGCAGCGCAGCAGGCCAGCACAGCGCAGCGAGGTAGCAAGGCGCAGCAGCAGCAGCAAGTAGCTGCTGCAGTGGCAACAGCAGCAGCATATGCAGCAATAGCAGCAGCACAAGCAGCAGGTACAGCAACAGTAACAGCAGAGCGGGCAGCAGCAGGTAGCGAGAGGCAGAGAGAGATCTAGATAGATAGATAGATAGATAGATAGATTAGTGTAGATATATATATATATATAGTTAGATATATATATGAGTATGGGTATATATGAATGTGTGTGTGTGGATATATATATATATATATATATATATATATATATATATATATATATATATATATATATATATATATATATAGTTATGTAGATATATGCATATGTGTGTGTATATATATATAGTAGCCTATATATATAGCTAGGTATATATGTATATATGCTAGATAGATAGCTAGATGAATATGTTAGAGAGGGGTAGTTGATATCTCAATACCTTGAGATATCAAGGTATTTCAATACCATGAGATACCCAAGGTATTGAATATCGGAGCGGGATTTTTGAGCAATTGTGTATGTTTGAGTTTATAGTTGCTTTTATATGTATATGTGTCTATAATTACGCATGCTAGCATAGGTTTTAGCGGGTATAGGCGGGGTGCGTAGCTTAGGTCGAGGTATTGGATACCGAGGGTATCCCGGTATCTCAAGGAGACAAGTTTGAGGGTTTACTAGCTTAATGAGCTAGTTTTGACCTAGAATTTTAGGGGCACCCTAGTTTGACCTAGCGTTGACCATAATTGCCCTCGTTGACCGTAAAAGTCAAAGTTTGACCTAGTTTTGACCGATAGTTGACTTTTTAGACCCCGGGTTGACTTTTTGACCCAAATTTCAGCAGTTTGACCCGTTCGCCCTAGAATAAACCTAGAACCTTATTTTTAGTTATTTTATATCAGTTTAACTCTTTAGAACCCTGTTTAATCTTGGTTTTAGTAATAGGTTCTTGCGACGCCAGTCCGGATCTCGATCCTCATCAGTTGCTCATGACGTCAGGCGAGTACCTACCTCTGATCGTTTTTATTTCATGATAGCGTTTATATCACCTGTTCTAGAATTGTAATACTTGATTCTGACACATTATTTCACGAGCTGGTACTAGTTGGATTCCGTAATAAGATGTTATCCCCTTACTGTGTTCAGCGGGTACTCTATCACGTATATTTTATCATGTGCTTCGGGTATTGATTCTCATATGCTATCATGTGCTTCGTGTGCTCTCGCCTTCATGTGCGCGAGTTATTTATCATGTACGTAGCGTGTCATGGTTGGATCCAAGAGTATTAGTGGAGAGGGGAGTAGGAGTTGGTTATGTGATCAAAGCCAAACAGTATTCATGTGTATGTCGATTATGCAACTCACACATAACGGAGTTATCGTAGTATAATTTATGTGCAAGCTAAGCCGATCACATAACGAACTTGTGCTCACGGCACTTAGCTAATATTCCTATTTTCTCACATGCAGTTACTTCTCTACTACTTGTATTGTTCTCCAGTTTTATATTATAGTTACTTTATCAGTTCCACTATGTATTTATTTACTTGTGCATCTTGTATACTTTTCTATTGCTAGTCATATACACCTTACCATGCATTTGGAGTTGCTTTCAGAGTTATGTACTTCGCTCCAGTCCTGACAGGGCATATTTTTTCCAGAGGATCCTGAGGATTTTTGCCTGATATTCTACGGGCCAGGTGTCGAGGAGTGTTGTGACCTTATTTTTGAGGAGGAGCCAGTCGAGGAGACGCCGTTAGCACCTTAGTTCAGCTAGGTGGGTTTTCTGGGTTGTTTTCAGTTGATATTTTGGATGACTGTATTTATTATTTTGCTGCTGTGAGTTGTTATAGACTTTAGACTTGGACTGTATATTTGGATATTGTACTTGCTCTTTGGTTCTTGTTTCTTTGTGATATCTTATCGTGCTTTTACTCTTCCCCTAGTTATTGTGATTGAGGCATATATATACTGCGTAGTTGTCCTTCTTTTGGAGAGGTTATATTGATTGATCATTATGAGATATAGATATTGGGAGGATCACTTGCACTTGGTAGAGTTTGCTTACAATAACAGCTACCAAGCCAGTATCGAGAGGTCACCATTCGAGGCGTTGTATGGACGGAGGTGTCGCACTTCGTTATCATGGGATGATGTAGGCGAGAGAGCTTTGCTTGGCCCGGAGATGGTGGTTGATGCGGCAGAGAAGGTCAAGCTCATTAGAGATAGACTTCGGGTGGCGCAGGGCAGGCAGCGACATTGGGCCGATAGCCACCGGAGACCTTTGGAGTTTGAGGTGTAGCTTAGAATTTAGATTTTGTTCTTGTGTTTGCTTGTGATTGCTTGTTTTAGATTAAGTGTTGAGACATTGTTTGTGCTAGGTTGGTGATCTGGTGTTTTTGAGGATTTCTTCGACGTGGGGCACTATTTGCTTCGGTGGAGGCGGGAAGCTTAGCCCACGTTTCGTCGGACCCTTCAGCATCCTTGAGAGGGTCGGTGCTGTAGCGTATAGGCTAGATTTACTGCCTACGCTAGAGGAAGTTCATAATGTGTTCCATGTATCGTAGTTGAGACGGTATGTGGCGGATCCCAGTCATGTATTGGATCACTCAGAGATTATGGTGGGCCCTACTCTTAGCTATCCAGAGCAGCCGGCGGAGATTCTGGATCGACGGGAGAAGGTATTGAGGAACCAGACTATTCTCTTGGTTCATATCGCATGGAGGCATCACTCTCCAGGTGATTCGACCTAGGAGAGGGAGGATGAAATGCGTGAGCGATACCCTTATCTTTTCGAGCCCTGAGGTATGGTTCTTTTCTTTTCCTTGCATTCCTGTCCTAGTTTCGTCTTTTAATTTTGAGGACGAAATTATTTTAAGGAGGGTAGGCTTGTCACTACCCAATTCTAGAAAATAGGGTTATTTTTTATTTTTATTTGGTAAATTGTAATTATTCATAAATATTTATATTTATATTTAATTGATGGTTGTATTATTTTTTGTTTGGTTGTTTTAGGATTTTGGCTAGTCTGGACCCATGTCAAACCCTAGTGGACCCATGTCCGACCCAACCAACACCCTTGTGAGACCTATTTTTGGGTTTAGAATAATTTTATATTTTTAATAAGTTAGTTGGAGTGATTATGAGTTAATTTGAGTATAACTCTCATGCATCAAAACAGAAAAGGTAAACGAACAATGTCAATAAAAGAATACATGCAACATAGAATACTTTTCTGCTCCGAAAAAGGATGAAGTCGCTACTTAAAAGGTCGTTTGATCTTCCCCGTCACATAAACTAAAACAAGTTAGGCTTACAAAAGTGGATAAATAGGTTTTATATTTTAATCTATTTTAATGCAGAATAAAATAACCTAAAATACTATTTTAATCTTATTATATTATGATTTTAAGGTTAATCCTAGATTTTGGTTCAAAGAAAGTCAACTTTATAAATTTGAAATCCGTAGCACAAAAATCGAGGCATTCTGTTGAACTGACACAAAACTAAGATTTGATGTATGAAATTCTATAAATTTTAGCGCTATAAGAATTCTAGAATCGACACTTTCATCAAATCTCGAATCAGTAAAGTATTATTGTCAATATAACGCATAAATGATAGTTTTTGGTGGTTTCCAGGTTACGTCTACGTTGCATGAATTTCACGGTATAGTAAAATATTATATTTAATTATAGGAAACATATATGTTGTAGTTCATCATGTCATCTTTTTAAAACTTTAAACGGCTCATGATTCCGAGTTTGGGATCTTTCGAATTCTCAAAAACACAAAAATGCGTCAAATTCGGGATAACCGACACTCTACAAATTTTACAGAAAAGTTGTTCCAGAATTTATGAAAAAAATACATGTTCAGAAACTATACCTCAATATGGTTCCAACGCAAGAAATGAAGATGCGTTTTGAGTCTGGTGCTAGAAGATATGGCTATGCGAAGTTC
Source organism: Iris macrosiphon (assembly GCA_036927795.1). Taxonomy (NCBI): domain Eukaryota; kingdom Viridiplantae; phylum Streptophyta; class Magnoliopsida; order Asparagales; family Iridaceae; genus Iris; species Iris macrosiphon. The sequence continues at coordinate 31,693,729 of JAYESA010000002.1, read as the reverse complement.
GAGGAAACTCTAGATAAAACTCTCCTCAAACCTCTCTCTCTCCTCTAATTTCAGTGGAATAATAAACTAGGGCTTATATATATATATATATATATATATATATATATATATATATATATGCAACAATTGATGGGTGGGCCCAGGCGGGTAGGGTTAGGGCTGACTGTGTATGTTGACTGGGTATTTGGTTGGTTTTTAATTCCAGAAATTATTTATTAGGGTTATTTAGTAATAGTATCACTTAATAGTTGAAATTAGGGTTTGGATATGCAAAGTGTCCGGCCTTAGACTTTGGGTCTCGAAATCACTGTTCACGTAGGCTAGTGAGTAGTGATTTTGAGACTCAAAGTCTAATGCCGAACACTTTGGAGACCCAAACCCTAATTCTATATATATATATATATATATATATATATATATATATATATATATATATATATATATATATATATATATATATATATATATATATATATATATATATATATATATATATATGAGACTCTATTACTAAATAACCATATTTATTAATTATTTTGTAACCTAAAAAACTCAAAATAAATATCTAAAAATATTAAACAATTCTAGAAAAATTAAAATGTAAAATACCATTATAAACCATAGAAAAATATTTGGGTCCATATTATTTTTATGGGATTCTACAATAAATTTCAAAAGTCCTAAAAAATTAGTTATTAGCTTATTTTAAAACCAAATAAATCCAAATAAATTATAGAAATTTTTAAAATAAGTAAAAAAATATTTAATCTTTCTAACCCTAAAATAAATGTTTGGTAGAAAAATATGCAAGTATGATCTCACAGTAAATTATGAAAGTCTTAGAAAATTACGTTTCCTTGGTTTTAATTATCTAAAAATTCTAGAAAATCCCCAAAAATCTAAAATAGCCTAAATATGATTCTAAACCTTAATATGAGTCTCCATGAGCTATATGAACCTTAGTGTTACATTATTATTATTACAAAACTATCATCATTAAAAAACTATACTTAGAATTTCAAAACAAAATTTCCATAAAATTATAAGTGTATTCTAATTATTATTCTTATACGGTATTTTAGTAGCGGATTCTACAATCTACCCACTTAAAATATTTTTGTCCGAAAAAATCAAACAACACCAGTAATAGATTATAAGAGTATCATATACAATTAACTCCTATGGGTAAAATTTAAAGAAAGCTATATCATTAACAGTTAAGTAAACCTTGGTATACTAAGTATTAACAACTATAACTAGGAAAGGCTTTACAAACTCGATATCCTCTTGTACGAAACTATCAGGCTCGGGGGTGGCATATGGGTCAACTACCCTCTTACCCCTACAGATTGTACTACGCCTTGCCTCAGGGACGAAGAGGACATGGTTAGGACGGTAGAAACAAACATATCGAAAAGGTCATGGATGGAATCAAGCAAGATGCATATAAGATACAAAAGGATAGAAGACTCATATGAGTGAAAATTCTATTTGTGGATGATATAACCCTCCTAAGGTTATTCTAAATCCTATCTTCAATTCTATTCGCATGCTCACGGCTAGTACTACTCAGTTGAAGTACTAACCATGAGTTCGCAACCTTATGCGAAACCAGACCTACATGGACTACCATAAAAACTTGTCATGACCCACTCCGACTTTGGGATACGAGTACGTGGCCAAGTCCAGCCTACGTCGCAGATTCGGCGGTAGTATGTCGTCTATGATAAAAATGGTCCATAATAAGTACACGATTCACATATATAATCCACAACTAAGTCACGACAAAGAAATTAAACTAATAGTCTCAATAATTTATTTAAAGAAATAATCCACTACAACTCAAGATAGTCTCGGGAACAAACTCGATAGAAATAAAATAAAAATGACTATAACCTAGAGTCCACTAACCCTACTAGATAAAAGATAATATAAAAAACATAAGGAAAATAAATATTTACTCTGCATCTATAGAAGCAACTAGCACGTTGGAAATATCGATGTCACTAATTTACTCACCATAAACCTCGGGGTAAACCATGTCATCTAAAGCTAAAAAATAGTTATCCAGTCAGGATTGGAGCAAGTCACCATAACACTACACTACAAAGTATTATATATAAGCAAGAAGGATAAATAAAAGATGACTATAACATAATATAAAAAGAGTACCACTGTAACATAGAAACAGTTTGGAGGCACAACTAAGACATGAAAATAATATAAGAGTACAACTAAGGTAAGATGAATCACTAGACAATATGATAACTGAGAGTACGGCAATGACAAGTTAACAATATAGAAGTATACTCAAGAGAAACTGTCCACTAGACAAGTAACAACAGTAATCAAGTCACGTGTACAATGTGTTTTAGAATACAAGTTTTTCATATGTGGACGGCTTGGGATATCCGTCAGTCGTACATGTGGTGCATGACTGATATTATGCAATCAATATATAGGGAGTCTGTAGTCAATTTGTTGACCACATGCTTACTCGTTGTATTTCCTCGCCCGATTCTCTCATAATTAAACATGATCACTTTGCATTAACCTTAAATTTGAACATTGAACATTAAATATTGAATATTGAACATTGAACATTGAACATTAAACATTAAGCATGGAATATTGAATATTAACAAAAAAATATTAAGTGATCATATATGATGTTAATAAGTATAACTCTCATGCATCAAAATAGAAAAGGTAAACCAATAATGTCAAGGAAAGAACAAATACAACATAGAATACTAGCAATATAGGTCATAGTGATACTTGCTTGGTCCAGAATAAGATGATGTCGCAACTCAAGACGTCGTCCGATCTACCCCATCACATAAATTAAAACAAGTTTAATTTACAAAAGTGGGTAAATATGTTTCCTATTTTAATTCTAAATAAAATAATCTAAAATAATATTTTAATCTTATTATATTATGTTTTTAAGGTTAACCCTAGATTTTGGTTCAAAGAAAGTCAACTTTACAAATTTGGGATCCGTGACACGCAAATCGAGGTATTTTGTTGACCAAAAATTCAACCGATGTCACAACCTGCACCCGGATGATCGGGGCACGAGTATGTGGTATATCCAGCCTACGTCGCATCATCGACGATAGAACGCTGTCTAAGTCTACAATACTAACTATCAAGCTCACACAATAATATAATCTCAACCTGTCAAAGATACTCAACTCCATAAGGAGGACAATATGATAATATAATATAATAACAATATAATATAATGACAATACTCAATCACAACAATCTATAAGAAAAATAAAAGGCACAATATGATAATAAAAAAAGATATCTAAATCACAAGTCTAGATAAGTCTAAATAACACAATCATCAAGTCTAGTATCAAATAATAACATCCCAAACTCTAAATAAAGGCCGAAGGTAGATCCGGTACCAAAAACTAATAAGATAACTAAGATCACTAGTGACCCCGGCTAGACCTTCCGGCAATCACTCCTAAACTATAGGGTCCAAGGCTGCTGCTACTCCTCCTATGGTACGTAATAGGCCGGACACCGATCCTCCAAGTCCACTAAAAAATTCTATCCAATCAGGATGGAATGAGTACAACCCAATAGCAGTTCCAAATTAATTGATAATGATTATAAACAGTAATAGTGAATGTAATACAAGATAAAAAATCAGTAAACATGTATCATAGTATGGCAGTAAAGAGAGATAAGTAATCAAGAGCATAAACGCATAAATAATACATATGAAGTGAAATAGAGAAGATTGTAGCTACACTAAGTATTTTGAAATACTAGTTAGATATGTGATTGGCTTGGGTTAATAGTTGCCTACTTTTAACGAGGGAGTAACACAATTATACATGAAGTGTATGATGGGTTATTAGCTACATTACACGTTATTTTAAACATTGTTTAAGGTTTTTGATTAGATATCTAGCTAGTACTTTCCTGTCCCGACTAGTACTATGGATCTAACCATAACATGTCACATCGTATGATCATCAAGTCAAGTCTAATATAAACATATAATAGTTAGCTAATATCATTTGCCGTTGTTTAGTTGCCTAATATCATACAACTTTGTATAGTTGGCTAATATCATACGATAATAAGAGGAACAATAATCTGAATATGCAAGTAAATCTCATGACTGAGGATCTAAATATACTAATCCGTGCACCATCGTGTCAGTAATCAAGTATAACATTACTAAATACATGTATTATAGTAATTAGCAAATAAAAAACTATTAGAGAATATACTCGCCTGTTGTCCAGAGTAATGAATATCAAACAGTGTCTGTACTGGAGTCCAAGTGACCTATATATAAGATTTTATGTTAACAGGTGATTTGGAATCATAAATATGCTTAATTAGTCTTAAATTAGGTCTCTAGGTCAATTCTAGGTTACTATGGTCAAACTAGGTCAATCCCCAAATTTGGGTTTCCGAATACCTATCTAGTTGGCCTACTAAGCTATACTAGCTATTACCAAGCTATATATAGGTTTCTAGGTCATGCCCAATAGCTATGGATATACTAGATACCTTATACTATATATACTAGCATAATATAATACCTTAGCAATATTTATTATAATAACCCAAAACCCATGTAAACCCCCTCACCCAAAATTAGGTTACTTGGCTTATATAGTAGAATTAGGGCTAGCTTGAACCCAATTAGAAGTAGAACCTGGTATTTAATTTAATTATAAAATAATTATGACACGTAGCGCATCTTACCGTTGCTTCGATAATTGGAACACCTCACTAGCCGTTGCCTATCTACGAATTTCACAACATTGTCCTAGACGTGCCCGCCTACCTTCCTGGCCTTGTGCAACTCATAATATTGCTTTCTTGTGCTACATTTTAGTCGCACAATAAACGTCGCGGACGTTATTTCTTAATTCGATATAAATTCTAATTTTGTACCCTTGTGCGTCCCAATCAAAATTGGGGACACAATCTTGACTGTTTTGTGCAAACTGAATTTTATTAGTATTCTACCCTGCACCCTCTACGCCCCTGACACTTGTGGCCAGCCTAAATCTAATCCCATGTACTCTTAATTAATTCTAGAACATCGTGCGCGCTTCGATTTAATTAATTAAATCCAATTTTGGCCTTTGTGCAATTTTCCAATTTTTGGGGGGCTTTTATGCAAAAATGCACTGAGGTGTCCCCACCATTGGATAATTCATGAAGAAACCTATTTTTCCCCTTCATAGGAATTTTTCCCAAAATTTTCGGATGTGCAACGTGCACACATCGCCTCGTATATTTAAACCACATCCTTACATTTAAACAATGCAAATTGTAGCCCAACATCCTCATGCAATCCCAAGACCCACTCCAAGGATTGTAGACCTAGGCCCAACCCAAGAGGGGTTGACCAGTCAAACCAAGCTTTTAGGTCAAACACCCACCCCAAGTCCACATGTATATAAACATCTCTTCATTCCCTTTTCCTTAATTTTAATCACCCTAAACCTAGAAATTACACCCACAGCCGACCTCTTTTCCCCCTATTCATCACCTCCCACATCCCCCTTCGCCGGAGCACCGCCGTGAACTGAGCCAACCCCTCGCCGGAGTAGCCCTCCTCCGCTGCACCCAGACACAGCCACCTCTATTCCCTATTCATCTCATCTTCTTCTTCCTCTCCTTCCCTGCTCACCACCCCGACCAGCGCGGCTCAACCCATCACCGTCTGCAACTCTTCCCGGCCGGATCCCTGAACCATCTAGCCTACTCTTTCCCTCGGCCTGTTCTCGACACCTACCGTTCGACCGGGGGTCCTCCACGACTACGACCCGGCCTGGCCATCTTACCCGACCACGATATCCCTGCTGGAGCAGCAGCTCATCGACTCCGAGCTTCGCTCTCCTCCTCGATCACCACCTTCCTCTTCCCTGCAGCCCAGTCGACCGGAGACTCCTCCACCAACCCGCCACCTCGCCAGTCTTCGCAGGAGCCAAGCACGGTAGTGCTGGTCCCGACACGGTTCGTGTGGCCCTACGGCGGGCAAATGGCCTTCGTTACTGGCTCCTTCACGAGTACAGGTTCTACCTTGATGGGGAGTGGCGGCACGATGAGCACCAGCCTTGTGTGACAGGGAATTACGGCATAGTAAACACTTTGCTCCTTACCAGGGGTCCTGATCCTTTTCCACCAATTTGAGCCCTGTAATACCTGGCAATAAAACGACCATGGAGGTTGACAATGAAGCCTTTCGGCATGTGGAGGCCCCATTGAGGATATCAGAGGTTGATGTTGAGATTTCTTGCCATCACATTTTTGTACTCTTGTCGACTCATACTTCTTATGAATTGCTTCCAGAATCAGGCAAGGTTATTGCTCTCGATATGAATTTACCTGCGAAGCAAGCTTTTTATATCCCTTTACAAGCAAGGAATTCTTGTTGCTCCTTTGTGGGACTCATTCAAGGGACGATTTGTTGGTGTCCTCAGCCAACAGACTTCATATTAATTTTATGAGAACTTGGCAATCATGGCTCAAATCTAACTCAGGAAGAGCTTGAGACATATACAGTATCTGCTTGAAAAGAGGGGAAACTACTACTTTCTGGGCAAGTGGATGCTCAGGGGAAATCATTCCAAAGGCCTCTAGTTCATGCTGGTCCCTATGATTCATTAAAGGAACTAGCTATAAAGATATTGCAGAATAATGTGGCCACAGTTCCTATCATTCATTCATCATCGCAAGATGGATCATTTCCACAACTTTTGCCTCGTCATCTTCATTAGCACCATCATCCTCGCCATCACCATCATACACATCACCATCTTCGTCATCAATATCCTCATCACCGTCGTCAACTTCACCGTCGTACCCGTGCACGTACTCCGAGGTATATACCTGCCTGTATTCTTCTTTTATGTGTGCTTGTGTGTATACCAGTAGGATATTAGTATTGCTTATTGACTGTTAGTTGATATCGACCCTGATTCGGTGAACCCAGTGCTGCGTACACAAACTCGTACTCGTACGCGTATAGTATTCAGTTTGATATATCTATATATATATTAGTATATGCATACTATTCAACTTAGTATACGTATAATTATTGGATGATATATATGTATATATGTATATATATAAATGGTATATATGTATATTGTAATTAATTATATGATAATAATAATTAAGAGTAGGTGTATTCAAACTGTACGACCCTAGGACACCGTGGACTGTCCCGTATTTACCCTTGACCCTGTTGACCCTAAGAACTTACGAATTGTCTGCCTTGCGTACCTTAACGTACAGGCTTAGACACATGTCAATCGATTGTCTGATTGTGTACAACACTTGAAGATATGACCCCGCGTAATTCAACGCATAATTGACCGTGTTAGATGACTAGTGCTACCCCTAGGGTACCCCCTGAGTCCAGTGTAAATATTGTTGTGTATGTAATGACTAATGATTTATTTATATTATATTATATGTACATAGGATGTTAGATTTATTCTGTATGACTTTTGGAGCAGGTTATTGGTACATCGCAGTCTTCTGGCCAGGCAAGTATACCTTGCCATTGTACTGTTATTTTTATTCCATATGTTGCATGCATCTTTATTTTCTATCTTTTCATATATTTTAACTGTTATATAAAATGTGCGCGACGGTGTCGTCGCGGTATATTTTTAATTATGTATTTTCATTGACCCTGTTTATGAGACTACCCCATTATTATGTAGCATCATTAGGTTCATTGGCCGTGACACAGTTGTTACACGAGTTGTGAGTCTCATGTAGATCATGGACTTGCGTGCAGGTTGGCCTCCTGTACGTGTGGGTCGTGCGTTAGGAATAACTGCTGTTAAAAACTTTGTATGCTAGTAGACTGGGCAGTTATTAGAGGTATTATCATGTCATGGATGTGACATGCTTATAGCATGGGGTGGGAAGAACAACAAGTAAGACGTGTGGGCTCCGTTGCACTTTTCTTGTGTAACCCGTACGCTCCGCCGGAGATGCGCGGTCATGATGACCCCTATATATACTACTTGGCGGGCCTCCGGTGTTCGAAAGACGCCGTGCCTTTGTAGGCCCCTGGATCTCCAAGAGAACTATGCCAATCCTATTTTAGCCAGATAGCCCACGCGTTGGGAAAGTTGTTCTTAAACTGCATTCACTTTAGACGGTTAGGCGACCTATTGGATATTTATTTCAGTACTTTATTGGCATGTGTTTAAGTATCTTGTTATGTCCCTCTGAGGACCTGGTCCGCTGCCAGGTGTACCTGTTCTTGAGTAATTGCAGGGGCGCAGATTTGGATGGTTGTGTATGCTTCGTGGATGTCTTCTCTTCGGGCCGTGATCGATAGCTGGTATACTTATATTTTGGTTGATTGTGTTGTACTCATATTGTATTTATTTTTCCCATTTGAGTTGGTAGTGGATTTGTTTCCATCCAACTATCCTCCATAGATACTTCTTATTGAGATCTGGTTCCATAGATATTGGTTATTTATTTCTATATGATGTTCATGGATGAGATCTAGATTATACCCTGTGACTTGTGACATATGTTTATACCACTTGTGGATTTGATATTCATATTACAGCGTACGTGTGGATTTGGTTTCCCTATATTGGGGTTGCCATATCCATGCGGCTGGCATGCTTACGTGTCCTAGTCCTACGTATTTTTGGGACTGGGGCGTGACATGTTTTTGTGGTGGCCCATGCAGGTCGAGAGTATATTGTCTCGGTTACGTTACTGTACTGAACAAGCCTGCACCTAGGACTAGAATATAGGATCTCATCCACAATTGACTATGATTTATCTTCCTCTTATTTGTTCTATTTGAACAATTGTATCCTGCTTGATTCCTGTACCTCCATAATAGTTCTTTGAGTATAGACTTCTGCTAGAATATAGGAACCCCTGTTATTTGGATGATAATTAGGGTAGCACACCTGCTAAGAATATAACGAGAATATAGACACACCACTAAGTTTAGGATGTCTAGTGAAGCCTAGAATTTCTTCTCTCTAGAATTGGTTTACCATTACCCCCCTGATGTATTATGAGGACTTGAGAGTAGTATAGACACTACTAGAGTAGTTAGAAGTTACCATAATGTTTGACCCTAGTATAGAGGGACCAATGGGGAACCAATATTGAACAATAGGACTGAACCTAACCTACACAGTTAGACAAGTATTGGAAAACTACAAATTTAGATCATTGCCTTATTATTAGTAGACAGCACCCTAGGAAGCCTAGAGGAATGTGATTAACCTTTTCCTTAATCAAGCCTCGAACATAGCAACTAGTACCCCTTTCCCCTAGAGAACCATAATATTATATAGAGTCCCCTATTTTAAATTTCATATCGATCCTCTGCGACCTTAACGTTCGTTAATTGCGCGATGAGTAAATTATGCTCTTCTTTTCTTAATCCTTCAGCTCGTGCCACTTGACCCCTCTAATTAAAGACCAAGTGATGGTATTATATGATAGGATATATGGTTTGCTAAAGTGATAGTTGCGATCTTGAATTTTGAGTTACGTGCCTTGTAGTTAGAACTTGATAGTTGAGCAGTCACCTAGATTATAATTTTATGGTTATACCTTAGTTTTAAATCATGTAACTTGTACCCCATCTCAATGTAGGTTATATCCTCTTTCCCTTTGTCGACCAGCAACTCTTATATCCCCACGATTGACGCTTGTTCTATGAGCACTATGACTAAGATGTAAGATGACCATGACCTATTTAATAGAAAATGATACCCCAATAAAGTACCAAGACCCCTTTTCGTAGATCTTAATAGGAGCTTCTACGGTATCCTTAAGACAATACAATAGTAGTTAAATTATTTTAAGTTGGCCAGCATACCTCACCACCTAGTATCACACAGTCCTCTTAACCCATTGGTGAAGTATAACCAATTGACACCGACTTTAGACTTGCATAAGAAGATAACATTAATTGTATGCTAGCATAAGACGACAGTGGTTATTCGGACGATAGAATTTAGAGGTCCATGCCCCTATTTGGTCGACTAGCGACTTAGACAAGAAGGTTGTATGATAACTGTAGAGATTGTAGAGTCTTTTTACTATTGTTGCTCATGTTGTTTTTGAATTAATTTGAACCTTCTATCATCATAATCTAGCATATTCATATTTGTTGTACTACCTTGACTTATGCTGCTATTATAGCCTAGTTTTTGTAAGCTTATTCCTTATCGAGCTTGTTCATGACATATGTATTATTGGGCGCGCACAATAATATATTTCAGGATCAGTGTATTAAGGCCTAGCTAACCTTAGTGCGCTTGGTTCGCCCTCCGCAATACTATTTTTCGTGGATTAAGATATATAGTGATTAGTAGACGAATATACTTGCCCTAGACATGTCTAAGCGTATCGTATCAGCTACATAACTGTACTAATACGAGCATGCGAATACGGATTTACCAAACAGGATCTTCAATCCATAACTACTTTGATAATTCCCAATTGAATTCTTTAAAGTGCCTTGATCCCCATACTTGCATTCTATTACCTCTCCCTTGAACTCTTTATTTATTGATCTACGTCTTTCCTCATTTCGAAAAGATGAAACATCTTGCTTGGGATAAGTTTGATATATAGATAGTACTAGATATTCCCCATAGGCCAATCACATTGTTTGGTGTCTATCTTTTATAAATGATTAAGGGCATATCATAGATGATCTGTTTGGTGATAAAGGAACTTTTGGATTCAATAACATGATTAAATAAATTGGGACATAGCCTTCTCAGATGTATAGCCTTAGATGATAGATGGATAAATTCTAAGTTGGGTAGAAACTACCATGTTAACTTAAGGAGAATTCTTTAGACTGTAACCAAGTGAGGTTAGATAGAGAAACCCTATCCTATTTTAATTTCGAGGACGAAATTGTTTTAAGTTGGGTAGATTGTAAACCCCCTCACCCAAAATTAGGTTACTTGGCTTATATAGTAGAATTAGGGTTAGCTTGAACCCAATTAGAAGTAGAACCTGGCATTTAATTTAATTACGAAATAATTATGACACGTAGCGCATCTTACCGTTGCTTCGATAATTGGAATACCTCACTAGCCGTTGCCTATCTACGAATTTCACAACATTGTCCTAGACGTGCCCGCCTACCTTCCTGGCCTTGTGCAACTCATAATATTGCTTTCTTGTGCTACATTTTAGTCGCACAATAAACGTCGCGGACGTTATTTCTTAATTCGATATAAATTCTAATTTTGTACCCTTGTGCGTCCCAATCAAAATTGGGGACACAATCTTGACCGTTTTGTGCAAACTGAATTTTATTAGTATTCTACCCTGCACCCTCTACGCCCCTGACACTTGTGGCCAGCCTAAATCTAATCCCATGTACTCTTAATTAATTCTAGAATATCGTGCGCGCTTTGATTTAATTAATTAAATCCAATTTTGGCCTTTGTGTAATTTTCTAATTTTTGGGGGGCTTTTATGCAAAAATGCACTGAGGTGTCCCCACCATTGGATAATTCATGAAGAAACCTATTTTTTCCCTTCATAGGAATTTTTCCCAAAATTTTCGGATGTGCAACGTGCACACATCGCCTCGTATATTTAAACCACATTCTTACATTTAAACAATGCAAATTGTAGCCCAACATCCTCATGCAATCCCAAGACCCACTCCAAGGATTGTAGACCTAGGCCCAACCCAAGAGGGGTTGACCAGTCAAACCAAGCTTTTAGGTCAAACACCCACCCCAAGTCCACATGTATATAAACATCTCTTCATTCCCTTTTCCTTAATTTTAATCACCCTAAACCTAGAAATTACACCCACAGCCGACCTCTTTTCCCCCTATTCATTACCTCCCACATCCCCCTTCGCCGGAGCTCCACCGTGAACTGAGCCAACCCCTCGCCGGAGTAGCCCTCCTCCGCTGCACCCAGGCACAGCCACCTATATTCCCTATTCATCTCATCTTCTTCTTCCTCTCCTTCCCTGCTCACCACCCCGACCGGCGCGGCTCAACCCATCACCGTCTGCATCTCTTCCCGGCCGGATCCCTGAACCATCCAGCCTACTCTTCCCCTCGGCCTGTTCTCGACACTCACCGTTCGACCGGGGGTCCTCCACGACTATGACCCAGCCTGGCCATCTTACCCGACCACGACATCCCTGCTGGAGCAGCAGCTCATCGACTCCGAGCTTCGCTCTCCTCCTCGATCACCACCTTCCTCTTCCCTGCAGCCCAGTCGACCGGAGACTCCTCCACCAACCCGCCACCTCGCCAGTCTTCGCAGAAGCCAAGCACGGTAGTGCTGGTCCCAACACGGTTTGTGTGGCCCTACGGCGGGCAAATGGCCTTCGTTACCGGCACCTTCACGAGTACAGGTTCTACCTTGATGGGGAGTGGCGGCACGATGAGCACCAGCCTTGTGTGACAGGGAATTACGGCATAGTAAACACTTTGCTCCTTACCGGGGGTCCTGATCCTTTTCCACCAATTTGAGCCCTGTAATACCTGGCAATAAAATGACCATGGAGGTTGACAATGAAGCCTTTCGGCATGTGGAGGCCCCATTGAGGATATCAGAGGCTGATGTTGAGATTTCTTGCCATCACATTTCTGTACTCTTGTCGACTCATACTTCTTATGAATTGCTTCCAGAATCAGGCAAGGTTATTGCTCTCGATATGAATTTACCTACGAAGCAAGATTTTTATATCCCTTTACAAGCAAGGAATTCTTGTTGCTCCTTTGTGGGACTCATTCAAGGGACGATTTGTTGGTGTCCTCAGCCAACAGACTTCATATTAATTTTATGAGAACTTGGCAATCATGGCTCAAATCTAACTCAGGAAGAGCTTGAGACATATACAGTATCTGCTTGAAAAGAGGGGAAACTACTACTTTCTGGGCAAGTGGATGCTCAGGGGAAATCATTCCAAAGGCCTCTAGTTCATGCTGGTCCCTATGATTCATTAAAGGAACTAGCTATAAAGATATTGCAGAATAATGTGGCCACAGTTCCTATCATTCATTCATCATCGCAAGATGGATTATTTCCACAACTTTTGCCTCATCATCTTCATTAGCACCATCATCCTCGCCGTCACCATCATACACATCACCATCTTCGTCATCAATATCCTCATCACCGTCGTCAACTTCACCGCCGTACCTGTGCACGTACTCCGAGGTATATACCTGCCTGTCTTCTTCTTTTATGTGTGCTTGTGTGTATACCAGTAGGATATTAGTATTGCTTATTGACTGTTAGTTGATATCGACCCTGATTCGGTGAACCCAGTGCTGCGTACACAAACTCGTACTCGCACGCGTATAGTATTCAGTTTGATATATCTATATATATATTAGTATATGCATACTATTCAACTTAGTATACGTATAATTATTGGATGATATATATGTATATATGTATATATATAAATGGTATATATGTATATTGTAATTAATTATATGATAATAATAATTAAGAGTAGGTGTATTCAAACTGTACGACCCTAGGACACCGTGGACTGTCCCGTATTTACCCTTGACCCTGTTGACCCTAAGAACTTACGAATTGCCTGCCTTGCGTACCTTAACGTACAGGCTTAGACACATATCAATCGATTGTCTGATTGTGTACAACACTTGAAGATATGACCCCGCGTAATTCAACGCGTAATTGACCGTGTTAGATGACTAGTGCTACCCCTAGGGTACCCCCTGAGTCCAGTGTAAATATTGTTGTGTGTGTAATGACTAATGATTTATTTACATTATATTATATGTACATAGGATGTTGGATTTATTCTGCACGACTTTTGGAGCAGGTTATTGGTATATCGCAGTCTTCTGGCCAGGCAAGTATACCTTGCCATTGTACTGTTATTTTTATTCCATATGTTGCATGCATCTTTATTTTCTGTCTTTTCATATATTTTAACTGTTATATAAAATGTGCGCGACGGTGTCGTCGCGGTATATTTTTATTTATGTATTTTCATTGACCCTGTTTATGAGACTACCCCATTATCATGTTGCATCATTAGGTTCATTGGCCGTGACACAGTTGTTACACGAGTTGTGAGTCTCATGTAGATCACGGACTTGCGTGCAGGTTGGCCTCCTGTACGTGTGGGCCGTGCGTTAGGAATAACTGCTGTTAGAAACTTTGCATGCTAGTAGACTGGGTAGTTATTAGAGGTATTATCGTGTCATGGATGTGACATGCTTAGAGCATGGGGTGGGAAGAACAACAAGTAAGACGTGTGGGCTCCGTTGCACTTTCCTTGTGTAACCCGTACGCTCCGCCGGAGATGCGCGGTCATGATGACCCCTATATATACTACTTGGCGGGCCTCCGGTGTTCGAAAGACGCCGTGCCTTTGTAGGCCCCTGGATCTCCAAGAGAACTATGCCAATCCCATTTTAGCCAGATAGCCCACGCGTTGGGAAAGTTGTTCTTAAACTGCATTCACTTTAGACGGTTAGGCGACCTATTGGATATTTATTTCAGTACTTTATTGGCATGTGTTTAAGTATCTTGTTATGTCCCTCTGAGGACCTGGTCCGCTGCCAGGTGTACCTGTTCTTGAGTAATTGCAGGGGCGCAGATTTGGATGGTTGTGTATGCTTCGTGGATGTCTTCTCTTCGGGCTTGATCGATAGCTGGTATACTTATATTTTGGTTGATTGTGTTGTACTCATATTGTATTTACTTTTCCCATTTGAGTTGGTAGTAGATTTGTTTCCATCCAACTATCCTCCATAGATACTTCTTATTGAGATCTAGTTCCATAGATATTGGTTATTTATTTCTATATGATTTTCATGGATGAGATCTAGATTATACCCTGTGACTTGTGACATATGTTTATACCACTTGTGGATTTAATATTCATATTACAGCGTACGTGTGGATTTGGTTTTCCTATATTGGGGTTGCCATATCCATGCGGCTGGCATGCTTACGTGTCCTAGTCCTACGTATTTTTGGGACTGGGACGTGACAACCCAAAACCCCAAAATTTGATACTAACCATGCTCAAGATACTATCTATACTCATACATAATAGTATCTCAGAATACCTTCTCATATTACCTAATAACTTATATATATAATACCCTAACTATTATCTTAGCCCATACTCAAATATTTTGGTGTCTAATCCCTTGCCTTCACTTACCCAATATATATATATATATATATATATATATATATATATATATATATATATATATAAAACTTAAGAATACTCATACTATGTTTACACTAATATTCCATATCCATAATATTAACCCAAACTAACACTAGCCACTACTTACTTACCTTGACACTGAGATACCCACACTTATCACTCAAACACTATATCAATACTACACTCATAACACAATCCCATATACCAATATACTCCTCTAACTTAATATTTTGGTATCAGTACACTATACCTTGGCTTAACCCAATATCTAGTTCTGCACATACACATACTCTTCACTTACCCTTACCTCACACAACCCATAGATACTCTCAAATATCATGACCCTACCTTGGTACCAATACCTTGTTACCAAACTATTATCTTGGTATCTATACTTAGGTATCATGAAACTCACATACCTTAGCTATACCCTTGCATATCTATGTATCTAAAATACTACCCAC
This sequence comes from Iris macrosiphon, assembly GCA_036927795.1. NCBI lineage: Eukaryota > Viridiplantae > Streptophyta > Magnoliopsida > Asparagales > Iridaceae > Iris > Iris macrosiphon. The sequence continues at coordinate 31,678,048 of JAYESA010000002.1, read as the reverse complement.
ACTTACCTTATAGATACACACTCACTAAGATACCCTAGTATTTATCATCAAACACCATCGACGGAGTCGTTTCCCACCTCGATGTTGACTCATCACATCCTGGGGTTGAAGAAGGTCCCAATGGTTCAGTTGCTCGTCGATGAAAGTGGTACGTGAGTTGGACAAACACACACACACACACACACACACACACACACACACACACACGCACATATATATATATATACATATATATATATATATATATATATATATATATATATATATATATATATATATATATATATATATATATATATATATATATATATATATATATATATATATATATATATATATATATATGACACCACTCTAATTAAGGTTGTAAAACATAATACATATTAGCTCCCCCTACTAGAACACTGTACCTGAACACCTACATACTAGGACCCTAGACCCACAGACCCCCTCACAAACTTGCTAAACTTGTAGTTCAGTTCAGGTAGAAACTGTTGTAAGATACACTGCCTGCTACTCCTTGCAGTTACTTATTGTGCAGTGTCTAGGCTTGATGTCACTGGCCTGCACTGCAAGCTCTCAGCTTGCACCACCTGATACCCTATGCATCTAACCCTGCAATCTGAAATAACATGGCTTGTTGATCAGGTGCAGACACTGCCTAGTGCTATCAATTTTGCCTGCAGTTGGAACGCATAGAATGCATAGAGTCTGGAACGCATAGAGTCTGGAACTCATAGGGCCAGAGACGTATGGAACGTATGGAGTCTGTAACTCATAGAGCCAGAGACGCATAGAACGTATGGAGTCTGGGATGCATGAATTCTCATACACATGGCACTGTACGCTTGTTAGAAGTCATTATTAGTCTGACAAGAGCTTTTTTATCACTTAGTGTGCACACATTTTTTGAAGTGCTCAGAAAATATTTTTTGTCAGGATTCTATGTCAGACGCAATCCTTGTGTCAGGCCTTTGTTTGGGGCGCAAGGATACAACTTTTTCTCTGCGGCACGGTTATCCTGCGACCTGGTTTCTTCTGATTCAAATATGGGACGCATGTATCTTGGATACATAGATCCAGATTTTCCATGCTTCTACCGGTTATAGTAGATTGACTCACAAAAGTTGCTTACTTTCTACCTTTCAGAGTTAGTCAGTCTACTGAGCAGTTAGCCGAGATGTATATGAGGCGGATTCTCAGACTGCATGGAGTACCAGTGACATAGTCGGACAAGGATTCCATGTTTACTTCTTATTTCTGGCAGAGCCTTCATCAGAGTTTGGGCACCCGTTTGAGATTCAGTTCAGCTTACCATCCACAAACAGATGGCCAGTCGGAGCATACGATTCAGAATTTGGAGGATATGCTTCAATCGTTCACTCTAGACTTCGATGGTTCGTGGGAGGATTACTTGCACCTAGTGGAGTTCTCCTATAACAACAGCTTCGAGAGGAGTATTCAGATGGCACCATTCGATTGTATGGCCAGAGATGCAAATCACCGTTAGCTTGTGATGATATTGACGAGAGACAGATGCTTGGTTCTGAGATGATAGCTCAGTCTATTGAGGTAATCAGATAGATCAGATAGCATCTCACAGTAGCTCAGGATCGTCACCATCATTGGCCAAATTTGTATCGGTGATATCTTGAGTTCTCTGTCGGCGATAACATATTTCTTAGAATTTTGCCTACCAGTGGAGTTATCATATTTGGAGTACGAAAAAGCTTAGTTCTAGATTTATTGGTCTGTTCGATATCCTCGAGCACGTTGGAGATGTTTACTATCATCTAGCTTTTTTGCTGTCTCTTTGCGAGGTATATGATGTGTTCACTTATCTCAGTTGTGTCGGTATATTCTGGATCCGAGCCATATCCTAGACCATTCTAAGCTGGTCGTTGGTACCGACCTATCGTATGAGGAGAGGCATGTATCCATTTTGTACCAGAGGGAGAAGGTTCTCAAGAATCGGACTATCCGACTAGTTCATGTTTTTTGGGGGCATCACTCACCGGGTGAGTCAACGTGGGATCACGAGGATGATATTCGTGCTCGTTACTCGCATTTGTTCGACTCAGGAGGTATATTTATTCTTGTCCTCCGTATCTTATCTTAGCTTGTGTGTGATTGTTGATCTGCTGTAATTATAGTTGCTTTCAGATTCCATGTTCCAACTTGCCTAGATTTCATAGTAACATGAGTTTCCTGCTTAGTTCTTGATATCATGATTTTCTGGATTTTTTGCTTGATTTAGAGCCTTATTAAATTCTGAATGAAATTTTCTAAGGAGGGAAAAGTTGTGGAGTCTATCTATCTTCCTAGCTTTGGTAGATTTCCCCCATCAAAATTCAAATACTAAAATTCTACGTCCTTCCACCAGTGAATGTTGGCACGCGCTACTTCCCGAAACTCCATGTCTAGGTCCTGTCGAAAAAGACCCTCGGTAGAGTGAGTCTACTTAGTGAAATGGCAGGACGCGAGGTGTAAGCTTAATAAGAAGAAATCCCAAAAGGGAATTCGAAGAAGTCTAATCCCAACTTGACGATTCAGACCTATTCCCTGCTCTACTTCTGCAAAAGATCCTGTAGAAAACCACTCCTTGCCTCTTTTGTCGTGCGTGAGCTAAGTATACCACGAGGAAGGACCAATGCTAGCTATAGTTCTCTTCAGTCAATGGGAGAAATAGAATCTCCCCTGAAAACCGTCCGTATGGGTCTTCCTGCATGCGGCTCATGCCATTTGAGGTGGCCCAGCCCAACATTCGCAAGCAAATCCTTTTTGAAATTGAGACTTTTTGACCTCGAAAGCATCTTATTACTTAGTGTTGCGCTCCTAGGAGGGCAGCGCACATGCCGAGTTTCTTTCTTATCAAAGCATTTTGTCTTCTCGAACCAGAGACCAAAAGAAGACGCTACTGTAATTGCCATTCGTACTGTGGTCGATCAGGGTATGCATCAAGCCAAAATTATGATAAATGGTCCTGGTCTCAGAAGAGATGCAAAGACTCGTCTCACTTTATCTATATTTTTATACGGGTACGTATTTGGTGCTATTTCTTGTATTTTCTCTGGTTTCGTGGAGCCTTAGAATTTTGTCGATTTTGAGATTTTTCTTCCTAACCGACATACTGACGGTATACTACAGTATACCGACGGTATGCCGATAAGCAAATATTGATTTTATTTTCAGATATGTCATGCCCCAGTCCCAAAATATCGAGGGACTAGACACGTGACAATGGCCAGCAGTACACACCGATAGACAAACCCAATTTAATGGATCCATCGGGGCATACTTAAGCTGTAATACAACAATAATTAGGACCAATGATATAAGTCACAGTCTATTCTAATCTTATCCACAATAGATAATCACAGATCAAATGCCGGAATAAAGTAGATAAATATAATCTAGCATATCTCAATAAAAGTGTCTCGAAGAACAATCCGAGAATAAGTCTGATACATCAATGCAATAGACTGGAAATAAAATAACTAGAAGCAGAAATAAATGAGTATCTCAAGCCAATACTCAGGAGAAGTCCTCTGGTAAGATCTCGTCCTCAGATCCTGGTTCTGCTCTAATGTATGCACCTGGTCCTGCTTCTTCTAATGCTAATGCTCCGGTCCCGTATACCTCGGGATAGATCTCGTCTGCAATATCTGGGGACATAATCCAGATCCAGGTCCTCAGGGGGCATAGCAAGGTACAAAATAACTCAAGCCAACTTGAATGCAGTAAAATAGTAAATAGAATAAACAGGGTAAATATGTAACCATCTAAGTGAAATGCAAGATGAGAGCATCACTAGTACTCAGGCTGAGCCACTACAAGCTCTGTGTCGGGGAGCCGGTAGCGGTAATAATCGATAATGGGCCAAGCTCGGGCTTAGAGTCTTGTGCCTCACAATAATAGGGGTTTTATATATATATGATCAGCCTGTAGCCTGTGTGTCTCTCCCCACCCAATGTAATCATACGTCTCATGTCCATGACACGCAAGATCATAACTAATGCAGCAAATCATAATAAGATCTAAGCATATATATAAAGAATATGTCATGAAACCTGTATCCTATACAGAATTACCATGAATGTCTCAGGAAGATTCTGTCTCATGAATAGTGTCAAGTGTCCTGGGTCATGATGTACTTGATAAGACAAGTACGAGAAATATGGGGTCTCGGTATCCATGTCTAGATGATAATACACGACGCCGCGTACGGTGTTGGCACCCGACTATCAATCGGACGCTAAGTAAGTCACACGGTCCTAGTTGAAGCATGTACAACAATATATAAATAAGTCAAGGAAATATGCAACAAGAACTGCAATGTTTGGCAAGGTACACTTGCCTGGGGTTCTGACTCCAACTGCTGCTCTGGTCTCAGTGTGATCTGCAGGTACTACTCCGGTTGTTGAAATAAATATCACTATTAGATTCAGAAAATATCAAATAGCTAAAAATGCCTGTCCTTGAGTCCAATTTGGACACAGTGGCAAAAATGACAGTTTCTGGTCAAAGCGGGGTCCACATGTGTGCCGCTTTGCACCGAAAACCGCGTCAGGGTCAAAGGTCTCCAAATTCGTCCAACTTAGTGTCAACAAGTCAGGAACGATGATACAAAACCAACAAAACTTTCAGAATTGGATTCCAATGAGCCGATCACAAAATCGCCCGTCAAGTGGAGCCGTGGGGCCCACGATACGCGATTTTGTCAACATTCTCAGAATCGAACCAAACTTGGGTCACAGGACCAGCGTATTGCTACGAGTCCTATGGCACAAGTTTCGTTTCGATCCGATGTGTGTACACAAAGTTAAGACGTGTTCCAGAACAAACGGATACGGGACGTTGTTGGCGGGTACGCGTTGATTCCGGTATGCACGCACATCCAAATCAACTTTTGCGAAATTCCACACGTCCGTATCAACGGCACGCACGTTTCGGTGAAGACCGCGCGCGACCAAGTTGTCCCGTTTGGCGGAGCGTACTCAGTTCCGGGGTGAAATAGGGTGTTGGTTTTCCTGTTTTTGGATCGCAGTTTGCGATCGCCAGAGGACGCGACGCACCGAGCGGGTTGCACGGGCATCGAGAGGGTTACACAGTCTACGCGTCACAACTGACGGAATCAAAAATGGGATAACAAGGAGAGAGAACGGGTTACCTGAACGGGGCTCCGTGAAACTGATATTCTCGTATCCGTGTGTCGAGTCGACACCGTTTCCGTGTCCTAGATGTGTCCGGGCCGTACAGGTTGTTGCTCTAGGGTTCGATGCTGGGGGCGTCACCGGAGTCGGCTAGGCTCGCCGGAGGAAGTCGACGTGTGCAGAGGCGGAGCGGGCTCGTCTGCTGCAGCTTGTCGTGGTCGGCACAGGCGTCGGCGGAGAGGTGGCACGGCGAGGCGACGGGCTGGAGGCTCGAGGCATTGTGGCAGGGTCGTGGCGGAGCTGCGAGGGTGCTGCGGGAAGGGGCTGGAGGCTAGGGTTCCGGGCGAAGCTGCTGGAGTCGGGCGGCGTGAGGTGGCTCGGGTGCTCGGGCCGGCAGCGGACGGAGGAGGAGGTTCTGAAGGCGGAGAGGAAGAGGGGAGCGGAGGAGGAGTAGAGGGTTAGGGTTCAGGGGAGGCGAGGTCGAGGGTGAGGGCGGAGGAGGAAGGGAGACGACGCTGGAGGGGAGTCATCGGGGGAGGGTTTCGTCGGGGGAGACGAAGGAGACGGCGGCGAGGGGAGAGGGGAGACGGGTGCTAGGGCAGCGGGTCGGTGGCTGCGGTGGAGGATCTTGAGGTGTCGGGGACGATAGCTAGGTTGCGGAGGCGAGGGGACTGTGGGTTCTGGAGAAGGAAGGCGGAGGGGGAAGGCTAGGGTTCAGGCGGCCGGAGTCGAGGCGGAGCAGCGGGTTAGCTAGGGTTGCGGCGTGACGTGGCACGGAATTTGAGGCATTAAATAGGCGGCCGAAACAGTGAAGTCGGCTAGGAATCCTACTAGGGTTTGGATTGGGTAACGGGTCCGGGTCTGCGGGTTTTGGGTCGGGTTTAGATCCGACCCGACCCACTAAGACTGGGTTTGGTTCAGTGAACCGGGTCTGGGTTGGTTTGGTTTATTTCAAATAAACCCGGTTTATTTTAGGGGTTTAATTCGGTTTAATTCTACTTAGTTTTTAGGGCTTTAAAAATACTTTCGGAGTCCAATAAATTCACAGAAAATTACCCTATGTCCGGTTTTCTATTTTACACCATAAAATATTATTTCCATAATATTTTAATATTAATTAACATTATTTAATCACAAAATACCTAAGTTTTAATTTCTAAAAAAATTACAAAAAATTAGGAAAAATCCAAATTAAAAATTCCTGAAAAATCAGGGGGCTTACAAGATATCTTGAGATATTTTTGTGAATAGTATTTAGATATTTTCATAATAGTAATGATACTTTCTAGTATCTAATAGATATATAGTTTTTTTGAGTGGTCGAGATTGATTTAAAATCGTGACTTGGATCGCTGACGAGGCAGATCGGACGTTCATGATTAATTCGCCTTTTCTATATATACTACTTGATTTTCTCTCTCCTCTCTATTTTCTTTCTCTCTCTTCATTTCCTTTCTATTTTCCTCTGGAGCTTGGAGCTTAGTCTTGAGGCCTAAGAGTATGGTTTCTGAACCCCTCTTGGTGGTGGATTAGAAGGTTAAGGCTGGGAGCTTAGTTTTAGGCAAGTATATCTTGCCAAAATGATGAACGATGTTATTTTATTGCAGTTTTAGTTTTACTTGATTTTATATACTTAGAAATTCATGAAACTTATTTTGTTAAATATGTCTTTCTCATAT